>JAHWFO010079969.1:447096-471783 GCA_023313115.1 Rhysida immarginata | reverse complement strand
AAAAAAAAATACAAAAGTTGGAAGAAACAATTCTATTAAAATTATCTTATGAATACCATTCATTAATTCAATTATTTAAGGAACTAATTATGAATTCATAAATTAAATGTGAATATGTCAATAATTGCTGAATGTTTCAGTAATTTTTCCATTCATACATTATACATTGGCTTTGTGCCACATAAGAAAAGAAAGGAAATGAGGCTTGATTGCCTAAAAAATGTCCTTGGGGTCAAAGTCAATAACTTCATTACTGAATTTGCTTGACTCTTGCTCCCTGAGAAAAATTATCTCTTTATTTCTAATTGTAACACAAAGAGTGTATGATGCTCTTAGATGGAGTTTATTGAAAAGTATTCTTCTCAATATTGACATTGTATTATAGAATTAGATCTTTTAGCATAAAAATAAAAATGTTAGATCACTATCATTTTAGCACTTAATTAATAAAACCCCTGACTGAAGGACTGTTATAATAGCTGGATCTATGGATCTTTGTAGTTGATATCTCACAAAATATTTTTGAGTGCAGAGTATAGCTTATTCAACCTGTTAATCAGTAATCAGGGAGCTTTGACTGTCTATAGTTAAATCTTGTGTCATTCCCAATGTGATGAAATTATCCAGTTCTATAGCAGCATAATGAGAATTTTTTTATTTTTTTTAAATCTGGTTTCTGCAGTAAAAGTAACAGAAATATTTGGATTGACATAACTGTTTTATGCAGAAAAATGGTTATTAAAATGTTTCATCCTATTTAACAGTTTAAAGCCACTTCCTTATAATATGGAACATTGATGTCTTTTATTATTCAGAAAGTGGTAAATAATAAAATTATTTAGAATATTCTGGAGAAAGTGTTTTATAAGCATGGTCATACTGCCTCTTAGTTTTAGTATATGCATTTGTTTTGAAATGCCTAATCTCCATGTTGTATCACTTACCTTCTTCAAGTCAAAGAATACTGCAACGATATGGTAGTTTTGGATGAGGTCCACAATTAATCCAAACCTACAGACAATCAACAGTTGTCTTTCCGACAATGATTTACTAAGGAAATGTTGGGTTAAATATTAGTTTATGCTGTTGAGAAAAAACTGTGAATTATTAATAAGTTTGGTATTAATTAGAGGTTTGCGGCCGGGAAACACGCGGAAGCGCAATCCACGTGCAAAAGCAGACCTTTTACGCTAAACTGAGGTGTTTCACATTCACGCACAAACGTTGCATATCTGCTCTGCAAGAGCTGCAGAAGTGGATTTTTCATTTTAAGGGGGTCCTGAAAACTTGCGGAATCCGGTTTGCCTCAGTCAATCAGGAAGCAGGTGAAATGCAAACCATGCAGGGAGAACCTAAAGCGGTAGGGATAAAAATCACTACACTCTAGTACACAGCGATGGCCAGCAAACGTGCGTTTAATGAGAAACTTATTTCTTTGGTTTCTGAATGAATTCCAATTTAGAATACCAAACTAAAAGAACACAGAAATGCTCAGCTAAAATAAAACAAAGCCAGGTAAAAGTCCAGAGTAGCGGTTTTATTTTCTTGGGTGATATTGATCAGCAGCGTTACGTTTTAAACCTGTTTCACAAAAAGCTCGTTTCAGCCCGTCATGCTTTTAATCAATAAGTAAATGTAACATATATAATAAATTAATAAATGATTTATCATATAATAGAATTTATATTTTCGGAAAGTTATGCAAGAAAATACATCACGAAAGTCCCGTGACAGTGTATGAGCATCCATTCCACTCCACGATTTTGGATTCCAGTGGACATTGAATTATGGGTTTAAGATTAGGGAATTATAGGGAGAAAATTCTAGTCTCAGGGAGAGATGAGAATTCAGAGTTCAAGTAAAGCACAAAAAAGGTCTATTTTCTTCATCTTTGAAAAATATTTTTTACAATTTATTCCTGATTATTACACATTTATCATAGATTTTACTAGTTTACTCATGAACAGTGGCGGCTCGTCCATAGGGGCTGCGGGGCTGCAGCCCCTCCTGCGTAAAATGAAAGTTACATTTTATTATCGCTGTTCTTAATTTTTTTTATATATTTCTCTAAAAACCATTATTTGCTTGTTTGTGATACAGTACCATTCGAAAGCAATTTTTATAGCTATAGTTGTACTTTGCAATAGTCCGTGTGTTATGTGAGCTTGGGCTAGAATGGCTAAGATACTCAACATTGGGGCTGCATTCAATTCAGCCCGAACCTAATCACTCAATCCAATGAAGGAATGAACTGAACTAGAACAGCGCGAAGACCAGTGTCTATGTGTATCTGAAATATAGTTCCTAGAATTATTTATGTATTATGCAGTAAACGTACCTGTTTTGAAATATTTTACTTACTATTATTTATAGTTAACAATTTACAACAAAATAATCAGTTTTAATAGCCTATTAATATTTTTTATGGTAGTGAGGATAACGCATGATTTACATGGATTTTGGGCTGCAATCTTCGCAGCCCCAAATGATGTTGCTAAGGGTGTTGGTTTTCCAGTATTTTCAGTGACCAATCAAATCGCGGCTAATTATATTTACTTGACCTAACAAAATTTTTCCTGTTGCGAGTCGCAACTTGCGACCACGTGTTGTGCTTATTGAAGGTAAATACTATGCGGATTTTTTCTCTATTTAATAATAGCTTCCTAGCTTTAATAGTATTTAAATTAGTACTATATTTAAATAGTGTTGCTATTTAATAATACTTATTTAAAGAAATGAACGAAAAGATAAATTCTATTAAATATTTGTAAAATATAAAAGGTCACTATTTAACATAAGCTAACCTATTAATAATAATAATAATAATAATAATAATAATAATAATAATAATAATTGTTGATGTAATTGGTTGTATTTTTTGTATTTTGAAAGAATTTTAAATAAAATTTTAAATAAATAAAAATATAAAAAAAAAATTAAAATAATCGTTGTATAATGGTTCCGAAATGGATTCTAGTGTTGAGCTCTTTTAAATTTGTAAACGCAGCATATTTTAGATGGCAAAAATATTGTTAATTATATTCGTAGTCTATGTTGCCGTTCAAGTCATGTTATCAATGACGTTTGTAATTTGAAGAAAGATTTTAGTAGTTACATGTATTTGTTGTAATTTATCTTATTCTCCCATACAAGCCATATATGAGGCTTCGGGATAATTCATTGTAATGTAGATGTTTTAGTTCTTTTAATAAAAAAATAAGTAATTGTTGAAATTATTATTATTATTATTAACTATAGTATAAACTAAAGACTATTTATTAATATAGTAATAACACTGGACAACACGAAAATGACAATAAAAGTTGTTAATTGGCTCTAGTTTTTGAGATGCGCAGATGGTCACGTTTAAATGACTTTCACATTGCTTATATTAGTCATCATTTTGCAGCGCTCTATTACAAAGTATAAATAGTGTCATGTTGCATCAGGCAGCCACAAACAACACTCATGCCTACTTGTAGCATACCCTTCCATTATTTTATAACTGAACTTTGATGCCTTCACAATTCAATTAAGCGTTAAGAGGTGGTGCCACAGCAAATATATGCCACTCGCGTATATCTTGTATTCAAGATAACGTAAGATAAAGTTTGTTACATGTCTCGTTTGTCTCTGATACATCAGTAGTAATGCCTCGTAAGTGCGTTAACAGTGCAGATAGCTTCTGCTACATCTGCAAGGAAGTGACGTTTGCAAGCCAGAAGAGGAAGATGACTCCAATTGTGAAAAAGGCTTACCAGCTCTATTTCGGATGCAAGATCGGGGATCGGGACAAAGCCTGGGCCCCACACATATGCTGCAGTACGTGTGCAAGAGATCTTCCAAGGTGGCTGAAAGGCAACCAAGTGGCGTTGCCGTTTGCCGTTCTTCTGATTTGGAGAGAGCCAACAAATCAGGCAAGTGACTGCTATTTTTGCTTGGTTCCACCTATTTCTGGAGGCCTCACTAAAAAAAAAGAAACGGGTAATAGCATACCCGAATGCACCATCTGCGTTACAGCCAGTTCCGCACTGAGATGGACTTCTCGTTCCCGAGCCTCCTAAAGAATTTTCCATTGATTCTGACAGTGAGGAGGAAGGCGAACTAACGCCGGATTCTCCTCAGCCTTCGACGTCTAAAGATGATCCGTACATCTTCCAAGGTGAGTCATCTGCGCCACACATTCTCACTCAAGACGATCTCATTGATCTTGTTCGCGATCTGGACCTGTCAAAGGCGAAAGCGGAGCTACTAGGATCAAGACTTCAAGAATGGAATCTTCTGCAGGAAAACGTCAGCATGACTGCTTTTCGAATTCGTCATGAACACTTGGAGCTGTACTTCAAAAAGGACGGTGATATTGTGTTTTGCACCGACGTACATGGCCTGATCAATGCCCTCGGAATCAAACATGACCCGCAAGAATGGCGACTCTTCATAGACTCGTCGAAATTGAGCCTGAAAGCGGTGTTGTTGCACAATGGAAACTCTTTGCCGTTCATCCCGATTGGACACGCTGTGCACATGAAAGAAACGTACGATAACTTAAAACAGCTGTTGCACCATCTTCAGTACAGCAACTACGGCTGGCACCTCTGTTGTGATTTAAAAGTAGTTGCACTGTTGATGGGACTGCAACTGGGATATACTAAATACTGTTGCTTTTTATGTGAATGGGACAGTCGAGCAAAGACTCTGCACTATGTGAGGAGAGAATGGCCGCAGAGGAAATCTCTGGAGGTCGGAGAGAAGAATGTGCAACACCCAGCAATGGCAGAACCTCACAAAATCATTTTACCGTCTTTGCACATCAAACTCTGTTTAATGAAAACTTTGTAAAATCCATAGATCGGACTGGACCAGCTTTCGAGTACTTGGTTATCAAATTCCCTCGACTCAGCGAAGCGAAAATTAAAGAGGGCATTTTTGTAGGTCCTCAGATCCACCAGCTATTCGCAGACGAGCAGTTCGACAGCCTGCTTCAGGGCAATGAGAAGAAAGCTTGGGACGCGTTTCGTCTGGTGTCAACTAGCTTCCTCGGGAATGTCAGGGCAGACAACTATAAGGAACTGGTGACGGACATGTTGTCTCAATATCACAAACTTGGCTGCAGTATGTCCTTAAAGATCTATTTTCTCGATTCACACTTGGACTTCTTCCCTGACAACTGAGGCATGGTCAGTGATGAGCATGGCGAACGCTTTCACCAGGAAATTTCAGCAATGGAGACAAGATATCAGGGAAAATGGTCCACTTCCATGTTAGCAGACTACTGTTGGACTCTCGCCAGAGATATTCCTGATTATACATACAAGCGACAGGCAAAGCGACGTCGCAAGTAGCCAGAAACGGACGTCATATGTGAGTATTACAGTATATGTAACTATTGCGCATATCTCACAAACCGTAGCCAATCTCACGATTTCATTGTCATATTCGGTTTCAGCGGCTCGAAATCATTAAGAATTGGCTGTTTTCATGTCAAAGGCATGACTTTCATCAAATTTTGTTGTCCAGTGTAATTAATAATAAATGAATAATATTTTTATATACATGTATATTAAAAAATTAGTTTATTATTATTAATTATTATTATATTGACATATAATTTTTAATTTATACTAGAGTTAATAATAATAATAAGGTTTGGTTAGTTTATATAAAATAATATAGCCCCTCCATTACAAATTCTTACAGCCATTCTTATAAAATTCTTATAAAATAATACAGCCACTGCTCATGAATCTTATTAATTTAATTGGTTAAAGACATCAAAAGAATATCTGAGTTTAAAATGTATTCATAGTTTTAAAATATTGAAGCAACTTTGAATTCATTTATTATTGAAAATCTTTTAAAAAGAAAATACATAATTTTTTACCTCTTATAGTTTTGATCTCTGATTAATCAAATATTTTCTAACAGGGAGGAATCAATGCTGCTCTAGGAAACATGGAACCTGATGACTGGAAATGGCATATGTAAGAACTTTAATTGCTGTTATTATTTTATTATAATATAAAGAAAAGATTTAAAAAATATGGGTTCTGCATGCAATATGCAGATTGTAAAGAATTGTTTTAGTTCTAAGAGACTGGTGGCAAGCAGTTTTTAATAGAATTGTTTATCCATTGTTTGAACATATTGAATTGAAATCTCTCTCTCGGTGGTAACATGGAGAAAGAAGGCCTGACATGCAGCTGATGTCCTCACTTTACAAGAAAATATTATAAATATTCTGATGAGTGCTACTGCTCACTGTACTTTGCTGACAGACATGAGCCAGTAGGGGGTTTTGACCTGTTCCAAAAATGAAGGAACCACTATGTTCAGGGGGCTTGTGAAGAGGTGAACCAAACAATCAGATGTAATCAACAGTGAAGGTGTTCTGATGAGAATATAAAATTACCCAAAACATTGTACTTTATTATTTGAATGAATGCATTAATATTTTAAAATAAATTTGACTTTTAAAGAAAACTATTGTACATATAAGTTTTGAAATGACCTTCATGTTATTTATGTACAGTCAAACCCCATTATTAAGAAACCTGTTAATACAATGTATAAAATTCTCTCTGGTCTCGGTCCCATGTATAAAATTCCTATATAAAATTATCGTTTAATTCAAAATTTTTATTTATTTATTTATTTATTTATTTATTTATTTATTTATTTATTTATTTATTTATTTATTTATTTATTAATAATATGAAAAAAATCCATTACAAGAAAGTTGCTTTACTTGATATTTTTATTGCATAAAAGAAAAAAAAATAAAGGATGAAAAAATATATTTTGGGTTTTATTCTGCTAATTCTGATTGGTCCTCAGTGTAAGTGACTAAAGCACATCAAATTAGATAACACAAATACCAGTTGGTTTTTAGGTGCCTAACTTGATTTGCACAATGAATGCCGGACAAAAGCAGAAAAATGGGGGTGTCTTAGGCAAGTTGCGCACTGAGATGGTGT
Source organism: Rhysida immarginata (assembly GCA_023313115.1). Taxonomy (NCBI): domain Eukaryota; kingdom Metazoa; phylum Arthropoda; class Chilopoda; order Scolopendromorpha; family Scolopendridae; genus Rhysida; species Rhysida immarginata. The sequence continues at coordinate 464,809 of JAHWFO010079969.1, read as the reverse complement.
GGAAGTGACGTGGCAATGGCGTGGTTAAGAAATGGTGCATGGCAACAACGTGGTGTTGGAATGGAGTGGTGGCGAAGTGGTGTCAAAGTGGTTTAACGCGCACTGAAGTGGCAAGTATCATATCGTGCCACCGAATTGCCACTTTGTATGTCGTCCTCAGAAGATGAAGATGCTCTGTTATTTGTGCAACTTGCTAATATTAATGCACAAAATCATCACAGAAAAAAAGTGTCCTTGGATTCACCCTCTTTGGCAAAAAAAACAAAAAAAAAAAACCCAAAAAATATGGAATATACAACGATAAATTCAAACTTTTTTACCGAATGATGGAAGTTAATATTTTGCAAATTACTTGAAATACTATGTCCAGTGCTTCAAAAGTAAGACATAAATTTCTCACAACACCACTGTTTCGCATTCTGCCTACTCGAATGTGTACTAGCAAGTGGCAGCGAAGTGGCACGCCACTCGAAAATTAAACATGTTGGAGACTAGTGGCACCAGACTGGCGCCACGCCACTTCCACTCCACTTCACCACCGCCACTCCACCTTGATGTGCACGTTCACATTTGTTTACATAGGTTTAAAAATTCCACTTGCCATTTAACCACCACGCACTCGCACTCCACTTGCTTACCACCTCAGTGTGCACCTGGTCTTAACATAGTAAATGTTGCGGAAGCATGGCACATGCTCCCAGCAAGTGTCATCGCCAACTGCTTTAGAAAGGCTGGATTTAAACGGGTCAAATTTTCTAGTGGCATTGAGGAGCCTTTGGAGCTAGAATTGGAAAGGTCAGACGAATGGAAAATCTTCGAAATGAGAGTAGCTGGGCAATTTGACATTCAAAGAATTTGTAAGAATCAATAATAGCTTGGACAGCATAGTGGAGCATTATTGAAATGAAAATAAAGATGGCGAATCTGAAGATGAAGTAGGGAGTGGGGACGATGAGACTAAAAACTTTGCACCATCTAGCAAGTGTATGTTGTCATTAAGCTTAAGTCGTATATACTGTAACGCAGTGATGTTCCACCTGATCATTTCGATATGTATGGTTCTGTGAACCAGGCTGTTACAAAAAATTATACGAGGGTTGGGGCAAAAGTTCATGGCAACTATTTTTTTTCTTGAAGATACCAATCCGGTTGGAAGATGTGACATATACAGATGAAAGGACAAGGTGTTAACTACATGTGTGGACAATGAATAGCACTGAAATATCGTAACACACTAATTTATTACGGTAGTACACCGGGCAGTATGGCCTTCACGGTGCAAAAGAATGACATCACAGTACACATAAAGTTGACATGACAAACCTGGGCCTAAAGACCCTCAAAGTAGTCCCCTGCTACTGTCACCACACGCTGCTCATCACTGTCGTCCCGCTACTGTCGTCCCAAACGTTGCTCATCACTGGTTGACACACGTCCTTGCTGAAACTTTCCTACCCACCGTGCTACTGAACGGTATGGTAGGGCATTATTCCCAAGGGCTTCCACTAATTCACTGTGACATTCCATCGCATTTCTCCCTCGGAGAACAGCTATTTTGATGTAAGCGTGCTGCTCAACACGGGTTGCCTCCATCTCGCACGACACTCTCCAACTGACTGATTTCACAGCCCTCGCTGCGCTACTACCAGCTATCACAGAGCCATCTGTTGTTCTGTATACACACTATGCCTGCAGAACTTCCACACGACACATATACGTTTGTGATCCGTTCACATATCTACAAGAAAAGAAATAGTTGCCATGACTTATGCCCTAACCCTCGTATTTATTCATTTAAACAAACTCCAATAGCCAGTTACACGTATTTTTTCGAAATGAACGTTTGGCGAAAATTAGACTTGATTCATATGCAGAAACCAGATAATGCGAACAAACTTTTTGGTCCCCTGAAATTTGTATATGGGGGTTCAACTATAATTAGAAAGTATTTGCTCATTATTTAAAATTTTCATGATATCAAATGAATACTTTTTTTAATACATGTAATAATGTAAGAATGTTGATGAGTTTTTGTTAAGTCAAGATAGATTGTCCTTTTAATTTCATTTCTACTACTAATTATTACAGGTATGATACAGTTAAAGGTTCTGATTGGTTAGGAGATCAGGATGCTATCCATTATATGACACGTGAAGCTCCCAAAGCTGTTATCGAGGTAAGTGGTAATACAGTTTTCTTCTCTTTTATCCCTGTTTGAAATATAATTAATAAGAGCAATGTAATATAGTAAATAAGATTGATTAATATTCATATGTAACTTTAGTGATTGAAGAAGTCCATATGTAAAAATCATGGTGGTTCATTGTGTTTAATGTTTAAAAATTATGCCGAAAAAGTTGAAAAAATGGCAAACAATCTAACTTTGAAAAGCCATAAATGTTTTTTACATAAATTTATAATTTAAAAAGTTACACAAACATAAATTATATATATTCAGCAAAATGATGCAACAAAAATTTTTTTTTCAAGCATATGATAGGCAGAAAATGGATCTTATCTGCCATCTTTTTTCTGCCATACAGTTTAATCTAACAGAAAATTATTAAAAATCATTTTTATTAAAATCACATTGTTAATAAATGTTTTTATTACAGCTGGAAAACTATGGAATGCCTTTTAGCCGAACATCAGATGGGAAGATTTATCAGAGAGCTTTTGGCGGTCAGAGTTATAATTTTGGAAAAGGAGGTCAAGCACATAGGTGTTGCTGTGTAGCAGATCGAACAGGACATTCTTTGCTCCATACATTATATGGACAGGTAACTTGAAAACTTTGAATTGCCTTTTTGGTTAATCAGCCCTTCGAAAAGTACGGCACGAAAGGAGAAGGAAACTGGCACATGTGCAATATCAATTGTAGATGTCTGCTTTATTCAGAGTTTCTGAAATTTGGTGGCATCCACCTTGCCTATAAGTCTGTGTTTTCAAGGAAAATTATAAAAACTCAAGCTAGAACCATAATTTATAATGTTTTTAACTATTTAAAGGATATAGTAATGCTACAATAATAACAGAACAGCAAGGCAACCAGAGTATTACATTCAACCTGTCAATTAATCGAGTGCCAGATTTGTTTCGTTAAAGCTGTGATTTCACTAAGAGAATGCCAGGAATAAGTAATGTTCTGTTTTCTGTCATTTCTGATTGGTTGAACTTGTATTATTCATTTACGCATGCGCCAGTTTCCTTTTTCTTTCGTGGCAGGTATTGTAGTTCTCTCTTATCCAGCATTCTCCCTAGAAATGTTTAGTAGTCTGAAATGCAAAATTTGTATATGATACATGATAATTTTGTTTAGATTTAACTTAAATTTGTATTTGGCTTATCAAAGTAGTATTTACAGGTTGACCATCGTTATAACGGACAGCCAGCGACCAAAAAATTGGTTACCTATAACGAAAATTCATTATAATAAAAAAAAAAAAGAAAAAAGATAAAAAATATATTTCTTTCCAAAGTATGCTTTTTTTTTTTTTGCATTAAGCTTTTGCAAGCAGTTGTTGCAGTATGTGCTTCAATGTCATCAATTTTACATAAAATGAAATCGGGAACATTTTCTTTCGATTGATTATTGTTTTAAAGTTGAAATTGCTGATAAAGTTGTTTATTAGAAACAACAGCAAATGTCGCTTCATTTTCATCATGAGCTACCATAGGATTATCATCTGCTGTAATATAGGAATGAAAATCATTTCTTTTTTTTTTTTTATATATATTTGATGAAAGTTGATAAATGCAATGCGCCCACTGGCAGAAATAACCCAGTTATTTAAGTTCCTGATCTTTAATATCCAGGTTATCTGTGGATGTCCATTACAAAGGATCCCATTATAAAGAAAATCTGGTTATTTAATCTAGATAAAAAAAAATTTAGGGAAAAAATATCTTAGTTATTGACATCATAACTGAGACAAATGAGTCATAACCGTGATGTTTTCATCTTCGTTTAAAATGGCGGCAGATTCACTCACTTCACTCACAGACAAAAATTTTGCTTAAACCCTACTTTGTTGTGTGTTTAGAAATAAATATAGTAAAAAAAATTATAAATTCATCGCCAGGCCTTTTTCATACGGGCTGCAGACAGTTACCATATACATGCATACTTGTTCTATAAGTCAAATTTTTTTTTTTCCAAAAAATGACCCCTAAAAACAGCATTTGGCTTATGCACGAGTTAGAGTTGATGAAAACGTTCTTTTAAGTGCAGTTTACAAAAAACTAAATAATTTATTAATCCGTTTAGAAATCATTTATTAACCCTTTCACTGCTTAAATAAATTTCTGTTAAGATAAAATTATTCACTACATGTATTTGCTAAATGAGAATCTCTAAGGCTATAGCGGCCATATAGTGAAAAGTGGAAACAGTATTGGAGGGGGAGTTCAAACAAAACCAGCGTGTTTTTATGTGTTCTTTCATTGAAATACATCAATACATTAGTGTAAACAGTTGTTCAATAGATAATGAATTCAAAATGGAACATCGAATCATCGAAGATTTAAGAACGTCAAAAAAATTCGATATCGAAACTTTTTGAACATCAATACTATCGCCAAGCACTAGCATATAAAAATTTAATATACCTTACACATCGTACAAGTATATACAATATACAGTGCATTAATCAATGCATTATTTCACGTCTTTTTCCTTAATTTTCCATCCACTTTTCCATTGTAAAAAGCAAATGCATATGTCAAATCCCAAAAACAAGATGGCGCCGACCTTGGTAAACTATCATCGTGTTTATACCAAGTGCGTCTTTAAAATCGTCCAAGAATGTTTTATAAAGAAAGCCAATATGGTTACAATGAAAATCTATCATTACATAAAGCAAATAATTACTGTATCGTTCAAAAGTTAAAAATAATGAAAGTGAGGCCGAGCATGAGAATGAAGATTTTCATCAACTTTTTGAAGTCAGATGAAGATAAAGCTATGTTTGATGGCTTTCCCACACCACGAATTTGTTACTATAAATTTAAAATCTTCTTATAATTACATAAAAACTGCTTATATTAGTTGTTCTTATAATTTTTTTTTCCTCTCAAGTGTTGCCTTTTTTCCTTTTTTGCCTCTGCCTATGCTCGAGTCTGAGTTTTTCCATTTTTTGGGGTCAAAAATTGGTGATCGGCATATGCACGAGTATATAAGGTATCTTTTGAGAACATGTTTTATTGTCATTGAAAACATCATAAGCTGTGACTGACGGCCCATTTTCCCGTCAGCATCGATCAAAGGCTGATCATGTGATACATGACGTCACAAAATGGACAATAGGGCGAGAGGCTGATGCTAGAACATGAAAAATGATGTCATAATAAACTAGTTTTTTTTCCTCTGCAGTGGACACTACAAAAGATTTGAGTTTTTAGAAAAACCTGAATCTTTAAGTTCTAGAACTTCATTTACTAGGGTTTTTTTTATCAGTGGATGCATAGCAAAAGTTGATCGAAATAGTTCAAACTTTTTGCAACAAAACTTTTCTTCTCACTCTTCTCAATGCTTCTAAAACATTGCATTTAAAATCAGTGGTTAATTGTTTTCTTTTACTGGCCACGTTTGCAATATCCAGACTAGTGTGAATGTGGGATTCAGATAGAATGAAAGCCCCTTTCATGTTTTTTTTTTTTCCTCCTATGAAAGCATGTGATCAGTGGCAGTGCAAAAATGATTCTTCTCTTTCTGGGTTTTGTGAAAATTCATTACACGAACAGTTACGATTATTGCAGGGACCAAAAATTTTTATTCATTTTAATGATGAATTCGTTACAATGATGTTTTTTCTTTTACATTAAATCGGTTAAATTGGCTGGGGCTTCATAAATAATTCGTTACATAGCTCAACACAATAGCATGTCTAAATACCCTTGTTGGTTATAACATCAAATATGGAAATTGTCATCGAGCTATATAAAGAAGTAATTGTAGACTGGAATATCATTCCTTGCTTGAACAACTGAAGCCTTCAATTTATTGATCATTTTGTATTGTTTTTCATTTGCATACACTGCATGATAATGATACTCTACAGATTTTCTATTGTGTTAAGATCAAGGAAAATCACTGGTGATTTAAAATATCGAATTTCTTCTGTTCAAACAAGCCCTGAACTTTTTCTGCAGTTTGAATGGATGCATTGTCCTGCTGGAATTCCCATTTCCTACCACCCATTTGACATTCCATTCTTGGTAACTCATTGGAAGGTTGTTTGATATAGTCCTCTGCGTTTTGTCATCTAATAAAGAATTGTAATTCACATTTTTTTTCTGAATCCAGTTGCACCCCTCTTCCTCTGAAAAAGTATGGTGCGTTAAATAAGAACAAAGATTTATATTTCAATTGGTTTCCAGATCCTGAAGAGGTCTGATTAATTGATAGACATTTAATAAAAATGGTCCTTTTCAGGGCCAACCATTTGTGTTGAACAGTTTTTATATTATAAATATATTTAAATAAAGGGGCTTTTTTCTTGCTTTTCATGGTAGATTGCATTCTATTAAAATATTTGTGTGGAAGGTTTAATTATATCTTTATGAAAAGAATGAAATAAAGTTAGTCTCTGCTTTCTTCTAGCAGCAACATTTCAAATTTTTTTAAAGGCGTTTCTATTAAGTCCTACCCGTTGCCAACAGGTCATATGATATGGAAATTCAAAACTTATTGAGAAGACGAAAATATTATCAAAGCTAAACTAAGAAAATTTAGAAAGAAAAACATTTTCTCATAAAGTTTAATATGGTATTTACCTGATCTGCACGTTTCAATGACAATCATCTTCTTCAGTGTGGTATTGTATGTGGAAAAGCGTATTCCATTTTATATGTAGAAAAGCATTTTTCTTCAGTTTCTGATGAATCTCGTGTATATTTTCATCAAAGTTCTTTAGTTTTTTTTTTTTTAATGCAATTCATTAGATCGAAAGATGTTATGCTTTTTCTGTTCAAGGGAAGAGTAAATGGAAACTTGCAATTAAGTTAAAATGTATTGATGCAAGCTAAATTCCTGGAAAATATTTCTCATTTCCCAAAGAATGATATTTTTTAACAATTATTTAGTGCAGAAAGCCAGTATTTCCTTGTAAAATTCTGCTAGATATTTATCTTAAAGTTAGTTCGTCTATGTACTGCCAGTTGGTATGAATAAATTAGAGGCCTTACAGTACCACATATTGATGATGCAGGCTGACTAGTTTCTTCATTTATTTACCTTCGACCGGTACATAAGAGCTGATGTGATCAGCTTTTTTTTATTTCAAATAGTGAACAGTGGTACGTGAACAGTTTTTAGACAACATAAGAGGAAAAGGGTTTTTTCAAACCAAGCTTTTATAATGTTTTATTTAGTGGCAACAATAAAGCTTAATTTTACAACAATAAACAATAGATACATTTAACTCTCACCATAATGAATTGTTTGTTGTGGCAATTGGACAATTCGTAGTAATGAGTTAGTACCATTAGAACACGAACCAACGAACAGATTTGAAAATTTTTTCTTTAACATAAATTGTCATCGATCCTGTGTATGTGTATCAAGTTTCAGCTCCTTAGCTTGTCGGGAAGTTGGTTTAATATTGATTACAAGATTTGACCTAACAAACTAACATTGCAAGTTTAATAAAAGTTTTTAAATAATGAATATATAGAATATGTATGTATTTGACATTGTTGAGTGATGTATAACAATGAAATATAAATTTTTACTTTGGAAACTGAAATAATATAAATTTATAGTGGAGGCTTAATGGATGAAGTAATGGATAGATGTCGAATGTTAATTGGCTATTTAAGATAGTCTTTGGACGCAGGATTTGAAGCCCATTTACAGTGAACACCCCTTATAAAAAATGTGAAATTGAGGAAAACCTAAAATCAGGGAAATGATGGAAGATATAAAATATGCATATTTCCAAATATGCCTTCGGGATCATCCATAAACCACGTGGCCAAAAAATAGCAATTTTTTATCCCCCCCCCCCTTCTTCCCTCGATGACTATGTGGTTGATAATCGAGAGCGCTTCAAGAATAACCACCATAGGCATTGGCTATCTTCCTTCATTTTTAAAGTAATAAAGAGGGTTCTGGTCATCAGACGTCATTTCATCGCTGTCACTTTTGGTCACATTCATTTCATCCCAAGATCGTTTTGTCACTTAGTCGACTCGACTTATTCATCTTGTCATATTCAATTCGTCCCTGATTCGTTTCATCACTCACTCAACTTGACACATTTAGATCGTCACATTTATTTTGATACATTCAATGCAACATGTCATGGGTACTCTTGAAATTATCTCTCTTGAAATTATCAATCCCAAATGCATTATCCAGAAAATAAGTTCATCAGGGATAGATGAAGGGGTTTCACTCAGTGGTATGTGATGAAAGCCTGCTTTTACAAGAGGAGATGTATCCTACAAAACCTGCTCCTAAAGATGTTTCCACTGGCTGAGGAAATAATTCTGCATCAGAAGATACAGAAAGTTCTGCCTGTGTAAGCCGCGATAGAATTTACAGATAATTTTCATGTCTAGTCGTGGGAGATCGAGGAGAAGAGGTCGAAAATAATAGATTTTAGATTCTATTTGACCTGAATAATTGAGAATAGGCTGCATTAATATGTTTTTTGAGTTGACTATATAAGTAAATTCGGTAAGTGGATTCGATAGTAATTATTTTAATTCATATTATATGTTTTATTAAATATATAGTCACCTCTTTATCATGGGGAGCCCCAGAAATTAAGATCACCACTTACAGAGATGATGACCTAAATGTGTTGAATTGCCTAAGTGACAAAATGATTCTGGGATGATGTGAATGTGGCGATTTGAATGAGACTACATGAATGTGACCAAAAGTGACTATGACCAAGTGAAGTTTGACAAAACGACTTGTTTGTTAACCATCCCTTGATCCATTCCCAAAAGACCACTTATCCCCCTCCCCCTCAGGTGGTCAACAGTGGGCAGTTCTTTACCCCCCTCCCCTTACCTGACCACGTGGTTTATGGACAAGACCTTATTTGCATCCTATATTACAAACTGTTCACTTCTTAACCCAGTTAAAACAGTTCTTTGTTTACATTTTTCCTATTCTTTCAAAGAATACATGAATATATTTTCAAGATTTGACATCGCTGCCACCTGAATGATGAAAAATCCGGATGCTCAAACAATCAAGAAAAAATAAAAATACATTAATGTGTTCTTTCTCTTGAAAACAGATTTGCCATTGCACGGAGTTGCACAACAATGAAACAACACATTTTCTATATCTGTCTGTATAAAAAATTTTCTATATGTAAAAAGTACATTGTTTTTCCAGAATGGGAAAAACCAAATCAAACCACAGCAGAAGATACTCCTGCTTTCGATGTCTTAATTATTTTTAAATGGAATTAGAAAATATTATAGTATTTCAATAAAAAACCGAGCCATTGCAATCGTCCTCCCCCCGTCGCTATGTCATTTTTGGCTGCGCCATTGCATTACGTCATCAACCTCATTAGAGAGAACAAAGGAAAATTGAACCTCGTGCCGTTGCTCGTAATAGGGGGAGCTAGTCACGTGGGTAACGCATGCGATAGCATCAAATGGCTTGTTTACGTTAGCGAGTTCAAATTACAATTTGACATAAATTCAAATAAAAATTCATAGAAAAATAACTTACAAACGTATTTTTAAAATTTCTTCACCCTTCTGTCATGAATAAAACCACCTAAAATAAGACTATTTTCATTTTTCGTGAACTTCCATGTATAAATTCTGAAAAAATTTTGAAACTGCGTATTTCATTTCTGTGACATTATTTAACGATTTCTATTAATTTTTCAAAAAAAATGAAATATATAATATGAAAATGAAATAAATGCTATAAACCAACAAACTTCTCCGATTTATTACAAAAATTTTCGGTCCAAAAGGATAATTTATTAATTTACAAAAAAAGTTTCCAGAGTTATCACAGAAATCACTTTTTTCTTCAAAAAATGGCGTGGTGTAAGACTGTTAACATTATGTATGGCCAACCAAACTTTTAAAAAATAATTTGTTCTACAGAAATTTTGTTATAAAGAGGTTTATTGTAAGGAGTTTTTACCTGTATTTTGTTGTTTACTTGCCTTTAGAACTACCTTATATACTCTTGTATAAACAGAGATTTTTTTTCTTCCAAAAAATGACCTTTAAAACCTCATTTGGCTTATGCATGAGTCAGAATTGACAAAAGTTCTTATAAGTGGAGTTTACAAAAGATTAATAATAGATAAAATTCTACACTCTTCGCAGCGTAACGAGAAATCTTTAACCCTTTTGCTGCATAAAGTGGATATATTCACTCAAAATGAAATTTATTTAGGCATTGAAAGGTTTAAAAGGCTATGGGTTGAACCCAATTTCAACACCACATCTGTGGCGGCCGTATTGCTGATATGGTTGCCAACACTTTCGAGGAAAGTTTACCGTTCTGCACTTTAATCCAAAATAAAAGTTCAAAAAAATTTCAACTGTATTATGAAAAAATTGCCTAAATAATAAGCCTTTCAAGGATTGTGTGAGGAAAAAATGGCAAGATGACCTCCGGGAAAGCTTTAGAAAATGATGAGTCTGATGATAATTCGTTTGATCAATGAAAATGAGACTGAAGCTGTTGATGATGATGAATATTCAACTGATAATGAAGTCCATGACAATTTTTATCAGCTCTTTGGAGAATCAGATGAAGAAGCTCTTGTTTTCTGGTTATTCTACACCATAAATTTGTTACCATAAATTTAGGTTTGCATGACACTACAAAAACTGCTTGTGTTGTATAATAAATTATCAAGAATTTTCCACCTTTTCGGGGAAAAAAAAACTGATGGGGCCGGCTTATACATGAGTATATATGGTAGAGGTTTCATTAATATTAGAAAAATTACTGTTATTTTCTTGTTCTGATTATCCTTTTGTTTTTCTTTTTTCATTAAATAGTCCCTGAGTTACGATTGTAAATACTTTATTGAATATTTCGCACTTGATTTGCTGATGGAGGATGGTAAATGCTGTGGTGTTATTGCCCTCTGTCTAGAAGATGGAACATTGCATAGAATCAGAGCAAAACATACAGTTATGGCAACAGGGTAAAAAAAAATTGTTCTGTACTAAATAAAATATCTACTCCCCCTCCCGTTTTCAATTAATGACAAAATAAATGAATTAGTTCCGTCCCCCATTGTATATTTGACTGTGAAATTTTGAATTTTCATCCATTTTACATGAATATTATTACTTGCAAAATCAGCTGTTACAATCTCACTATTTTTAAAACTGCCAAAGTTCATTTTACATTGGCTTTCTATCATGGCTGGAAAGCAAATGATCTGTATTAAAAATAATCTCAGTTGTCATATTTTGATTGCATGAGGATGCTTATCATAATTTTTTAAAGTATGCCCATGTAAAATTCTAAATCAAAAATTGTTTTTGATAAAAATTAAATGCAGGTAAAAATATTTATTTTATTTGTACTGATAATCCAATATGTCCATCCAGGGCCTGTATGGCTAGAAGCCGACGAGTTGGGTCCCTGGATGAACCTGGATTAACAGCTGCTGTATGATGGTCACAGCAGCCGGGGGTGGGGTGAAGATCGTGAATCGCAGATGGTCACCCATCCAGTGACTAGCCATGCCTGATGTTGCTTAACTTCACAGGAGTTGTGTTTCAATGAAAGCCCACCAGGCCACGGCCTCCCCCAATTTGTGTGAATTATTATAGAATGTCCATTTTTTCTCCTTTGCCAAGCGAGTTGTTGATGTGCAGGATAAACACTGCTCCATTGATTTGATCACTACAGAGTGGGTCTAAAGTTTTGCAGTATTTGCATAAAAGTAGTGACTGTGGCAGGTATATCACATGCCTAACATTGTCAAAGCTGCACAGACAATTCATACACAACATGGTCGAAGCTATGCACATTCATTAATTATTCCTGTACAGCATTTCATTTTGTTATTTCATCTATGGTTTGAACTTAAATGATAAACGGCCAAAAGTGGCTAATTACAGTTAAAGCTCGTTAATATATGCTGCTTAATATGCAGGGTGACCCAAACTTATCCAGCATAATTGTTTAGGAACATTGTATGGTTCAAATGGAACAAAAATATTCTATAAACATTACATCTAGTTTCGATCATGTGTGAGATATCAATCAATTAATGTCTCAGTATTAACAAAATTAAAATTGTATGTTTAATAAGTCAACATTGTTGACAGTGTATGATAATTTCGGTTAATTTAATTAAAAACTAAGAATTACTGTATAGCACCTTCGGATTATATTTGGAAAGCGACATGTAAAATCGCACCAAATTCACTTACAAAAACGAGACTTCTGGTGCACAAAAATCGAAAATATGTGTAAAGCTGTAGAGCATTGTACTATATTTTAAAATTATCAACTTCAGTTCACTGTACGAAGGTGTTTGAAAATAGGAAGTGAAAAATAGAATTTTTTTGTTACAAAGAGAATTTCTTAATATGGAATTTCATTGTAAATGCTATCAGGATCCATGCGTGGGCAACAAAACTTTATAAACATTCTACGGAAAATTTCAATAATAAAAAATAAGAAGTTTTTACCTGTATATTCAATAGATATCGTGTTCTAAAAAATTTGAGAGCCAATTCACCTTGCTGATGAGTTCCGTATGCAGTTTGCGGAAAGTTCCGGCCTTGGTGGCTCGGTTTGCATATCGCCTCTGATGCCCGAGCACGTGGGTGTGATTCTGGCCAAGGACGACGATGATTTTTCAGGGAGAAATCCTGAGATCACGCACTTCCTTCAAAAGGGAAGTAAAGCCGTTGGATAACTACAGCAGGTGGATAACATGACACAAATCTTATTCAACCAATTGTCTGCTTTAAGCAGTTCAACCTGTGTATTGGTAATACTTTTGGTTCACCCTGTATATTGTATATGGTATCTTAACTATTTATTACAATTTAGTAAAAACTATCATGCTCACGTTATCAATAAATACATATGAACAAAATTGGTCAGTGAAACAAAAAAGTCAGAGCATCATGATCATAAAGCTCACTTCCCCCCCTCCCCCCTCCCCAAAATGGAGTTAAGTTAAAAATGGTCTGATCAACAAAATGGGTGTCCTTAGTATTGTCTCTACCAATTTAAAAATGGTCTGTTAGAAAAGGCAATGGTAAAACAAGATGTTTAAATATCTGATTATCTAAAATCAAAATATTTAAAAAAAAAATTATTCGATCAGAGAGAAAGAAAGTGATCATTTCAGTATTTTAAGTGTGTCTTAATTTCAAAGTTCATCCCTTTCTCTTTTCAACATTTTTTTAATGATTTATGCAAATACTTTAACTGTTTCTTCATGAAATCACAAATATCACCCTGTATAACGTGTGATCTTTATCTTACAAAGATTTTTAGTACTCAGGACAAGAGTCAAAATGTACCTGCGATTACCCTGAGATACCGAAAGAAACGATGGGGAATAATCTCCATCAATCCAAATTATTAATTTTGTTCCAAAAAGTTTAACACTCTTCCCAAATGCATTCTCAAGAAAACAATAGGTTCACATAAATCTCTCCTTTGGGTGTGATCTTTTATCTTTATTTATTATTTAAGTTTAAATTATATATTACAATTCTTTTTATTCATTTGTTACTGCAGTAAAAAGAGAAAATTTCAAAAATCCTAATGATTTAATGTTTTAGAGGGTACGGTCGAGCTTATTTTTCATGCACATCTGCTCACACGTCTACTGGAGATGGTCTGGGGATGGTGACTAGGGCTGGTATACCCAATCAAGATCTTGAATTCGTTCAGTTTCATCCAACTGGTAAAAAAATGTTGCCCTTACTTTTGAATATTGTCGTTAAGTTTTACTTTCAAAATTTTATAAAAATAAGTTTTACAAAACTGTTCATAATATTTTAGAAAATAATATTTTCCCCCTCCAGGTATTTACGGTGCAGGTTGTTTGATTACTGAAGGCTGTCGGGGAGAAGGTGGTTATTTAATAAATAGTGAAGGTGAACGCTTTATGGAACGATATGCTCCTGTAGCAAAGGATCTTGCTTCACGAGATGTTGTGTCAAGATCAATGACTATTGAAATTAGAGAAGGGAGGTAATGTTAAAAATTATTTTGAAATTTTTTTGTAAAATATAAGGTGTATTCAAAAAGTATCGAACCTTAATTTTTTCCACGGAAACAAATAAGACACGGGAGTCCTCTTTCGGTGGGGATGTGAAGGAGAGACATTCATGAGAACACGTGAATTTTTTCCCTTTGCAGATGGTGTTAGCCTTTGTTGCGAAAATGATGAGTTGAGCAGCAAAATTGCATCAAATTTTGCCAAAAGCTTTGTGATACTCAAGCAGGACCATTTGCAAGATCCAACAGGCTTTTGTGGATGATATCATGAGTCTGTTCTTTGCATCTGATTGAAACTTTTTTCGTTCAACATAGAATTTCTGTTCATTGGCAGGCTCTTTACAGGCTCTGTGTGATTTTTGACTATTCCCCAAGTTGAAAATTCCACTGAAATGGACCCGATTTGAATCAAGATATTATATAAAATGCGACGGCCCAGCTGAACACCATTCCGACAAATGCATCCCAGAAGTGCTTTCACCAACAGTGGGACTGCTGGGAGAACTGTGAATTACCAAGTGGACTATTTTGAATGAAATTTGAGTAAATATCTTGTATATGAATAAATGCATTTTTGCCGACCAAAGGTTCGATACTTTTTGAACACACCTCGTAATTGATTAGCAACCATCATTAGAGGCAGGAGAAAATAAAACATTTTCATCATTATTCTAGGGGTTGTGGTCCTCTCAAGGATCATGTTTATTTACAATTGCATCATTTGCCACCTGAACAACTTGCCACACGACTGCCTGGAATTTCAGAAACTGCTATGATTTTTGCTGGGGTAGATGTTACACGTGAACCAATTCCCGTCTTGCCTACTGTTCATTATAATATGGGAGGTATTCCAACCAACTACAAAGGACAAGTAAGAGAAGCTAAATTATATATAGATACAGATATAGATACAGTAAAATTTTTAGCTAAATATAAATACAGATAAAATATTTTGTGATTTCATTTGTTTGTAAAATATATTTTTTAAGGCAATTAGACAAGTGAATGGGAAGGACGAGATCATTCCTGGGTTATATGCATGCGGTGAAACAGCTTGTGCTTCAGTTCATGGAGCCAACCGACTAGGAGCCAATTCACTTCTTGATTTGGTGGTATTTGGGCGAGCCTGTGCAAAAACAATAGCTGAAGAGAGTCGGCCAGGAGATGCAATTCCTTCAATAAAATCCGTAAGTATAGAGTTACTTTACAATAGGCTTTATATTTAGGTTATTAAAAGCATTTACGGTAAATAATCTTTTAAAGCAATGGTTTTTCGTTATAAATTCTTGTGGTTTATTGAAAATACAATGTACATTGCAGTATGAGAGGAGGATATTCCTTTTGATTTTGTTTCATTTACGCTAGCATGAAGATAAAGGATTCATATTTTATTTAATTACACTTTCAAATCTTTATTCAGAGCAAATACTTGTTTTGATAAAATTAAAGTTTAGTGCCTTAGTGAAGCCTTAAGACATCTGCATAATTATTTTCATTCAGGTGATAAAATCCAACAGTGGAAAAGTACAAGATTGTGCTTTATTTCTTATATCTTAGTTTCTTTGGTTCTATTTTGTTAATCACTACTGTATTTATTTGTTTATAATGCAAAAAACTTTGACATAAAAAAGCATCTGAATTTAAGGGGTTACTTTATGCATGGGTTATTATTTCAGAATTTTTTATTTGATTTGTTGTCCACAACCTGCATTGCAAATGTGATGGCCAGAGGCCTGATGATTCAAACAGAACTAGCATATAATATTGGCCGCAATCACTTTAGGCCATAGCCTCAAATTTGACGGTCAAATGAAGAAATAGCAATTTAAAGGCTGCAATCTGCTTTAGGCTGCAAAAAAACCTTGGGCAAACTGCGGCTCGGCAGGCCGCTTCGGGTTTCTTTTTGGCTCGCTACCAGATTCTATGTGGCCCGTGAGATTATTTAGATATATGCGCAAGAGAGGCCAGAAATAGGATGATTTGAAAATGTTTTTAGGGAAATAGTGCACTTTATATTAAAAATCTTTAATAAAAATGTTTGCCCATCCCTATTCTAGAGTCTAAAAAAAGATTGAACTACTTTGTTTCAGCATCCCATAGTAATTTAGATATAATTTTATTATTTATGAGGGAGGATCGAAAAATAGCGCACAACAATCTTTTATGGAATACTGTTTTGGTCCGGATGTTTAAAGTTGGCAAATTGATAGTTTGAATCTTTTGCTACAGACTGCAATGGCTTGATTAGGTGTTGCCCTAGCGAAAGGACCAATACTATTGAGTAAAGATGGTGCATAGGACTGCCACCCCCAAAAGTGTAGTCTATTTTTTGTGGGGCAAACAAAAAAATTTGAGTGAAATCTTCAGGGAAATGTCAGAAGTGTATTGAGGAATTTGGCTGGGAAGTGCTCAAACATCTATCCTACAGTCCAGATCTCACACTATCTAATTATCACCTCTTCAGACCAATGAAGAAATTCCGAAGTAGCTAACACTGCTACGGATGAAGCAGTAAAATCAGCCATGCGCAAATGGCTATACAACCAGAAAACAGATTTATGAACAAGGTGTATTGAATCTAGTGCCACGATGGGGGAAATGTGTCGAGAGACTTGGTGTTTATGTCGAAAAATAGGTAAGACCTGCAAGTTTTCTTGTGCATTGTTTCATTTTTTCTTATTAAAAATGTTGCCACAAAAATGTTGCACGTTACTTTTCGAACCTCCCTTGTATATAACCATTTTTATTATTTTTATACAAGGTGAGGTATTTATCTTGAAACAACTGAATATCTCGGAAATAAGCATTGTACGAAAAAATGTTCAAAATCAAAAGTGTTTTATTACTTAAAAAATTACCCCCCCCCCCTTTGTGAAGGGGGCTGGGGTTAACTTTGAAATCTCAAATAGGAACCCCTATTTTTTATGGTATATTCAGATTGTACACAATGTTCAAGCAATGTTTTATTCTTGGTGTTTTTTCAATTGCTCCAACCGTTTAGGAGATAGAGGCCTGAAAGTGTGGAACTTTTAAACCCAATTTTATTGATGAAGACAAAGAGATAGAGTGAGTCTTACAGACATTCCTATTCTACTTTTTAATGGTCTTTAAGAATCCGAAGTCAGAATTTCAAAAACTCAAAATTTTTTAGTGCACAAGTAAACTTTTGGGGGCAGCAGTCCTATGCAGACAGAGTCTATGCATGTGTATAGAAAAATATTGAATTTTTGAAATTCTGACTTCGGATTCTTAAAGACTATTAAAAAGTAGAATAGGAATGTCTGTAAGACCCACTCTCTGTCTCTTTGTCTTCATCAATAAAATTGGGTTCAAAACTTTAAAAGTTCCACACTTTCAGGGCCTCTATCTCCTACACGGTTGGATCAATTGAAAAAACACCAAGAATAAAACATTCCTCGAATAATGTGTACAATCTGAATATACCATTATAAATAGGGATTCCTATTTAAGATTTCAAAGTTACCCCTTCCCCCCAGCCCCCCTCAC
>JAHWFO010079969.1:413710-439179 GCA_023313115.1 Rhysida immarginata | reverse complement strand
TGTTATCTATCAAAATCTGGTATAAAATCTTTCTCGGAGAATAGAGGCCATAATAAAAACAGGGAGGTTCAACACAATATTAATTTTCATGAAATCATGGTTGCAATGCAGAAGTTCTCTGTAACCTTTTGATAATGATTATCCACATTAATGACACCAGTGCTCGGTGAACATCAAGAGGTATTAATAATTTGCATATTATTTTTGAAATTTTTAGGAATATGAAATATTAAAATTGATTTGTTAATTTTTTTAAAATTTAAATATTTTTTGGTTTTATTATGTACACATTTACACAAAGGAATTGTGTGTTTATTATTATTATTTATTTATTTATTTATTTTTTTTTATACAAGTGTTGTTCAGAAAACTACCCATTTTAGAATTAAGAAGTAACTAATAAAGGTTCTGAACAAAACCTTCTACTGTTCTATTTTACTTCTACACAGATTAGGCTTTTTTCCTCACACAAACATCATGAACTTCTGGGCTGATAATACTGTACTTATGAAAAGTATTGATTTTTGAATAATTATCATGGACAGCTCCGTGGTTGAGAGTGCTCAGGCACACGCTTTGTAAAAGTGGAATAGAAAGGATTGATAGATGGAATAATTATCATTAGATAGTATTTATAACTTTAACAGTATCATTTTTATTCATAACTGTGATTCAGTAATAAATCATTCAAAACAGAAATTTTTGCAGTGTAGTCATCTGTAAAAACCTATTTCAAATGTAATAAAAACCTCTTTATATATATTTCGCATTTTTTTTTTTTTTTTTAAACAGTTATACGACAGGAGCATGATTTGGAATTCAGATTTGGTGGAGACTCTTGAATTACAAAACTTATTACTGTGTGCACTGCAGACAGTCAGAGGAGCTGAAGCACGGAAGGAGAGCCGTGGAGCTCATGCTCGAGAAGATTTTAAGGTAAAACCACGTATAAATATAGTAAATGAAATAAGTAAATACCGCTGAAAACATGATTTCCTTGTCTTAGCTAGACACTGTAATAATGATAGAAAATAAATTAAGAACTTGTTGAATTTAACAGGAAAAGAGTGTTTTGATATTTGTTTTTCTTTTAAAAATATACTGAAATTTGCACATGATTATAGCTCATCTAACTTTTCTAAGTGGGTGCTTTGCAAAATAGCAGCATAATTATTTTTTAAGTTTTTTTTTTTTTTTTTTTTTTTTTTTCCATAAATAGTGGATCTTGATAAATTCATTCTTTTTTTAGTTTTTTTAAATTCATGATTTTGCTGACAATTTGTTCTTCAATTTTGGTGACAGACACCTATTGCTACAAAAAAAGATAAAAAAGGTTACCAGTTTTAATTTGAATACAGTGTAATTACATTTGGATCGACTTGTTTTATGAAAAACGTTTGATTGAAATATCCTTAATCATATTCAGCAGATATTAAAATTTTCTTTAAATATTTTCTATGGCAGTGTTAACATTAAAAAATATTTCACTTCTTAAAAAGATTTTTTAGAAAATTAATGCACAGAAGTAAAAGAAAAAATAAATTAATAAATAAATAAAAAGTTAGGCAAAAGGGCTTTGTTAAAACAGGCTAACAGTATATGCTGAGTTTATCTTAAATGTGCCTGCCCAATATTGTATTAGGTTTGGGAAGAAAGGAAAGCCTGTTTTCCATTTGGTATCCTTTAAGTAACTTTTCAGCGACTTTCTGATACCCAGATTCGTCTTGCAATTACATGCGTCTTTCAGGTCACTTTTCAAGATCTGGTGCAGTTTGATTTCAAGTAATTTTTAGGCGTCTTTTTTTTTTTTTTTTTTTTCCCCAAATCTAGCCAATCGGGTGCATTCTGTTTCGCTATTATTCTGGGTAGTGGCCATAGTGTAGCTAATTTAGATAGATGGAGAATCCTGGCTGCTGTAGGTGGCGTTTGCCAACATCAGTTTTTGTGAATTTTCCCTCATGAATTTATTACAAAATAGGTTTTAAAAATTTGGTAAATCATTTATTTATTAAATAGAAATGATATGGTAATAAAATCAAAGCATGAACATAAATTCAAATCCTATAGAAATGTAGCACCTGATTATAAAAGAGTGAGTACGGTAATTACTTCTTTAACATTGATTTGAATGATGAACTGCTATCTCTCCATGAAATGCTGCATTGACCAAAACGGATGTTATTTAGTTGCTTGGGCTCGTGTTTGGGGAATAGGCTGGCTCCAAGTGTGACGGGATTTCGCCCATCGCTCCAGTTGTGTTCCAGCTCGAACTACCTCCTAGGTGACACTCATCTGAGATAACTCCCTCATTATAATTTGGCGAGAGAGCAAATTGGAACCAGAAACAATTGGGGTGGTATAGAAAGTTCTTTTTATGTATAGAATAGTGAAGGAAGTCTATGAATGTGTATTGCCAATGATTGCAGTGAATGAATCCTTTATTTAAAAATATAAACACTTTATTAATTAAAAAAGGATAATTAAAGGAAAAGGTCTTAAATCTAAGAAGATAATTATATTCACATAAACAGCAGTTACAGATATTCTTAATTATTAGTCTTATCACTTCTGATTGGGGCAGTGATTGAGCTTAACTTTATGAATCAGATTAGAGTCAATGAGCTATGGGCAAAGTCTAATGTTCAATGGGGCGTCATATGCAAGATGTCTGAAAGTCACTCTTTCACAGACTTAGAGTTCGAGTTGGAAGAGTCATTCGGCAATTGGAAAATTCACTTGATGACACGCCGATCTGCTCACTTGCCTGTTGTTTCGACGAGCTACAAAGATTAGACGTCGTGACATGAAGTTGGTTGTTGGATCACCATTGGTCTGCCTACGACGATCAGTGCCTGCTGCTGGGCTCTGACCTAGTGCTGCATGGCGCAATTCTGACCTGCCTACAATGATCACTGCCCGTTGGGTTCCTACCCAGTGTCACACATTGCAATCCTGGCTGCAGTGATCACCTGCTTATTCCTCTGCTGACTTTGGTAGTTGTCTTTAACAGAGTTGCTGGCCTAGACAGTAGTGGTAGTTGTGGTGTCTACCTTCTATGCTCATGCTCGTCTCTGGGATGTGCTGGGGAGAGATACTGGTTTCTCTCTGCCACATCTGCATCAATCAAATGAGTCTTTTCATCTCTACCATGGGCTCGACTAGGCATTGCTCAGATGATGATGATGAAGAGGCATCCTGATGTTAATTCCGAGATTATCTGATACCAATTCTGACTCTTGATTTCCCATTAACTTTCCTTCTCACCAGCACAATCTTATTTTTAACTGAACAACTGTGTAGGTAAGGTCAGAGCAACGTGATCCACTTAAGCTTGTGCTGAAGACACACAACACGTTGAATCATTGCCCGCTAAAATTCAGGCATTCGGACAAACGGCTAATACACATGCCTACGTTCATTACACAATGAAGAGTCCAGAGGGCTCAACTATCTGTTCATTTTGCAGGCCATCTGCTGCTTTCCTCGGTTGTTGATGGGCAAAAGTACACATGAATCGAGTGAGTCAGAGACTCACATCCAGGAGAAATGTGCTCAGAATGTCAATCAGAAATGTAAGACCAAAAAAATTTCTATAGAATTCTACCTAATGTTCTAAGAACGCATTTTATCCGTCGCACAAGCATTTCAGTTCAAGCATGCTTATCATCGAGCTGGCCATGATATTAGTGTTTCTTGGCAGTGTATTAAAAGACCTTAACACTCTACATGTTCCATCACATTTAGAATTTGGAAGGGAATCTGGTTTTGGGGTTGGAATGAGCTTCTATTTTGTGTCCAACCACTATATCTCGTCACTGACATTGGCCTACATTTTTCATTGCACATCAAAATGCAGATCTAGAGCAATTCAAATTTGTGACATAAAAGTACAGAAGTTCACAAGCTCATTCATTTTCTTTGAATTCATTGGTATGTAAACTTTTCTCTTATTCACCTTATATTTTGTATGAGTAGTTTCATCTGTAGGAAGTTGATTTACAAGGGTTATCTTCAACAAGTTCATATCCAATATGGACAAAAACATTCTGGCTATGGAACAGTTTGGCATATTAAAATTTCCCTCTCAAAACATTTCGAGCCAATGACGTAACTGATGTTGATATGGTATCAAAATATTCACTGGTTATATTTCTTTAGGGAACGTTCATAAACCACATGGTCAATTTATTTTGGGTGGGGCTAAAGACTTGACCACTTATGACCACAGAAGGGGGGGGGAGGGTTCAAGTAATGAGCATATGGTCAAATTAATTTTAAAATGAATCAAAATTCTGCATTTTAATACCTTTATTAGGGCAGGTTACTAATTTCTCTGACCACGTAATTTTTAGGGGGGGGGGGGGTAAAAAAGTTAAGGAAAGTGACCACGTCATTAATGAACAGTCCCTTACATCTCTTGGAGATAAACTCATAGAAAATGTTGCACTTAAACTAATATACTCCTTTTCCACTTCCACGTTGGCTGATGCTGAACTCTTCGACCTCTTATGGCTGACACTGTTATGAACCTCATATTTGATGATGTCATGCAGGTGGTTGCACCATCTTAGTGCTGTATTGTGTCATTGGTGGGCCTTTGAGTTCGGGTACCTTGTTATTGGACACAATTTTCTTTGGGCCTATGAAAGGAATCTATTCGATTGCATAGACCCAATGAAACATGAAATTGTTTAAAACCGGACACCATCATCAGACATGAGTTTCAGATAGCAACATGGTTGTTCGTTCAATTAGAACATTGTGAACATAAGCTCATAATTCAAAACCAGCCTTTGGGGTCTTTTATTGATATCTCTTATATAGGTTATTGTTAGTTGAAAAACTCTTGCAGTAAAATTAAAAATTGCTGAGAAGAAAATTTGGTCTTTTTACAAGCTCTTCTAATTATCCATATAAATCTTTTAGACAAGACTGGACGAATTTGATTATTCCAAACCCCTTGATGGTCAAACGAAGAAACCATTTGAATCTCACTGGCGAAAACACACCCTATCCTCCGTTGATTTGAAAACTGGAAAGGTATGAATTGCTTTCTTTTTAAAAGATAATTTGATAAACATTTAAACAAATCTTGGTCAGAAAAGTTCATGACAAAAATATAGGAATTGCTTTTGATTATAGCTTTGATTTTATCAAATTGTTAGGAAAACTTATATTTTTTTATGCAGAGATTCTTAAAATAACTTTATTACGTGTGCTTGTTTTACAATAAAGAATTTTGATAGGAAAAATTTCTAATCGCCCGTTCCCTTCAGCATTTATGTCTCCCATTTCTTTTACACTGTAACACAAATATTTCTTAATCTTTTTCAATGAAACAGTACCATTTCAGTAATCTGACATTAATGGACCAAAGCATTGTTGGATTATGGACCTTGCCCAGATTACTGGGAAACATGTGAATTTAATTTGTTTTATTCAAGTAGAAATAAAACTCTTATACACCCTTGTGCAAGTTAATTGAAACAATTTCAAGTCTTGCAGAGATCTTTTTATAACCACATTTAGGAGAAATCGATCTGGTTTCCCGCTTTAGCTTGATGACACGGCTGACAGTTGCTAAACACACACCTCCGCTGAAGCAATATCTCGATATTTGACATAATGTCTTAGCTGTGTATTTGTGCAGAGTTATTGTTTTTGTATGTTTTCTAGGTGTCACATCCATCTCGAACGGCGGTCGAATCGCATCTGCTGGTTTCTAAAATCAGATGAAATACTGTAGCTGCTAACATAATGATTGCATCAGGCAATGTACACTACTGCAGTCTGACAGGATTCTAAAATCTGATGCAATACAGTTACTGCTGACGTAATGATTGCATCAGCGAAAATAAAAAAAAAATGATCAAACTGAGTTTTAATTTTTGTTTTGAGTACAGGATTACGAGTAATATAGAAACGTGCTTTGTTTCAATTAATTTGCGCAATGATACCTGTAATAGTACAATGTAATAGGGAGGATCAAGAAGTAATGCACAATAATTTTTTGTGGCAACATTTTTTAATAATAAGCAAAAAGAAACAATGCACACAAAAGCTTCACTAAAAAGGTTTAACTTATTTTTCAGCATATGCACCAAGTCTCTTGGCACATTTTTACCATAGTGACAAAGCAATTTGTTACTCATAAAACTCCATTTCCTGGTTGTATAGCCATCTGCACTCAGCTGAATTTACCTTTTCATCCGAATCAAAGTGTTGGCCTCTAGGAATTTCTTCATTGGTCCAAAGAGGTGATAGTCAGATGGTTTGAGGTCTGGATTGTAGGGTGGCCAAATTCCTCAGTTTTTCCCTTGGCCCTCTTTGAAGAATCTGCACCATCTGGAGATGTTGCTACAATCCAGAAAATCACCTCAATACATCTCTTATTTCCAGTGTTCATGATACTAGCAAAAGTGCCATCTTCACTCAATAGTTATTGGTCCTTTCGCTAGGGAGACACCTGATTAAGTCATTGCTGTCTGTAGCAAAAGATTCAAACTATCAATTTGGCAATTTTAGACATCCAGACCAAAATAGTATTCCATAAAAAAATTGTTGTGTGTTACTTTTAGATTCTCCCTCGTACTTTACTATAGTATTGAGAACAGAAACTTAATTTGAATAATGGTTCAGGGCTAATATTACAGTATATTTTTAATTTCAGAAAGAAACTTTGGGCTCAGATATATTATTGCTGATCTATATCACTTTTAACTCTCCTGTTTCATTTATTAAACCATGTTATATAAATGAATTTCTAGTTTTACAATGAGTTTTCAAGCAGTGTTGCCAGTTGTTCTATTTTCTCCCCTAGTTGGGCTTGTTTTAAAAAGTAATTGCAGGGATTTTTTATCTAGTTACAGGCTATTTTATCATTTTCTTTTTTACTTTTGAATTTTCAGTGTAGTGCGCACAGACCCAATTATAACATATTCATGGCTATTTCATCAATTAACTGCATTTTTTGGGATGCTGGCTCAGAAATGTGGATAATTATAAATTAGGCTACTTTCAGGTTCTTTTGAAGGAGGATTGGACTGGAAAAATTTAATCCATCTGGCAACACTAGCTACATTCAAAAACTCCATCTACTAGTTGTGTTAAGTGTGTCATGTTGCTAAAATCTGACGTCATTTCTTGCACAAACCGTGTCCCATGTTGCAAAACACCTAGCACAGAGCACAAGTTTTTTTGTCCGTCTTCATGTTACTTGTTTAGCACTACATTGGTACGCATGCTCATTGTGCCATTGCTCCCCTCTCATTAAAAGCCGTAACGGCGGAAAAACATCGCTTCGCTAAATATTTTAGAGTTATACGAATTAATTGTATCATCATGCCATGAATAATCATTGTGGAAGGAACTCTATTTGTTCAAGAACTTCAATTATGAACTGAAACGAGAAAGAAACAAAGTTATTTTTGATAATCAGAGAAGATTAGGTCGGCAGTAAAGTGCCTATCGCTAAAAGCGCCACTAATCTGGCGGTAAAAATTGTAAGTGATCATAATTAGGATTTTGCTGTGTGAGAACATGGATTTGTCGATAAAGCTTGATTCACCTTGAGCGTGTGTAAAATGATCATGATTTCTCGTATGAAGATGGTATTTGTAGACGTGCGAAAAGCTTCATCAATTGCAATCTTTTTTCGAATAGGCATAGAATCATTGATTCAGCCATGTTTATACTCGATTGCTAAGCTGCCTGCTCGCTGGGACGGTGCATGCCATCTGCCAATCGTGCTCTAAAACAACACGTGTTCATTCAAAAATTACTTCTAGCACGGGTCGTGCTTTAGCTGAACATGACTAGCACAGAGTTTTTGAATATAGCTATTGTTTCCAAGGGCTGGATTCACTTGACATCAGGATGTGTCACACTGACAAAGGTCGGATTAGCAAGATTCTACTTTAATTCTGAGAAATGGATTGAGTGATAAGAAAGTTTTTAATTGTTGCTGGTTCAGGTAGGATTATGGAAACTTTTCAAATAATCCTTTAAAGAAGCAAGGATTAGTTTAAAAGGTGGTTTTTATTGGAATTCATTCTGCACGAAGAAAAAAAATAACTAAATATACAATAAAGACTCATTATAAACAGAGACAGGATTCAGGTAATCCATTATGGAATGACTTAACTAAAATGATGATAGTCCTTCATCTATCTCTTGCAAGACGATCTTACTTTTTATTCAAAATTATATGGAATTTACTTGTTTTAAATGTGGTGGTGTTTTTTTTTAAATAAGAATTTTACTTTTGGAATATGTTAATCTGAATAAAGAACATTTAGAATTGGTTATAGTGTTTTAACCCCCCCCCCCCAAATAATTTATAGAGATCTTGTTAAAACCTTGAATCTTAAATACGAAGCTATCTTAATTTTTGTTTATTTAAGGAAAGACAAATGAAGATTGTCTGAGATTGGAGATTTTGTCTTCACTACGCCGCACTATTTTGGATATTTATTAAAAAAGTTTTTTCTTCTATGAATGTAATAAATATAAATGCCATTTGATTTTGAATATCATAAAAAACTGAGGTAGTAAAGTAAAAACCTTGACAAAAAGGACTGCTTCTTTTCCTTCAGTATTTTACTTTCTGGAATAACTTTGAAGTCAAACCTTATTGCACAGACTATAGCTTCATGATGTTCATGTTTGGCCCTCACTTTGTCGGGTCCACACTCTCGCTTTAGTCAGACCGAGAACTCGTAGAATAACCGTGTATATTCAAGCAATGAAGATTTGGGGTCACTTATAAAATTAAACACAATAACCAATTCATGCTAAACCCAGATAGACAGAATTCAGAGCTGGACGCCTATGTATATACAGGAGTTTATACCCTGGATAAATCTAATTCCTCCCCAATTCAAAGTTTCAGTCTATTCCCTTCCGCTCAGGGTCTGAAACCTCTGTAATTTGAAGTAATAGAGCTTCCATGAATCAAATTTTTATAGAAGAAAGTTAGCCTCTATAAACTGAAGTCAACGCAAATAGATTCATCCATAATTAAATTTTGTCAATCTGGACCTCTGTAAGTCGAATTGATGTCAGTTTATGTTTTTTTCTGATCAGTTCATTCATAAGCAGTTCTGATTGACTTTACAAGAGTATTCGATTTCAATTGGCTAAATAATTGTCCTACCAAATAATTTGCATTATAAATTGAATCATTCGCACTAATAGACAAAAATAAATGTACATTCCACTGTTTGAACCTTGATAATTTGAATTTTATTTTACTTAACCTCGATAAATCGAAGCATTTTGCTTTTCTCTTCAGATTTGGTTTATCAAGGTTCTACTGCATCATATTGAGTGCTGTATCACAGGGCAGTACCTATTACTTTTAATAGTATGCTTATTAAAAAGCAATCATAAACAATTATAGCAATTGGTAAACAATAGAAAACTTGAATTAATAACAATAAAACGGTGGATAGATTTTAAGATTTCGTATACAAGATAATCTAAAATACCATATACTACAAGGGCATTTTGAAAAGTAATGCTTCCATCGCTGTAACTTTTTATTTGGTAACCGATTTTCAAAATTCTTTTTGTATCTGATGCTTACATATGTTCTCTATGTAAATCACTATTCACTTTTTGACATAATCTCCATCCATTTCCATGCACTTAAGCCAAGCGTGAATAGTCAGGTGAGAACCTGTCGGAGAGGAATTCTGGGGTTGTTGTCGATGCCAGGGTTGAATGGCAGCTTTCATCTTGTCGTCAGAATGCAATTCATGTGCCTTAAGGTGCTAGTTCATCTTTGGGAAGAGGTGAAAGTCACGTGTTGTGATGTTATGATATTATTGTATACTAAATTTACTTTATTCAGTAAATTAGATTGCTTGTGGTCTTATAATATTATAATATACTGAATTTACTTTATTTTGTAAATGAAATCTTAAAAATAATAACAGAAAAAACTTAGTGAGCATTAAATTTTAATTTTCATTTGTTTCTCTTAAGAACTTGAGAATCAAAATAATTTTCAATATATTCTAATTAATAATCTTTCAATTATTGCTGTTTAATTAACATCAATTTTTTTTTGGTTTTCTCAGGTAACATTGAATTATAGACCAGTGATTGATAGTCCTTTGGATGAAAAAGAATGTAAAATGGTTCCGCCTGCTGTTCGTTCATATTAGTAATTAAATATCTTTAAAATATATAAATCCGTTTTAAAGATTTGTAAATAAAATTGATTAATTTCTTCTGCGGCGTTAAATTGGTTTTCTTGTTAGACTTGGTTGTTGTAGATAAGTGTAAAGCGTTAGATTGTAATGGGAAACATTTGTTAAGTTTGTACATTGTATAAGAAATAAATAATAATTATATTTGAAAGATTTATGGAAATGAAAGACTGCTTTATTTACAACTTGAATCTCTGACAGCATGCATTAATGAGCATATTGCCAATACTGTTTACAGTAATGTCATTATTAAACAAATAAGCATATTTACATCTTGCATGGTTTTTCTTATGTACATCTCAGTGATAAATGGCTTGATACAAGCCACATTTTGTTAAATATGAAACAGGTATCCAAGTTTTCTTCAAGTCTTTTTCCTCCTTTAATTTCTGTTTATTTACTTCACACCATTTCACCAGCACTTAGTCCTTTAATTGTCTTCTCCATATAAGGGCACAATATACAAACAGCGTCGTAACGACCAATTGCTTGCAGTGCTTTTACCAGATCACTGACTGTGAAATTTTCCCTGTTGTTTAATTCTGACATCAAATATCTCATTGGTCCATGCTTAAGACGGCCTTTCTTCTCCAAGATGGAAATTCTGACATTTGTATAACCTGAAAAAGTGTAGGGGGAAAAAAATTAATAAGACTTAAAATGTTAACATGGTATTTTGTATTTTTTAACTTGAAAAATTTTAATGTTTTAATTTGAAATATGTAAATATTATTTATTAATATTGAAGGAGCATCGTGAAATTAGCCTTAGAGGCCAGTTATCTCACAAATACACATTTAACCAGTAATAAAATGAAAATTTTGCTTAGACTAAATGTAAATTTTATTTTAGAGGGAGATATATATGGTAAAGCCAGAATTAAAACAAACTTTGCCTGCCATTGCATTATTAGGGCCTAGAGACATAGTAAACAGTAATTAGTGCAGCTGTAATGGCTAGGGCATAGTTACATTTTGTAGAATATATTATTAGTGTGTGCTGTCAGAATGAATAGAACTTAATCAAAATTTGTGTGTGCAATATGTGTGCACTTCACCATAATGATTTGAAACATGCATTGGATGCTCCAACATACATGTATTAATCCAAGAATGTTAATGAACAGTGGGAAGAGTAAGCATGAACAGAGCAGGGCTATGTCAAGGATCCTTAAAAGGAAAGGAAATTTTCTATCATAGCCTCTATAATTTCCTATATTATTCCTGTATAATTTTGCAGTGTTCTCCCCATGCCTTTTCGAACCAGGGACTATAAGCGTTTAATAGGTCTTACATTTATACAGGATGTTCTTAAAATGAGGGATAATAAGTACTTAGCATGATTCTTCACATCAAAGTAAATAAAAAGTTCCTCTTGCAAAATGTCGATATCTCAAGTTTGTTTTTTTTTCTCAAAAATCGCTAGCACCAAGCTTTAACAGCACTTCATGGCATCATTATTGTGTCATCAAGCGTTATTCCATTTCACTGAATCAACTGGTCCAGGAGAGGAAAAAACCATGACGCGTCAAGTTCCCAATGATGATGCAATTAAGCGAAATACATCAAACTTTGCGTGGTGTTTAGACCCTTAAAAATTGGGTTTTCTCGAGTAATTTCCATTGTAACTTTTTTATATGATTTCACCAACTATTATAATGGTTAGAAAAGAAGATTCCTAACTTGTGAGCCAAATGTCTGCTGTGCCATTTGGTCATCGAAGTCCATGGAGCACGTTTGAGACTGCATTATTTTAATTATGTATATAGGAAGTCATTAATAAAAGTTCACATTAAAAGTAACTAAAAGCTCTATAGGTCGATATTGATCAGAATGACCTTAAAATTTGCGTGGTGTCTATTGAGGTTATGGAAATTTTTGATGAAAAATTATTTTTCATACTCACCAGTAGATGGTATAATTGGTGCTTTGATAGTCATGAAATACGAATTTCATATTTCTAAAATTTGGATCTGACAAGAAGAAGCTTTATACAAGTGCACATCTTTTAAATGAGTTATTTCACTATTGACAGAGATTTAAAGTGTAATATTAATATTACTAAAGGTCTTGGAAGTAGTTTTGATCAGAACAACGGCTGTGCCATAACTGCTTTGCAAAAATTCAGAAACTTAAAAATTAAAAAAAAAAAAAAAAAAAAAGAAAAGAAAAAAGGTCTAATGACTGCAAATGGATTAACACAAAATGTTTCACTGCAAATTACAAATACCTTGGATGAAATAAAAAATTTTCTTTGCATCATTCTGGAATGTAATAAAGTGCCAATCATGACACCTACTGGCAAATATAAAAACTATTTTTTTTTCCCCCACCAAAAAAAAAATTCCATAGCCACAATAGATACGCAAATTTTCAGGTTATTCTGATCAATATTGACTTTTTTTTTTTAAATTTATTTATTTATTTTTTTTTAAATGTGAACTTTAGTACAAAGCTGGAAGTGTTTAGTTAAATTTTAGCCTTCACTTTAGAAGTTTTGAGTTTTACTTTAATGTTACTTGAAGAGACTATTATAAACATTATCTAAATTGGACAGTATTTGATATGATTACCATGGATGGTTATTGTAAATAAAGTCTGCCACGATATAATCTCAAAGACAGAGTTTTGTTAAAATATCTTACTATGACTGTAGCTTGTGCAACGAAGGAAGAGTCCAATCAGGTTCGTTCTTCAATGCCACATTTCTAGCGTTTAACAAACATTTTGGCAGGCAAAAATAGCGATCTGGACATTTAACTGCTTCTATGATCTCCTTAACCTGATGCTTTTTATCAAGAACTGTCCTTTTAAAAGCCACAAAATCAGTGTATCAAAATTCAAAAACCTAAGTAATTAACTTGTATTTGAATCTGATTGGCTGTCGCTACTTCTGCTCCCATCTATGGCTGCGATAGCTATAATAACTAACTTTATTAAATGAACTTCCTGCTACTTATGAATTTTCACCTTTAGAATTTTATTTCTTATTTATTTTGAATGGTAAAATATTAGAATCAATTTATTACTACAATCATTTTGTTTGGTATCTCGGACTTAATAGGCCTGTCATTGCTGCTCTTTCACCCTAATTATCTCCCAGTTGTTCATAAGGCTTTCATTTTTTTGTGGAGGAAGATTTGTCTATAGCATTGGAAATATGATATTGCATGAAAATGAGCATATTGAATAGTGTTCTTGAAGCTGTCTTCCATTTTTATGAACAACAAATCTGTCATATAAGCAACTCGCTTCAGAGTTTAATAATTAGTTTAGTAAATCTCTTAAGTAATCAGAACTCTGAGTTCTTTTCCAAGAGCTCTGCAAACTTCCTCAATTTTAGTCATGTTAGTAACTTAAGTTTTGTGAAGTAATTTTTGTTACATAAATATTATTTGTTAATGGGAATAAATTTCCAATTAATATGGACTTTTTCATTATTACAGACTAATTTTGTAACAGTCATGTTATAAATGAGAAGATACATTCTAAAATAAGTCTTTCCCTTCCCCACTTGGCAAATCTACTTTATCTATAAAGGAAGGAAAAGATTTATTATAGAATGTTTTATAAATAAGCCAAAACAATTTTTGTTAAATTTTATTGTAAACCTCAGCTTGTTGCCAAATAATGAAAACAGTTAGTCATTATTAATCAAATGTATGAACTAATAAATGGGATGTTGTGAAAATTTACCTAAATGAGCTGCCAGACCTCTCCAGTCAGCTTTATCTGGACGGTGTTTATTGAGAAGCGTTTCAATTTCTCGCCGCTTACTTGAAGATATCATTGATATTTTCATTGGAACTACTTCTGGAAGAAACCATTAAAATATTATAACAGTAGTTTTCATAAAGTTAATTTTATAAAAATGAAGTGCATGGTTTCCGAAAAAGAATGACATCATTTTGCAATTTTATAACTTTATTTGATTTGACTAGGAATTTGGTTTCTTTATTTCAACGAACAGAAAGTATCAAACTTATGTTGGCAGTACTGATTATTTCCCATGCAGTACTGCAGCAAGCATTTCGTAGTTTGATGTAAATAAGAAAAAGCTCAGTGAGCATCTATCTCCGAAACTAATGGACATAGACGCAACTAAATTGGAAAGATTAGCTGGTTATGTTCTCCCATTAAACCATCCAAGTTTCGTGGAGATAGATGGCAAACCAGCCAGCGAACAAAAGTCGTGTGTGCTCTCTTTCCCATGGTGCCTTATGGTTCACAGAATTTAAGTGTATTGTTACTGCCCAGTGCAAATTTAGACAATAAACAAAGGAAAATATTCGTGCATTTTTTGAGAATTTTGTTAAAAAATTAACATCATTGTGCCACTGAATAAACAGTTATAAAATGGCAAAATGTTGTCATTCTTTTTTGGAAACCCTGTATATAAAATCATACATGTGTGAATGTTAGAAAGGAGAAAGATTTTAAGCAGTTGCTCATTTGAGCTTGCAGAATAATAGATATTTTTTTTTAATAAATTGTTTTTGTTTTTTCAGTTTTTTTTTTTTGTTTTTTTTTCCCCTTACCGTGGTATTTTTCATTAATGAAGATTTGGCCCACTGAAGCATGTGATGTTGTACTTGATTTTTCACTTATTACTTCATTAACAATTTTTCCAGTAGTTCCTTTATTTTCCTTTTGCTTCATTATAACATAGACCAATAGCCCCAGAACAATGAGGCCCAGGATAGCACAGTAAACAGGAATGATGTTGTGTCCTTCTACAAGCACTTCACTTCTTTCGTCTTCTCTTTCATTGAGGTTTATTGATCTCACTGTTGATCTGCGTTGAGCAAAACGTCCATTTATCTTATCTATGAAAGAAGAAACATCTGTTTGAGAACATAAAATAAATGAATATGATTTGAAATAAATCCAAAAGAACAAAAATTAAGTAAAATTTGATATTAATTTTTTTTTCTAACTAGTTTTTATCCAACTTTACTTTAAAAGATATACAAGTGAAACTTTCTTAATTATTAGCATCTAGAATATGCAAGCATCTGTCATCATATAACAAGCAATAATTAAATAGTAAGGCATTAATTTAAATATTATTTCTAATTCATCAAAATTGTGTTTCATTCATCATCAAAAACTGTATATTTGTTACAGTTTTACTTAATTATAATTTTAATAGGTGGTTTATTAAACAGTTTATTAAGTATGTGTGTTTACAATGATTGATTTTCACAATGCAACATGCGTCCATACACTCGAAATAATTCTAAATGCCGCCTAAGCTGAAGTATTTGTGTATATTCTCTCACACTTTAATCACAAGCCTGTGTGAGCCTTTTCTGGAATTTGGAACAAAAATTGGTGATGTGTATAAAAGAAAGTAATACTTGCCTAACTACTCAAAGATATGGGTGGCATAATAAGCAATATTGTCCATTGTATGCAGAGAGTGCTGTTAAACTTTACTCTTTGCTTTGTCTGCAGTAAAACCACATTTAACATAATTTTCCAAAAAAAAATGTTGTTTTGTAGTTTTTTCAGGCCCAAACAGAATCTAAAATACCTTCAACTTCAGGCAGCATTTAACCTTGTTTCAAGTGTACGAAAAACATAAGCTGGAAGAAGTAGTTTTTTCCACATCTTCAATTAACTACCAACAAGTTTATCTATATTTCTGTTTAACTGTATGGTATAAATCTTTCAATCAATACTAAACCAATTTCCCAACAAGCTAGAGAGCTGATATATACAGTTCTTTTTTTTAAACATGGGGAAAGATTTTTATTCAATAATAACAATTTAATCTAGTGGCATCAAATTTAAAAGCTAACTTTGCTACTTTAAAATTTGAAAAATCCGAACACCAAAAATTGTCATAAAAAAATAATGAAATTAAAAACATTCATCCCTTGTCTAATTACAAGAATTATAACTGAGCCAACCTTAATGTTTTTAATATTTTTAAGTCCATATTAATTTTATGTCCATATTAATTATATCTTAGTTAATTAGTAAGTTGAAAATTTTATCCATTGAGCTCTGAGCAACAATTTTTATTTAAAATCTTCATTACATGGGAAATCATAAAATACTGTATATTGAAAGTTTGTTTGGAAATATCTTTTTTCTCCTAAATATTATTACATATATTTACATAATCAACCAACTATTGTTATTTGTTTTGTTAATGAAATAATAAAAAATTGGTGAAAATGTATACTTATAAATCATGAAATCATATCCAAAGAATGAATAAAGCAGGTTTCTTTAATTATTTATATATTAAGTACTATCTATATATATACATGTAATAAGAAAATAAGATGAGAATTTGATAATAGTGACACACCATGAAATCAAATCTAACAAATCAAGACTAAATAAATAGTTACATTACTTTAAGCCTCTCATTCTTGCAATGATTAACCCTGAGAAACAATGGCAACTCCCAATGAGACTGGAATTTCATTTGAAATGTTTGTTAATAAAATTTCCAGTCTTCCAAAGCGAGCATTAAGTAAATGTAAGGTACATTCAGTTTTGTTAATTGTAATTTATTTTCTTTACAATAGACAGTGCATTAGCTATATAATGTTCACTGCATAAATTGTTGTTAACTTGTCATAGTAACCAGCTATATTCTTTCAGTTATTTGCTCATTCTGCTCTCCACGAAGTAATTTTACTTTGCATTTTATATTACACCAATTAAATAAGTTCTAGCCAAGACAAGTCAACTCCAAGTCAACAGTAAGTTTATCCTGTTTTATTGGATTTTTCAAAAAACCATTGTGTTTTTTCCAGAGATTTTCAAGACATTTATTTTATTCAACAAAATATACACTAATCCATGATATTGCGCCCTTTTTGTTCGATTATCTTCTGCCATCTTTTTGGTAAGTTTTATGATCCCACTTGCAAAAAAAACTTGCTTTCTGTACTAGTGATGCACTAACAGTGTGTGTGTGTCTTTTGATAGTGTCATCTTAAGGAAGTGTTTTTCCACTCAAAAGTTTTGCAAGGACCTAAATAAATGGTAGTCTGATAGAGCAAAAGTCCTCAAAGGTGGGTCGGCAACACATTCAATAAAGCTCCAACAATTTTTTTGCGAGATTATTTCTATTATCATGATAGAAGATCATTCCTTTCCAATTTTTACAATTTTGGCCACTTTTCTGCTACTTTTTTGTTCAGTGTGGTGATTTGCTGATAGTAGATGACCAAATTGATCATCACATTCCTTGGTAAGAGCTAGAAGAATATCACACCCTTCCAATCCCACCAAACTGAAAGCATCAATGAGAACTGTGGTCACCGGAATGGAAACTAACAAACCAATATTGGCATTCATTAAGAGCTTCATTAACATGTACTTTATGTAACTTTTCACAAGCCTGCACAAAGTTCTTCCCTTTTCGGAAGTAAAAAAGTAAAACTTGTCGAAAATGTTTGTGTTAACTATCCATTTTCACAAAGAATAATTGTCGATTGATCGTTTTTGATCATCTGATATACATGGTGTCCATAAATAACACTGTACAACAAATTTGACTTTTTATCTGTCCTTTAGATGAAACTATGTGATTCTGTATAAACAAAAGGTGCTTGATTCATATATCAAAACCAAAATGGTCCATCACATACCATTTTTGTAGGAGACCCATTTCTCAGAGAAATGTAACAGAAGCTTAATTATAGAAAACAAATACTAAAATGATTTTTTTGGCCGTTTCTTCTTGTAGGCATCTGTAGGGTGTCTCTGATAACAGGCCACCAGTATTCAACTAGCATACTTCCATTCAATCGTTAAGCTCTGCCTGTGTGATTTCATGATGTGAACATGTCATAGGTGTAGATGGTTGAAAGTCAGGATCTTGATGATTTGGGTCATCGGAGGTGTCTTTCTCTGAATCAAGAGTACAGTATATTTATCTGGAGCTATAGGTGTAGGAAGACCTTCAGAATGAGGAACTGGTTGCATAGCGCTTCTATATGTGCTACAATATAGATACGTAAAAAGCTAAAATGTGGATTTTTTGGAAAATGGTGCATGCTAAACAATAAATAATTACAGATTCGTTATTTTTAGTCAAAAATATACAAGAAACACATATTTTCATCTAAAGTACATTTTTCATGTGGTACAGTGTAATTACCCTGATTTCAACAGTTTATAATGTTTTACCCATGATAATAACTAAAGATTGTTTAATAAAGAAACAGGCCCAAGATAATTGATACGGTAAACTATTTTTAATGCCAATGCGTTTCATTGTTATACCATAATCACAGGCAAAAAGACATGGAGAATTACAGGGTAAGGGTATCCACGAATCAGGGATCTGATTGGTGGACTTACAAACCGCTAAAGGAAGGCAGACCTAATAGAGCATGGGTTAATATCATAACTGTACAATATACAGAATTCAAGAGGTGGATAGTTGGGAGCGGATAGGCAGTGTGACGGATTATTTTCCTCTTGGAAATTGGCACGAAAATTCAGGATAACATCCCTTTCAAATGAGACCTGGTTATTCAGTAGTTTCTCCCTGTTCTTATGATGGTGCAGTCTTATCTCAATTTCTTCTTATAATGCAATCTTCAGTCTTTTTTCCCTTCCACAAAACAGTCATGCAATCTTCTATCTTAATCATACAATGCTCTTTCTGAATCAGGTGCTCGGCATATGCAGACTACCTCTCTTATTAATCCAGGGCCTGAGATATAGCACCTACGCTCAGGACCTATATAGCAGGCCCTGCAATCCAGGCACATGAGCTTATATACACCGCAACATTTGTATAAGTCATTATATGTGTTTGTTTTTTTTTAGGATTTAGAAATAAGAGGTTTGAGATTGAAATTTTCAGGAAAGCATCAACTACTGTCAATATTATTCCATTTGACTGCAACATAAAACTGTCACAATTAGACACAGCCTTCAATGATCATTGTCTTATGGGATCTCTGAACAGGCAAAGAAGAATGAAATTTCTATCATTATTTCAACTGTTAAGAATGAACAAATTCCCTGACAGAGTAATTGAATCGATATTCAATATTGTCAAATATTCTATAAACCAGCCAACCAACATTGATAATGTAGATACAAGATATGCCATTTTTACTTATATAGGCTCTAAAACCATTAAACTCTCCAATATATACCATGAGCTAGGGTTCTGGATTTTATATAGAAGCAAGGACAGCAATCATCTCATCCTAATTCCTGAAAAGACGAACACAGATTTTTTAATATCCAATGAAATTTGACAGTATGAACATCATGAAAGGTTGTTTGTTGGAGGTAAACTTAGAGACGCATTATGTTTTTTTACAGGTATGTTCTGTACACCACTTTCGTCACTAGGATCACTGTCGCTGTTTATTTTCAAAATGGCTTCACTGCAGGATAAACTTCAAGAACCAAGGAGTACAGTGCACAAAGTAGTATGCACACAAAATGCAATTTTTTCTCTATTTTTCTCAAAATTATTTTAGAGGTGTTTCAATAAGTCTTCTATAATCATTCAGATTTTTTTTTCATATTTATTAGTTTTCTTCAAAATAAAAGAAGAGATGGACAGTTTGCAATTTTGGTCATCTGAAGAAGAGTGCAGTAGCATTCAAAAAGGCTTAGTGTAGTGGACAAATGAATCCTCTTTAGCTCATTCTAATCAATATTTTATTGAAGTTTGGTATATAGGCAATTCAGACTATGAGGGAAAAGAAGGCCAAAGAGAAAATTAATAGTTCAAATATTCACCACCAAATAAAAATATGGTGCTTAAAGAGTGAAAAATATAAAATTCCTTTTTATTTCGGTTTCCATGCCATCTGTGTCATTTTTATGTTGGAAGCATAATAAGCATCTTCAATGGAAGCGCTAAGTGAAACGAGGGAAATGCCAATGAAAAGTCGTGTTAAGCTGGCTTTCAGCTTGGCCAGACTCCATATGCTTCCTCGATAAGTCTTTCAGGAATCTCCACAAAAAGAAATCATGTTGATTTATGTCTAAAGAATGAGGAGGCAAAGCTTCTGGGGATGATGGAATCATTGCCGAAGTTTGTATGAAGCCACTCCTTCATTTATATGAAGTGGTGTTCCATCTTGCATGAAGAGAGTTCTTTGTAGAAATCCTCGTTCTTGTAAGACAAGAACCATGCAGAACAAGCAGTTGACAGTAATGTGCACTCATAATGGAACATCTTAAAGGACCACGAGCAGTCAGCTCCTCAAAAGAAAATGCACCAAGAATGAACTCAGCCATGAATCCCTACAATCACATAATCAAAATCAAGGCATACCACATGTGACAGTTCTATATATTCACCTCTCCTAGCGCAAAATACACCTCATCTGTGCACAGAATTTTCTAAGGCCACATTATCAACAGCCATTCTCACCAGAAATCAATAAGCAAGATCAGGATATTCGTGCAAATATTGCAACTTTAACTGTTGCACCATATGGATCTTACAAGCATACCACTGTACAGTGGACCTTTCACTCTGCCCAAGCATTTGTCTCAGAAAGTTGAGAACAGCAACAGTCAATTCCTCAACAACTTTGTCTGCAACAGGCTGCATCCTCTGGCTGTTAGCAAGAAAGAAAATCAAAACTCTCCAGTCTCTTTGAATTTTGTTGTCATGTTTCTTAACCAATTCTTTGGCATAGGCCCTTTGACATACTATTCATAAATAATGTGATCAAATATTAAAATTAATTGAAAAATTAAAATTTTTCGTATCTTATTGGCTATAAACTGACAAACTGATTTTATATTTTTATTGGCTATAAACTTACAAAAAATATATTTTTCTCTCTCCCTGATTGGCTCCCTGAGTATTGGGAATTCCAATCCTTATTTTTATTATCTCTGTAATGTTCTGATTGGCTATTGTATATTATAAAAGACAATTGTTTACTTTTCCTCTACTACTCCAGGAAGAGACAAGGTAAAGAATAACTCCTTAAAGAATCTCCCAAAGAACATCATTAACGACATCTCGAATATCATAAGCGACTGTTGGAAGTTTTTCAATTTCCCGACTGCTTGGAAGCAGTCCCCAAGCAGAGGCAAAATCCTGCAATTCCCTCGAGCTACCGACCTATTAGCCCACTCCCGTCGATGTCTAAAGTCTTGGAGAAAACTATTCTCACCAGATTCAAAGACCACTGTCTCACCAATGGTTTAATGCGGAAAGAACAGTTTGGCTTTCGAGCCGCCCACTCGTGTCAGATGCAGATATGGAGGCTCGTTGAAGATCTGAGCACCCCACTAAACCTTTCCAGGTACTGTGGCGTGGTTTTTCTTGATGTCAGTAAAGCTTTCGATCAGGTGTGGCACGAGGGGCTAACCTACAAAATGATTAGAGACGGGTTCCCTTCTGATTTGATTATGATGGTGAAATCCTTTCTCAGCGACAAGTTCTATCAAGTCAAAGTTGGTGAAAACTTCTCCACACCCGCAAGGTAAAGGCCGGTGTCCCACAGGGTTCTGTCCTCGGGCCTATTCTCTTTAATTATTTTGTGCACGATTTCCCAAAACCCGAGAAGTGTAATTTATGTTTCTATGCTGATGATACTGCCATCATGGCATGGGCGCTCCAGCCATCTCACGTTATCACTCGGCTGCTAAACGCCTTGAAGAAATTCGAAGACTGGTTTAATTGCTGGAAACTGAGTCTTAACGTCGGAAAATGCAAAGCCGTATACTTCAACAAAAATACTCGGAAAAAAAGTGTCCCCCGGATTCCCTGGTTCTATTCAATAAGAAACTCGAACGGGTTGACAATTACAAGTATCTTGGCGTTATCATTGACTCAAGACTCTCCTGGAATCATCATGTAACTTTTGCTCTGAACAACGCAAAGAGGGCTAAGTACATCTCAACCAATTGGGCTATTGCAGACACTACGCAGAGCGTGATACTCCTGGGTAGAAACAGCGCCCTCAGCATCGACAATAAATTACTACTGTACAAGACAGTGATTCGGACCGTCCTCCTCTGTAGTATGCCTGCGTGGGCGACTATATGTAGAAGCGGATGGAGTAAACTCCAGTCGTTCCAGAATGTTACCCTGATGACCATTGCCCAGCTTGGAAGAAGGACCATAAAAAATAATTACATCCATGCGGATCTGAACATGACTCATATTGGAAAGTGTGTCCAAGATCTCCTGATGAACGTGGTGCAGACGATGAAGAGCCATGACAATGACCTGGTGGCTGGAATACTGAAGAACCTGAAGGAAATGAAGTAGCATACACAGTATAGAAAACCGAGGCATATTCTTGATGTCAACTTCGAAGACATTGTCAAGGTTTCCTTCCAGGATTATTGTAAGACGTAATACCACCCTCCCCTCCCCCTCTCCCACTCTTCTGACAATCGTCAATCTTTTTTTTTTTTTTTTGTTTTTTTTTGTTTTTTCATAATTTGGAAGACCTCTTTGGGTTAGTCAGGTTTCCTGCCTATTTCAGTGTATTTCATGTGGAATTTATTCCGGAAGGGTGAGGATCGTGTAAGCACTGCTTACGTCCCACCTGAACAAATGTACACTTCACTGTTCGATTGTCGATTTCCTCTACTGTATTACACTGAAAGATGACCACAGGGTGATCGAAATACGTTTATGTATACAGTGTATTAAACATTTTCTATTGTGGATAAGAGTTTCTTACTTTACATCAGGTTATTTATCCACAGTTTATTTAGTTTCCATTTTTCTCTCATTAAAAAATTTGGGTTGAAATTTTTTTTTTTTTTTTAATTTCTCTCAAACTTGCTCATTAAGGCTCTCACATCTTCGGTTTTGGTTTAACTGTTACTGTCTAATTCATTACTTTCCTTTGTGCATTTAAAATTCGCCAACAAGACTGACCAGAATGTGGCACAGGAACGAATAACTGAAACTTATGAAAAAAAAATGTCCAAGCGCAACAAATGAATCTAAAGAACAAAGGATAACACTAAATAAGAGTTCTAAATACTGTGTCGATTAAAGATTTCTATTGGAAAAAACATCTTGTTTGATTCAAGTGATTTGACATTTCTGTAATTCGCAATGATATTACTGGTAATTAATGATCGTGTTTTATAAACCCTCGTGAAAAGCCTTCAATTTATTTTTCATAAATGCTTTTATAACTTTAAAGGAAAGAGGTTTACTAATGCATATGTGTTTGCTTTTTGCAATTAAATGCGTTTTAAATTCATCTTCAGGTAAAGGTCACAAATTCACATTTACCAGAAACTGCTAAATGTAAAGTGGTTAACTGCAAATGGCGATTTTGCTGGGTCAGTCACGATTTTTCGCTTTTTGTTCCGACTAATTTTCTCTCGATTATTCCTCCCGATTTATATATATTTATTTAAAAATGTCTCTTCTTAAAAGTGCATGATATGTACAATTCGTTGATCGGTGAGATGTACACACTTAATATTTAATATTATTTGTTCAATCATAATTTATCCAGTTGTTAATCTTCGAAATCAGTTTTCAAAATATTTGCCACTATATTCAGGTAGATTCCTTCTACATCAAATGATAGTCCAATACTGAGAAAAAAATGCAAGGGAATGAGTATGTCACAACAAAATAGATAGGCCAAAGGAAGTCTAACAAAATTTATCAATACAAGACTGTCACTTTTCGAATGTTGTCAAATTTTGAATATCGCCTAGATAAAACTGCGTTTACCTACGAGTTCAGAATTCATCGCCAGTCTATTACATCGAGATTTAATATTCTAGCATTCTGTTATCATTCTATTCCTAATTCGAAAGACCTATCTTGATTTACTTTGATCACAGAGTAACTTCATTATAACGTGCCCTTTTACCGAAGTAAGCAATTCAGTCATAAAGGTGTATCTCAACTTTATTTGTATTTGCGGAACTTTTGAAATAATATTCATGTTCTAGGGAATCCCTATATAACAATTATTATTATATCTTTATTTATTATTTATAAATTTAAAAACCAAAAGTACCAGAACGAACAAGAAATTACCCCCCACCCCAGGAAGAAACGAACCCATTTTATCCGTATTTTTAACCTCTATTTTTGTTACCAAAACATTGATTTTCTCGAACGGCGTATTTAAAAAATGTAAAAGAGCTCTTTCTTCTTTCGTTTTTCATCATTTCCGATCAAATGATATGTCACATGCCATATTTTGCCTTTTGAAAACGTTAATAGTTCTAAAGACCACGTGACCATTAGCCCCACATATTCGATCTCTCTGGGAGAATTTAGCCCAAACAACATTGTAAAGCTTACCTATAGGACTCTGCATGCCAAATTTCATTCCTTTACATACGTACGTACCATATAGAGGGATGGACCACTCTAACTCCCACCCTATAAATCCGGCCCCAGCGGGCCAATCGAAATATACTAAATAGAGAAGTAACATATGCCGTTAGAAAGCTATATGCCGTATTTCAACCTTCTACGTCAAAAAATGTAAAAAGTCTACAGTTAGGCCGCCCACAAAAGTCTGCACATTTCATTCCTCATAAAAGTTAGCATGATAACCGTGCTAAAATGTGTTCTTATCGCTATTAAAAAATTAAATTTACCCCATTTTTGAATGCCCAATAATCGTGGGTTCACATCTAAACGACCTCAATATTGAACATTAACGTAACGGGCTCCGGGAAATGTCCACAGCCCAAACTACGCGAATGTGGATACGTTATATTAATCGCTTTAGTAAAATAAAAGCCTACCTAAAATTAAGAAATATTGTTTAACGTACCTTCACATAAAGTGTCTTGAATAGCAGTGCATTCTTGCAGCATAATTTGATCCTCTCGACACGTAGAGCACACAACACAACCAAGGGAATTGCTCAACATCCTTGAATAGGTCCCTTCCGGACATGATTGGCACTGTGTATTTGAATAAGCTGTACAGGGCCTCACAGCTCCATAACCATGAGGACAGAGATCACAAAGTTTGCATTTCTGACTGGTCGAATCTAAGTAGAATCCTCTGTTGCACTCGCAGAGTGTGTCATGCGTGACGTTACATGGACGAACGACGTGAAAATGGACATCACATTTGGAACAAGTCCGACATTGTTCTGAGTGAATAATGTTTGATGAGAATGTCTTCCCATGCTCACAAAGGCTGCAATTGGTGTCTTCTTCTAATGAACAATTCTGGGATACTCCAAAACCCGGCGAGCATTTTGAACAGCACTTGATACCATTGAAGTCATATTCCTGGTTTGGACATGTAATTCGACAAGAAGAATCCTGAAAGAGAAAA
>JAHWFO010079969.1:372326-413610 GCA_023313115.1 Rhysida immarginata | reverse complement strand
CTTGTAGCAACCCCCCCCCCCTAGTTTGGTAAATTGTAAACGACGTTTAGCACGCTGTGTGGTCTCCCACACGCGACATAAAGTGCTGGCATGCTCAAAACCAGGGTATTCAACAATAGTTGGGGGTTGGCATCCCATTCCTGGACCAATGACGTTCGCAGGTCCTGAGGTGGTATTCGTGCCAAAACACGTCTTCCAAAAGCGTTCTCTACGTTCTCGATGAGGTTTAGGTCCGGGGACCGTGCTGGCCAATCCATAAGACGGATGTCCTCATGTTCCAGGTAATCATCCGCTATGCCAGCCCGATGCGGACGGGCATTATCGTCCATGTAGAGGATATCTGGACCCCTGACCATGTTGTCGCAGGATACTCTCCCGATACACATGGCCAGTTATGGCCCCTCTATCGAAGATTTGGAGCGGTGTACGGGAACCCATCATGATGCCCGCCCATATCATCACGAAGCCACCGTCATAACGTTGATGTTCAATGATGTTAGCGGGGCTGGACCGTGTCCCATGCTCTCTCCAGATGTGAACACGTTTAGAATCAGACTTCAGGCTGTACCGGGACTCATCCGAGAAAATGACAGGACTCCACTTCCCTTGTGTCCATACTGCAGGTTTGGTGCACCAAGCCAACTGTTCCCTAGGGTGTCTCTGAGTCAACGGGACGCATCTCATCGGTCGTCGAGCATACAGGTCAATACGTGGAGTCTCCTGTATACCGTTTGCCTGGAAACATTAACCCAAGTAGTCGCTGTCTGCTCTCTGACAACGTCCCTGGATGTGCTTTGCCTGTTCCTATGGACAAATAGAGCAAGGTAGCAGTCTTGTCTGGGGGTGGTGATCTTTGGATGAACCCCTGACTAAAGCGTCTGCGGGTGTTTACAACCTGTCGGAACCGTATCCACAGTCTTCTAATAACGCTGCGAGACACTTCAACCTGGACTGGCCTGCTTCCAGTCGTCTAATTATTCGTCCTGTTATTTCACTCTCTAAATGGACACGATGAGCCATTAGCAACAATTATCGAATGCTCAATTGCCAATGAAAGTTAAGAAACGCGTTCATTATGGCAGGTGCACTTTGACCTGCAGAGGCGGCGCCCCTTTCAATCTTACGTTGGCGCCCCCATGCGACGCTTTGCTTACAGTTTCGCGCCGCCTTTGATGACCTGTATCGCAA
The DNA here is from genome assembly GCA_023313115.1 of Rhysida immarginata. Lineage (NCBI taxonomy): Eukaryota > Metazoa > Arthropoda > Chilopoda > Scolopendromorpha > Scolopendridae > Rhysida > Rhysida immarginata. The sequence continues at coordinate 412,422 of JAHWFO010079969.1, read as the reverse complement.
GGTCGATGAGGTAAGTGTGTTCCGTCACCAGAGGTGCTGCCAGCTGTGTATTTAATTTGTATTTAATGATGGAATGGTATTTACAGAAACTATAAAATGGCCTTACCAAGAGCACATAAGGATGTGCAGAAGGGTCTCATTCTGCAAATTCCTTAATTTATGGACACCAGTGTATGTTTGGAGGGCTTTTAAAGATACTTGCGATCTTGACTAATGCCAACGGTAAAGCATTTGGGATTCGTCAAGATTTGAGCAGCCGATATCGCGATTTTCTGCAGACCTAATTATCACTTTGAAAGGTAATCTGGTAACAACAACAATAGCATGACGCCTTAATTCTCCTGGGAGGATAGGCAGGACTAAAAGAAAAGAAATTAAGCCTTAAATCACTCCAATTAAACGACGCCATACATCTCTTTCTTTACATACAATTGCATCTCTTGCTTCCTCCAGTAACATTCTTTTCTTCATACAAGTTCGCTTTTTTATTCAAACTTTCAAAACCACACAATCTCAGGTATTCCTCTACTTGATCCTACCATAATTTCCTTGGGCTTCCTCTCCCATATTTCCCATCCACATGGTTAGCCATTAGTTCTATATACTCAAACCACTCATTCGTTCCATATACTCAAACTATCTCAAAGCAGACTTACAGATTACATACATAACTATATTTCTCTTTACTACACACATACCTTTCATTTTATGATTTGGAACACTGTCTCATCTACTCACACAAACCCACACACTTAAAAACCAACAGTGTCCAGATGTTTCTTAAAGTGAATTATTGATGAAAAATCTTATGGTTCTCGCGAACAACATTTCCGCAGAGCTAAGAATAAGCAACGCAATGCAATGTCTGTTCAATTTAATCATTAATTTGCAATAAAAATGACGGAACAACAGCATTGCAAATTAATTAAATGTTTTGTAATGATACCACAATCCCAAATGGTACGCGCCAAGTTTCACTTCTATGCGTTAACGTTGGTAACAACATTCTTTCAAACAGAGTCAATTTTGGACATACGACCTATAGAAGTTTCCATTTCTTGCATACTTCCCCACTTATGACCTGCAGCCCAGCTCTTTTCTTCTCAAAATTTCACCATCAAGACCATCTACTCAAACATGTTTCCCAAATCGTATACACAGATTCATTCACTTGTTCCACACTGACTGGTAAGGTCTATGAATAAATTTTGAGCAACCAAAATTCTAGTCTTAACATAAAAAGAATATCATAGAGCCAAAAACAGTGAAGACATGGATAACAAAGTGAATAAGATTGGCCTGTTTTGAAAAATCGTTAGGAACCGATAAGGAACTTGAACAGTTTTTCTCTGGCAAATGGTATAAAATTTCATCAATCACCATTAATACTGACGTTGCCAGTGCATGTTAACGGCGTCCTACACGATAATAATTAGTGTTCCTTGCTTTATGAGATGTTTCCATTATGTTATCTAATTCCAGGGAAGAATAAAAAAAAGATTTAAGATATCTAGGAGCTATCTCTGAAGAGGGAGAGCAAAACTACAAGAAATAAAATTTGGTAATTCATAGAATTGAAAGAAGACTTTCAAAAAATTTAATGAGAGAATAATTTAGCCCACGAATTCCTTCAGGGGCATATAAATCAGTCCAAAATCATTAACGTTTATTAAATCAAGGCATTATTTATTATTCTTCATCAATTTTTTTTTCCTTTTTCCAATTTATTTTAATTAATTTTTTAAAATTTTTTTTTCTTCAATATTATGAGTACGGCTGTGTACACTTCCAGAAGATCGAGAAGAACGAAGTGCTGGAATCAATAACAACAGTTCAATCCCGGTGGAATTCCTGTGCATGGGAATGAGAGGTAAAGAAGGAATCCTCTGAAACATATGTCTCTTTATTTTATTTGATGTCTTTTTTTATTATTATTATTATTATTCCCATAATTGTGATTGGATTTCAAAACTGCAAGCATCTTTTTCTCTTGTGGAAACGTCGTCAACCCTCGAATTTATGTGTTTAGGAAATTACGGCGAAGGGGGAACCATGAATCTTTTGAAAGGCAACCGTGAAATTCGCAACGTTTCCAAGGACGCCGACATCGCAAGAGAGGCTCGATGATCTCTGTGCGGGCTGTACGAACGCTCGAATAGCAACTCGACCGTGAATCCAACTCCGACCACAACAAAAGGGAACGAGAACCCAACCTAAAATGCACTCACTGATGAAGAAGAGGCGGAGGGGAGGGGAAATGGCATGCGAAGATTGCAATAGGACGGGACGGTGGTTGAAAAGACGTCTTGGGGTTTATTACGCTCATTCTTCTTCTCCCCTTATGTAATTAAGTTCTCGATCTGTAAATAATAATCAATTAAGATCGGGCGCTCTTTTGAGACTAATGGATTCGCAATTAAAAACGGTGTTAAAATGAGGAAGTTTAATGAAGAGACATGGTCCCCCAAATTTGTTTATTACCTGAAGCATCACACAATCAAATTGGAATGTTGGCTCCTGAAAGTATTTCAAGGGAAAAAAACTACCTAATTGATAGCTGATGGTCCTAATTTGCCTACCATCAACAGTCAAAATTCATTTACTGTAATAATGTTGTGCACAGTGGTGTACACACATTAACACTGTAAGAACACATTAAGAACCATCGATGAGGGAGGCGATGAATACCATCAGCTGCTCAGTAGTCCAATCTGGTAATCTCGCGTCGCACTGCGTTGGCTATATCTTCTCGTGTAGGGAAGCGTCTTCCACGGAATAGAGCTTTCAATTTCGGTATCAAATCGAAATCGCATGGTGATAGATCGGGCGAGTAGGGAGATGGTTGAGTACTTCCATATCAACATTAAGACTATTGTGCTCAACCTTATAATGGTAGATGAATTTTTTTTTATTGGCCTACCACTCTCTAAGAGTGAAGGCCTATGTGTTCGTTTCAGAAACTCAATTTTTTTTTTTTGCTGAAATCAACTTAAAAACTCATGATTCGAAAAGATATGTTGAAAATTTCTGTCTGTACGTATGTATACAGGATGAGGCATTTATCTTGAGACAACTGAATATCTTGGAAACTAAGCATTGTACGAAAAAATGTCCAAAATCAAAAGTGAATTATTTCGCGGGGGAAATTCATTAGTTAAAAAATTACCCCCCCCCCCTTGTGAAGGAAGGCTGGGGGAGGGGTAACTTTGAAATCTTAAATAGGGACTCCTATTTTTTATGGTATAGTCAGATTGTACACAATATTTGAGAAATGTTTTATTCTTGATGTTTTTTCAATTGATCCAACCGTTTAGGAGATAGAGGCCCTGAAAGTGTGGAACTTTTAAAGTTTTGAACCCAATTTTATTGATGAAGATAAAGAGATAGAGAGTGGGTCTTACAGACATTCCTATTTTACTTTTTAATGGTCTTTAAGAATCCGAAGTCAGAATTTCAAAAATCCAATATTTTTCAATACACACGCATAGATTCGGTCTCCATAGGACTGCTGCCCCCAAAAGTTTACTTGTGCACTTAAAAATTTTGAAATTCTGACTTCGGATTCTTAAAGACCATCAAAAAATAGAATAGGAACGTCTGCAGACCCACTCTCTATCTCTTTGTCTTCATCGATAAAATTGGGTTCAAAACTTTAAAAGTTCCACACTTTTCAGGGCCTCTATCTCCTAAACACTTGGATCAATTGAAAAAACACCAAGAATAAAACATTTCTCGAAAAATATGTACAATCTGAATATACCATTAAAAATAGGTGTTTCTATTTAAGATTTCAAAGTTGCCTCCTCCCCCCAGCCCCCCTCACAGGTGAGGGGGTAATTTTTTAACTAATGAATTTGCCCCACGAACTAATTCACTTTTGATTTTGGACATTTTTTTCGTACAATGCTTTGTTTCCGAGATATCTAGTTGTCTCAAGATAAATGCTTCACCTTGTATGTATGTGACCAATTTTGTGCAGCAAACTCCTCTGAAACGGCAAATAACCGATCCAAATAAAAATTATACATACTTAGAGGGTACTTTAAATTGTGCCTTAGCGTATAGTTTTATGTCAATTGGGTAGCCTTTTTCGATATATTAATTTTTTTCTAAAAATTAAAAAATGGCTATAGCGTTCAAACGAGCGAACGAAACTCAATAAACTCGACAAGTACATACTACTCTCATTAAGGCGAATTTTTTTTATAATTGACTTGTTTGGTTGTGATGAGCCGTTTTGGAGTTACTAACTATCCCTTCCCCCCAGACCCTCTCCCCATCAATTTTTTTTTTTTTTTTTTAGAAATTCACACTTAGAGGGGTCCTTAAACTATGGATTGACCATTTTTTATGGAAATGGGCTAAGCCTCTTTAGAGAAATTAATTTCTTTTGAAAAAATGAAGAAATGGTAGAAGCATTCATTTCTTCGCCTCAAACACAATGTAAACGACATGAAGAGCTTCCTCTAATTGAAAAACTCAATTTTCTTTTTTCATTCCGTATCATAATCTCATGGTAGGCCTGTGCGAATGCACCATTCCGCCATACCAATTTATTTTTATTTTTACTCTTCTCCCTTGTCTCCAATATTTCCTGAGTAATCCATGTAACAGACATTATTGGTAAAGTATATTGTGTATTTTAATATGTATATTATGAAATGTTTGTATAACAACATATTTGCCTGTAAAACAATAGTTGTCACGACTTTGTAAGTGACCCTCGTAGGTAACAGTAGAAGCTTCAAATTGTGAACAACTGACCAGAATGTGAACAAAGAATTGTAATGTGAAAGTTTTCGTTGTGGATTTGTGGTTTCCTTATTGTTTGTTCACATTCTATGATTTATCCAGACACATATTATTTATTTATTTATAGTGTCTAGTCCACCAGGTTAGCTTAGCTAAGAAATGATGTCCTCTGGTCTGCAGAGGATAGACATATTCAGCAAAAATGACGAACAATTTGTAGATCACTGTTTTGAGATATATATATTGTAAAGGTTTTTTCCATCCAGAAACTTTGTCTTCTAGTTCCATGAGCTTACAAGGAACAAGTTTATCGGCTTGCTAAAGTATAACTATACTAATGATAAAAAATGAAAACTGTAGCTTTCCGTGTGAAGAATGCACCATATGAAAAATTCTAAACATTACTTATTTAAGGTTTAAAGACATTCCATGAAAAAACGGAAGGAAAAATTCCGCGACTTGAATATTCGAACCAGGGACCGCAAGCATCCAGGTCGTCGCCTCTTTGGTAGAAATTTTCCAGGTTTCCCAGAATGTCGCGGAGTTTTTCCTTTTGTTTTCTCATTAACTCCAGTTATAATTTCTTATTTTCTTACTCTCTTATGAATATTTTTTAAAGTGGCTTAAATTTTAAATTGATTTGAGCCCTAGTCCAAAATCGCCATTATTCGAAAAGCACATACAAATGCTGAGTGCAGATTTAGACGTTGAGATGAAAACCTGTACAATGCTCTTAGCCCAAGTCTCAGGTAGACCCTTCAGGTAATCCCTACGCGATTATATAAACCCAAAACCTGTTTCTGCAAATATCTCAGCATGAGATTTTTGGATGAATACTATTCATTTTGGGAATAGGATTACATAAGACAAAACTACGCCATAATAATACGGATAAATGAACTACATGTAGCTATATTCATCCGTTACAGATAATAATAATAATAATAATAATAATAATAATAATAATAATAATAATAATAAATAAATAAATAAATAAATAAATCGACCCTTAAAAATAATGCAAAGATTTAAAGATTTATTAGAATTAGAAAACGGTTTTCGACCATTTTTCGCAACTTAAGGAATACTAAATTCTGAGTGAGATATTGATCCTCTTTTAATAAATCGTTTTCAGTTCCTTTTTAAAGTATCATTGCCAAGCTTTATATAAGGTAATGAAATCTACAAAACGGAATTTAGAATTATCTCATTTGTTTATATGTGACTTGAAAAGCTGAGGTGAGTAGGCTACTATTTAAGAACAGATTCTATATTAAAGTGAATTTGTTTAAAAACACAGTATATGCACGCAAAATTATCCTGACATATTAAAGATTTTAACTTTTACAAAGAATTTCAAAACAAGCATTAAAAATTCCGGTATATCCTAGTTTTTGTGATTTCGACACACAAAGGAATTTTAAAGAATGTGTTTCAAAGAAAACCCGTTGTTATGTACTTCCTGGAATCTTCCAGAGTAATATTAGTATAGCCCTGTAATAAGATGGTGGAGCTTCCTTTCTCCCCACAGCGTCATTTGTCTATGAACCGCAATTACCCTCCCCCCCCCCTCTCTACCCCATCCCCCAACAAGCGGGTTTTTACCTACTCATTCACCGTTCAAAACAGGTGAGGTTCCTCTGTGTTAAAAACCACCGACACTTGTGAAATAACAATTCGTACTGTGGTTACAGTTTCAGTATACAAATGTAAAAAAGGAAAAAGAAGAAAGAAAAATGGGGAGAAGGGGGGCATGGAAGAAAGAATATTTTAAATAAAGGTAAAAGAGAACGTCCCCAAGGAAACTGGTAAAATATTCACTGAGTCCAGGACGTTTAAATCCCGTTTTATATAAAAAGGGACTTTAAACGCAAGATGAATTTCAAATAGACTTTATTGTGTAAGCCTAAATGATTACTAATTATGAGAAAAATCATGATTTTCAAGTCCAAGATGGGAATTGTTCAATTCTTTTCTATAATACTGGAACTTTACAGTTAGTTCATTAACATGAGCTAGCAATTTTATATTGCACATACAGTATTGATCGATTCGGTGCGTGGCTTATATCTTTTCACAGTAATAGGAGAATGAAGTTCGCGTGATCAGTTCTGATCTACAGGAGGTTCGTAATTTACAGCTGTTTCCCATTTCCAAAGAATTATAAGTTCCCATGGCAAAACTGTATGTTCAAAGCGGCTCGCCAATTATATGAGTCATATCACATGAACCATGTTTAATAAATATACTTTCTTTAATGCTGTCCACTTCGTTCTACATTTTTCTATTATCAGGTATCAGGTGTTGTTGAATTTTCGCTTTGGTAATTGAATCGCATTTTTCGTGTTATATTCTCTCTCTCCTTCTCTCCCATTGTTTGTTTATTTGATGTAAGATATGGACGACCAATAAGGACGATAAAACGTTAAAAAGGTTAATTCATGATTTAAAAGAATACGCAAATGGCATTGGAACGATTTTCTAGAATTGCAGACTACCTCTTAAAACCAGCTCGATTTTTGTGGCGGACATGTAATATATATTCATTAAACTATAGCAAACTATATATACTACAGTTCCCAGATCAGCTTAGTAAATTCACCCGTACCCGTTTGGCGTTCATAAGCTTGCCTCTTTGAAAAACATTCGTGACATACTCAACGAGATAGAATACATTCTATCTCGTTGGAGATACTAGACAACAATAAACATTCAAGAGCACCCCCTAGTGTGCCCTTTTTTCACGGAATTTTTCCTTTCATTTTTTATCTTAACATGTTTACCTCATGTTGGAAAATTATCTCCAGTATATATTTATTATTTTGTTAAGAGTTTTCATCACCTTCTGATGGTTTAGAAAGGATGAATTCCCGATCAGCAAGCTGGATTCCTTCCCTTTCATTGGGCTTCCACTTTGACTATTTTGCAGTTTTTAGACACTTGGAGACAGTAAATAACAAAATAAAGGAAAAAACAGAAAACACTACTCCACATAGAAAAATTTTACTGACTCAGATGTACATTTCGGATTTCAAAAATCCATCATCAGTCACATCTGAGTATTCATGTACATCTGAGTCAGTAAAATTTTTCTATGTGGAGTAGTGTTTTCTGTTTTTTTCTTTATTTATTAAGGTATCCACAGTTTCGGCTATTTTTCTATTTATTACTTGGAGACAGCTTAACTGTACCTTGTCCGCGGTGCCCGTGTCCAGGAATTATTCCATTCGTGTATATTTTTTTCTTATTTGCACATTTAATAAATATTCAATTTGTTAATATGTAACTTAAAAAAATTGTTGGCAGTTAAAATACGCGAAATGCTTCAGGGCATAACGTATCCCATGCATATGGCAACGATATTTCGTCGTTTACATAGTTACAAATTACCCATATTTCGGCTAACTATAGCTGATCTTTTTCCAATTTAGGTCGATAGAAATTTTATTTTATAGCTAACTCAAAAACCGGTGGATGCAAATTTTATACTACTTTTTTCTGAATGGCAAACTTATGTGTGCAAAGTTATTCAATTAGAAATTTGGCCAATTTTTAGCTATTTTTAAAGACAGCTATTTTACTAAACATACGGCAAAAAATTCATGGGGTGATTCTTTGGATTATATTAAGACTCTCTTGTTCTTTGATAATTTTCGAAATGCTTTGTTTCGAAGATACAGGGCGATAAAGGTTTTTGGAAAAAAACATCTTTTATTACCTAATATTACATGTAAAGCTTCTTAATCCACAATAACTGCTGAAAATGACTACCACCAACTAGGCTACACGAATCCAATCTTCACCTTATTGACTGCCGACCGCTTTCGTTGTTTCTTATTACATTACACCCATCAACTATTCGATTTCTCAAATCTTCTGCATTTTCCACTGGAGTAGCGTACAAGGTGTTGCAAAAATATACAGGAGAGTACTGCTGGGTAGCCTATCCTCTCGCTTCAGGGGCCACTTCATAAAATGATAATTGGGAAATTTTATTTTGTTAGTCCATTTACGCAGAAATTGGTAAAAATGGAAATTGAGACTTCATATCTTAAATTTATATTCTGTAGCATGTAAAGACAAAAAATAATTTACAAAGAAATAAAAAATTACATCTATGGACGACAGCATATAATTTTAAATAAAATCTAAGTTTGGAATCGTTAGGCAACGGGCCAGGAACTGACGTCACTACTTAGTTTTCGTAGTCGACATCTTTCTAGTTGGCTTTGTTAGTTTTCTTGTTAAGTGAATTAAAAGTAAACAATTGGCTATTTATTGGACTGCATTTCAATTCATCGAAATTTTTATTGTGAACTTTTCGGATCTTAATTTCAAAATTTAAATTCTTCAAGACCTTCAAAATTCAAAATTTTTCATCGTTATCATCGTTATCATTTCATATTGTCACCTTTTAAACAAGTGCCGAGTCAACAATGAAGTCCGTTTCTACGAAATGTGAAAATTATTGCCAGGACAGTGGACTTGAGATTACTTGGACTGTTAGAAGCTTTGTTATTTAGTAATCTTTTAAATATTATTATTTTTAATTCCCGTTTTAATAATATTCTTGTAATTTTTTATGCCTATGTAAATTATTTTTATGTCTTTACATGCTACAGAATATAAATTTAAGATATGAAGTCTCAATTTCCATTTTTACCAATTTCGGCGTAAATGGATTAACAAAATAAAATTTCCCATTTTATGAAGCGGCCCCTGAAGCGAGAGGATAGGCTACCCAGCAGTACTGCCCTGTATATTTTTACAACACCCTGTACGCTAACGACTTCAGATGCCCCCCTAGGAAAAAATCCAAAGGCCATAAGTGATCTTGTTTAACAAAGTTGCATTTAAAAACTCACAAGCAACCACTCTAAAATGTGCTGGTGCACCATTATGCATAAACCACGGGTAAACTGATAGTAATTTAATATCTGCAGTAACCTGTGTGAGTGCAACAAACAGCCCTTTTCAGTTTTCAGAATATTGTTAAAAGATATTAGTATTATTTTTTTATTGAAAACCCTTTATTGCCTTGTATCTTCGAAACAAAGCGACATTCCGAAAATCATCAAAGGACAAAAGACTCTTAAAATAACTCAAAGGATCGCTCTTGAATTTTTGCCTTCTATTTAGACACAATTTTATGTTTGTTTGTTTTGTTTTGTTTTTTTTTTTGGTTTTTTTTTTCAAAGATAGGCTGGACGGTTTTATTTTAAGAAAATTAAATAACGGCCGAAATTAAGTTGCAATCAAACGAAATTACATCTTACGAACCCTAGAGCTATCTAGATTTTATAATGCATAAGTCACGTATCTTTATAACGCAATTTGGAAGAATAAAAAATCAGCGATAAAAATCAGTGATAGGAATAGGGAGATAAGAGAGCGGGCGGGAGAGGGATGGAAGAGGAAGCGTGTTGGTAGCCCCCGTCTTCTTTTCTTCTTCCCCTGTTGCACGATCAAAAGAAAGCACAAGAATGACAACGAAGGGCTCACTGACAGATAACAACACTTGAACAGCCAATAATGTCATAAAACCTATGAGAGCAATACGCGCTCCCCTAATCGCCTTCTTTGTGATCCTTTAACACTCGGAAATTTTGTTATTATGGAATTACAAAAGGTATCTTTACTGTTTAATTTTTCTCCTGCGAGATACTATTACATGGAGTCGTTATTTTAGAACTTTCAATGAATTTTTGAGTACCTCCTAAAAGAATGACACATTGATAACAACTTGTTTCTAGTATCAAAGGAAAAATTATTTTTAATAGGAGAACTAGGCACATAATGCCTTCTAGTTTAACCTTTAGATGAGATTTGCCTACCTAAGCACTTGTGATATTATACCGTCATTACATTTATAATAATCTATTTTACTTTGCTAGCATTCCCTTTATTGTGAATTGCCTTCACTGACTTTATGGCCATTTTGTTTAGCAGAAATCAATTAAAAACCTTTTAAAATTTTTCGTTATTGTATTTCAAATTTTGGATATAAAATTTAATTAATTTAAACTCGCTTATCAAGCTCAATGAGTCATGTGTCTTTGATCGTTCGGCTCCCATTCAAGCTTCCGAATTACTCGCGTTGAAGCATCATTGGATGCAACATCCTGATGGGGTCACTCTGGGTCATTTATAGAGACAAGATCACGTGGTCGATCCTGGTGAGTAATAAGTTACTATTCAGAAGATTGAAACATACTTTTACTGATTCTTTTATGCGCGTATTTATCCTCTTTACAGTGCTTCAGTAACTTGTCATTTCAATCGAAATGTATACGAGAGCGCATTTTTTTGCCGCTATTGAAATTCCAGATATCGTTTCAATATATTTCACAACCTTTACGGGAAAAATAAAAAGCACAATGGACTTTGAGATGTGAAAAAATAAAATACAGATTAAAAAGCAAAAAAATATTAGTGGAGGGGTAGCTTCTTAAAAGGAAAATTTATTAAGTAAGGCAATGAAAAAAAAAACAAGAACCCGGCTTAAGTTGCCACGGCCCACAACAGACAATTTTCAGGAAATTACAAGCACAGGACCACTCAATAGCTAAAAATGCAAAGAAATTAAAAAGAAGTGAATCTGAAATTTATAAACTCTTTAGTTGATAATGAAAAGTAGATTTGATAGCCGGCATAAGGTACGGCCGCATGGCTTCAGACAGTTTTTTTCCATCAGCTCTTTTATTGTGCATTTTATCCTGAAAGATTTTTGCTCGCTAATGGTTTTTTTACAGTGCTCCTTTGATGTAGCGGTGTAATGTATGAATTAACATTAAACAGTTAAAAAAAAAAACTGCTCAGTGCGCCTATTTCCTATCAGACCCTTGTCGGAAAAGTCTACCATAAAATATTTCTGTGAGATAAGATATCTTGAGAGTGGGCTAAACATGTTTGAAAACAGCTGAGGCTCTGGGGCAGAAGGTAATTTCCCGTTTCGATCCCTACTCTCAAGCCTCCCCTCTTCCACCTTCAATTCTTTGTATGCCGAGGGTGGGCACCGAATACAGGGGGTTATTATCCGGCGGTTTTTACGATGCGCCTTTTCCTCCCTCTCCCCCCGCCGCACTTCCATGTGCCCCCTTTGACAACCACCGCCCCTTCCAAATGCCTTTCATCTCTTCGTTGGTAAAGTGTAGAGGGGGTACGTAGAGGCTCTCCCTCCGTCTCTCTCTCTCTCTCTCTCTCTCTCTCTCTCTCTGGAGACCACTCGACACAAACACAACACGAACGTCTGATCTGATCCTAAACCCCCTGACCCCACTCTCCCATATTCACGCAATAAATCGTGAGTGCGTCTTATGTAAATAGACAGCTATGGCTCGAGTTATTAGGTAATGACTGAAAGATGACATTTACCAAACCGTTAGTTTTTAATGAGGGGAAGACGGGTGCCCGTTAAATATATGCAATTGAGTTCAAGAAATTCCATGGAACGTTTTTTTGTGTAATTATTACAGTTTATACAGGTATTGCTTACGTCGTCAGGAAAAAAAATCTGCATATCGAAACCATTTGAAAATTTTTTTAATAAACTCGATTCCATTAAACAGTGGGCGCAGCTTGATGTCATCCGGGTTAATGTTATCAATCGGCTATGGTTATCATTTTTGTACGGAACGAAACGGTTATATACAGGGTGTTTACGAACTCTTTGTACAAACTTTTAGGAGTGGTAAAGGACTTTATTTTGAATATATTTTACCAATAAACTGGAGGGCGCAAATGAATCCTTGATACATAAAAAATTGTCAAACATCATACATACAAACTGTCTGAGACTTCTTCATAATATTGTCTCTCTCGTTAATGTATTTCCAGAAAACGGAGAAATTAAAAAACTTAAAAAATTTAGTGATGGTCACACTACATGTTTGTAAAATTACAAAAAGTGTTCAAACTGTTGACCATGAGCCCTAAACCCTTTAGATTTCTTCTTCTGGGGACATTTGAAGAATGTGGTGTACGTACTCCTGTGGATTCGGAAGAGGAGCTGGTAGCGCGAATTGTGGGTTACTATTGGCAAGAAACGTTTTCAAGAATTTTACAGTCTTAAGGCGTGTGAAAATTTAAACGCTAATGAGATACTTGCAATTTCAGCCGAGACAATTCATCATCAAGGAAGATCAATATACAAACAACAATACACGAGTTTTTTGCTTAAATTTTCATAAATTCTTTTTTAATACTGTATTAATCTTGAATATTACTTAAGCATGTATGCATGTTGTATGTGATAAAGGCTCTATAGTCTTGTAAAGTTCCACCAATGCTTTTTTATTTCAACTTCGGTTATTGTTATCAGTTTGGCTTAGTCCCAAAGTGATCACATTAAGCGGCGCCCACTAAGTGTATTTATAAATTTGCGTAATCTAAAACCTGTACGTCTTAGGCAATCGAGGTTAAAATATAGGCGAAAATACAATATTTCTTTGAGACTTATATCAAGAGCGGACTTCGACAAGTAAAAATCAAAATCTAACCAAAGCCTCCTGTTTATGACAGAAAAAAACTTAATATGTAGAATTGGGCCCGTTATTGCCATGCATAATGCAAAATAATAATTTGCCCAGTTTAAGTAAAAGCTATGTGTATATTATACTGCTAACGCGTTTTTGGCTTTCACCATCATCAGACCTAGATTGTACTACAACGAACCTGTACAAGTTCTTTGTACAGTCTAGCTTTGATGATGAAGAAAACAGAAATGCGTTAGCAGTATAATGAATACATAATTATTGCTTAAGCTGGACCAGTTATTACTTTGCAGAAAAAAAAGTTTACTTGTTAGAAGCTTACTCTGATAAAAGTCCCCGGCAAATTTACCTCTATCCTAATTAGGAGGCTTGCTTTTACATTCTACATTTGAGAAATCTCTATTCAATCGATTTACAAAATCGCTAATGACTCATTACCCTAATAATGGCTGAAACATGTTTGAATTGAGGGCAATATCCCTACTGAAGAAAACCCCTAATTAATTAATACGAACCTCCTCCTTTCTTTCCACCGTGGGCATAATCCCTAAAACAACTCTCAATTTTTATACCTTTTTAATTTTTATTTATTTATTTGTTGATAATGTTTATCGGGTAATCCGTATATTTATTAAATATTTTCTATGTTTTTATAATTTTTTCCCTAAGGTTAATTAACTGAATTAATTAATCGGCGACTGCATTGGCAAAATAACTTCATTCGGCAAGGAGGAAAGAATAAGCAGCAATATTCCAATAATACACAACTTAAAATAAATATAAATAATTAAAATAGTGTATGATAATTCTAATTTATTTTTGATTTTTTTTTATTCTAATTGCTTATGACAGTTTTTGGCGCCGTAACAATTATGCAATCTGTTTAAAGATTGTTATTACAATAATTGCTAAACAATAATAGTACTTGTAATTGTTTTCATGCAAAGCAATGAAATTTTACAATAATTAATGCGTAGGTGCTGAACATTAAAGAAACTCAGAAGCAACAAAACACTTGATCGGTGCCAAACTTCCCGTAATAAGAACAAGCAAATACGTTTATATCAAACAAATTCTCTCGCCAATCGATCGCCGATTAATTATTATTAGAAAAAAAAAATTATAAAAACAAACAATATCAGTAAATTTATGGTAACTTGATAAAAATTACGATCTAAAAATTATTAAACAAAGGTATCAAAACTGATGTTTGTTTTGAGAGTTGTTTACTCCTTTGAATTTTAACTGTGGGGGTTTTGTCAACACCTCCTAGAGAGAAAGCCTCACAACTGAAAAGTCATACATTGTTACATCATCATAAGTCGACCAAATTTAGGGCTTATTATTGGTGGAAATACGATCAACAATAGTCGAATTATGATGATGTAACAATATATGACGTTTCAGTTGTGAGGCTTTCTTTCTAGGAGGTGTTGGTTTTGTACATGTGGATTTTGTTCATTGGGGGTATTGACCGGATCCCCGTTTGAAACATCAAAACAAGTTGCGTTGTTTAACTTAAAGGGAAGCAATTTGCTTCCCTTGGATTTGTTTAACTTAAAGGGAAGCAATATTATGTCGGCCTACACTGGCTATCCCATAGAATCTATGGCAAAAACAGTAGGAATGAAGAAACTGATTTTATGAAATATTTGAAAAATAAAAAGTAACATTCTCTAAACACTGAATTTTTCATCACCATTATCAGGGAAACAATATTTATAGAGAAATTAATAATATAAATTATTACTATAAATTAATGAAATGATCTTAACAGTTGCTCAATATTTGCAAGGATTATTATAAAACGATATGCCCTGCAAATTACAAGGCACTGTGTGTGTTATAAGCACCGAGAAATTGTATAATTGCCACAATAGAGTTGTTATATTTTTTGAGTTCCTAATATGTATATCCTAGAGTTAATTTAAATTTAAGCTCCTTAACAAGCCAATGTTCTTTGGAGCAATTCACAGGAAATTAATTAATTAATAAAGTACAGGAAACAATAATAATCGAGAAGGCAAAGATAATTGCCATAACGCTCCCGTTACATTGATGGTTGTTAACATCTAAGGTCAATTGACGTGTACAAAATTTGTACATCCTTCATTTAAGATCTTTTTTGTACAAGCGTAGACAATAAAGTCTCTGAGCAGATATTTTTATAGGATATATGTATTGCCTTTTCAGTCCGAGATTCGAAGCAACAGGATACACTTCCTGGTCATGATCAAGGAAGTGTATTTTGGGGATTTTTTTTTATATTAACATTATCTAATCTGCTATTTCTTTTAATTATTTAGAATCTCTCACCCTCTATTCTAAAGACTGTATCCCATTTTGCAAATCGATCACAGGTGACAAATAAATTATCTTCTATCCTATTGTATCTCCATTACTCTTTCTTTTCTGTTCCTCTTTTACCTGTTCGGTGTCGAGGATGTTTAATAATCATCGGGTCTATTACCTCAGCAGGAGATCAGCCTATTGAGGCTTTGCTTGATCTCCCAAGCTTGTTAGTAAAGGGACAAAGACAAACATCCATGCCTTCGGCGAGATTCGAACCCGCGACTCGTTGGTTTCTAGAGCGACAAGACTTGCACTCTCGGCTGTATTTCCATTACGTTTATAAAAATGATCTTCTGGATAATATCCAATATTTTCAGTAATAAAATTAAAATTTCTTTGTCAACGAGAATTCCCTTACATAATATACGATAATGTTTGGGGAATATAAACATTTCTTCTAACATGCACCTCATTTAGAGATCAAATTTTGTGTGGACAAAGGAATTTGTTAAAGGCGGCTCAGAAATCAATGGCGTTTCGATTACTCTCAAGTCTGTATTTGTTATGTGACAAATCGATTAATCCAACAATTGGTCCTTCATCTGTCAAAAGATTTACGAGTTCATTGAAAACTGAAACTAAATGGATATTTACTTTCAAGGGCGGGTCAAAGTAAATACAGAGATCTTGCACATAGACTGATCTTTGTGGGGTAAACTCAAACATCGGTGATGGTGAGGGTGGGGGGGGGGTCAAATATGTGTTTTGGGTCAACATACTCAAACCCTTTCGAACAATTATCAAGAATGAAAATTTGGAAATCAATATATATAGTTATGGGTTGCTGAAATAAAATTGATAATTTGATTATGTGATTCCTTATAATATAAACTTATAAAAAATAAAATTCCCAACGCTATCAGACAAATCCCTAACATATTGAAATTTTGGGCATCTGAGTAAACGAGCTTAATTTCTGAAGGATTTTTTATTAGCGAAAATTTCACAAAAAAACACACAAGAAACAGCCTCCCCTCGTTCATTCTTTAGCTTTGTAAATTTCGACAGTACTAAAAAAAAACTATCGAAATTGAAGAGAAGTAAATCGTTTGCGATCGTTTTTATTGTGGTAAAATAGTTGTAAAGTATTCCACCTCTTTCTCTGCTTCTCCCTTCTCTTTTTTCTCGCTCGGTCTCCGCTTAATTTCCCAACCATTTATCAATTGAATGGCGGAAATTTCGTTCGTGGAACCTCCAGGCAAACAACCCCTGACACATGTCACTAGTCATTACACTGAACATTTCACTCTCGATAGCTTCGGGTCTTCCCCTCTCCTTATACATTTTTTTCTCCATTAAAACCTGTTTTTTTCTTCTTATTTTCTTTTTTATTCAAACGAATATTACAATAGATTGTTTAATTAATTAATTTTCATAGATCAGATTTTTTTCTCCATTAAACTTGTGAAGAAAAAAAAAAGATGTGGAAATTGCTTGGTAATTATAGCTTTGAACGATTTTAGGAAAACAGCATCCTAAGCAATACGCTTTTCGAATACTTAGTTTACATTTTTATTTTTAAAATTAAAATAAAATGTGCGACCCAAGAAAGAGGTGCTAGTAGAAGCTAGAGGTCATGCAGTTAATTGATTAAATTTTTTTCATGGAAATGAACTTAACCTAGTGTTATTTTTTCCTGTTCAAGGGCGCAATTATTTTTGTTTGCGGAAACGCTTAACCTACGGAAATCAAGACCAACCTCTTGCTATACCAGAACTTTAAGCTTCAAAATTCAAATTTATATAATATCAACGAATGCACTGCCAAATTGCTGTGTTATTTTTACGAATAAGAAGATAGTTCAAAAAGCATAATGACCAAGAAATTGACGCGCCCTAAAACTCTAACCAACCAACTAAGATATACTATTTTGAGAGGAATTTTAGAATAACATGCTATACACTGATCAACAGAATATCTTAATAACATGATGGAAAAAAGTAAACTAGAACAGATTATGTTAAAGCTAGAAATGGAGGGCCAAGCTATTTTTGAAGCTTTCTACAATAACAAAGAAACAAAACAGTACTTGGAACTAGATAGTAAAATAATTATCTATACTTAAACGACAAGCTAGATTTTGAAACATGAATTCCTTATACCAAGTAAAAAAACAAAACAAAACTAAACCAGCTTAGAGTAACTTAAGGTAAAAGTGCAGATAGACGTTCTTTCCTAACTTCATCAGACATTATTACCAAACCAATCGGGTTCATGCTTTGAATTTAGTTTTACATCATATGTAGTTAGCAATCTTATAAATTATCTCAATTTTAGATCCTATTTCTAAAGAAATTCACGTAAAAAAATCATAAAAATTCCGTGGCGGATTTCAGCTGCGGATGGCAATTCTCCATCATTGGACGTTAATGATCGGCCGCAGCTGATGCTCGCCAATTTATCATTTTTCTGATTTGTTAATACGCAAATTTTGCATAATTATGATCGAAAGTCAAATTAATTGAATTACTGATTGTGTTGAAATGATAAAAAATTAAATTAACGCCATGAGCACGGCGCGACAGACATAACCTAAGAGAGCGTCTGTCTGCACTTTTACATCTGCTTAATATCATTACCTATCACAGTTCATGAAACTTGCTTTCATTTCAATCCTTCTAAAATGACAATGTGACGTCCCTCTAATTCATATGCCAACATAAATGTATGCGTAAATGTCGAAATGCGTCCACAATAATTCTGACGTATATTTGGTATTATTCTTATTCACTTCTATTTACTGATAAAGAGGTTACCTTTATAGGATTACCTTCATAGGTTACCTTTAACCAAAGAGATTCATTTATATTTACAATTATTATACGAATCACACTTGCATATCAAAAGCCTTGTTCAAGTTACTGCTGACATTAGAAAAGGAATCTTATGATCCAACTGACATTATCCAACTGACATTATGGAATTAGTAGAAGGTGAAAACCTTTAAAAGCTTTGGATTTCTGCTATCTCATGGAATCCGATACATTCTCCCTTTGGATGCAATCTTCCAATTATGTCTAGGGTCTTAAAAATATATTGCATTATTCAATAGATGGAAACAGAAAGGAACGAATCCACGAACTAGACCCAAAACCAGGAAAAAGGCGCTGTATGGGAGGATATGCTTGCTCAAACGTAAACAAAAAGTTTCAACGGGTGTCTTAAAACACACTTGACTCACGCAAGGGTGTAAAAGCGAAACCATCCTTATTTGCACTATATACATTTTGTTATGTCGACATATTAGACCATTAAATCTAAACGCACACAGTTGTTCGCATTTGACAGTTTTACAAATCCTAGCAAAACTTTTCGTACCAGCAAACAAGTGCACTCAGGTGAAACTAAAGAGCTCACGAAGTCATTGTGTTTACTCGGTGAAAACACATCACAGTCTACACTTACCTCAATGAAGATGGCACACGCGACGAATGTTGTTAAGCAGACTTTAATGAAGAAGCTCGCCATTAAGATAACTAGAGAACGTTCACGGGAAGCGGGGAGCCTGCGTTCAAAACATCACGGGAGACGAGTGTTGAGGCCAGCAGACGATGATGCGCTTCGAACCCGGCATGCAACACGCGTGGCGGTACTCGTGAAGAGCAGAAGGCAACTGAGCGACGACGGCTCAAAGAAGAGGGAGACGGCTCGGCTTGCTTGTGAGGCTGGCCAATTGAAAAACCACTTGCACCCCCGGGGGCTTAGACTGGTCGGAACAAGTTTCTCCCCTCCCTGCCTCCTCACATCTCCCACCCCGACTAATAGCCGGGGCCGAGAGAGAAAAATATCCGCCGAGATTAAAATTCACTCGAGGATGGAAATCAATTGGACGTACGAGGACGCTCTTGTGCGTGGAAAATGCTCTTGGAAAGCTCTTCATGGCGATTTTAATAAATCACGGCAGGGACAGCGGAACGTTTTTAAAGCGACGAGAGAAAAAATATACTTCTTTTTCCACGGAGAAGCTTTTTGAGCTTCGTTGATGAATGCGAATTAGCCTTATTAAAAGTGTATATGAGTTTTAGAACAAGTTATGGCCTTTCCGCTAATTAGAGAAAAATTTTAAATTATTTAAACCTCTCTTTTTATTTAAATAATGAACATTTAAAAAAAAATTGAAAGGCTTTTCTAAAAGTCTCATTATGTAACTAACCAGTGAAGTTGCATACACAAACAATTTAAAGGAAAGTCGTCATCTATTAAATTATTTCAATCATTAAATCCGGGTCACATTTGAATAAGAGTTTAAGTCAATGGCATCTTCTTTTTGGGAGTATTAGCACTCTCTATATTCCAAGTTGAATTCGAGGCTTGTTCTTCAACTCTAACACAAATTTAACTACTTAAATTAATAAACAATAGCGTAAGTTTTTCTCTTTTAAATAAAGGAATTAATTTACCCCCCCCCCCTCTTAATAATATATAGCTCACCTATACGATAAAAATTACCTTTAAAATCTTTTATCTCACTTCAATGACTAACCATGTAATTAGAACACCTGGTTTGAAATTGTTAGACCAACTTTGGCTTATAAAGAAAGGGAAACCCTCTAAACCACAAAGAAATTACAAACCACTAAACCTTCTTTGTGGCTTAGAGATTTCTCTTTTCCTTCTAGCTTTTCCCATTCCACGGTTCCTTCTTATATTATCAACTTTCGTTCGTAAACCTACTCATACACGATATTTTAAAATAGTTTTTTAAGTATCTCCTGGGACAACTTGACGTCTTTTTCAGTAAAGTAAGCATGGGAAAAAACCCCACAATATCTCTTGTCCGCATAAGATTTTATAAACAGCTTGGATGAAAAAATATTTTGACCACAGTTTGGTATTCTTGCTAATTTTATGTGGACAATAGGGATTGTTTTCTTTCACTGTATTTTATCTAGTGTCATTTATTTAACGTAGACTATGTTAAATATTTATAGAATCTATCGAACCGTTTCTTAAATATTTTTAAATTTGGTACTCTAAAAGCTCGACCAAAAAAGGAATTCTCTCCCACTTAATCGATCTTCATCTCTTTTCTGATGTTCAAACCGTTTGTGAAAAATTTCGAATTTCAACACTGAATGTATGCATTGCATGATTGAGAAATTTCAAAACGAATTATTTACTTTTTCATTTTCCATGCATCTCTATATTTTTTATTTCCAGTTTTGAAAGCAGTTGAATATGATGAACTAAGCTTCACAGTCTAGATTCTGGATCTCAAAACTTTTTCGGCCGTCGACTTGCCATCGATCCCCTGTATTTTACTGTTACATATTAGAACATACAAACAAAAAAGAAAAAGGAAAAAAACAAGCAGGCGTACATGGTTTCTTTATGTCGTTTACTTTTTTTAGATTTTTTTATTATTTACAATATCTCACTTACAGGCTGTCCCATAATGAGTGAACGAAAATTTGGTAAATGGTAGTATGGATGATTCTAAGCAAAAAAAATAAAAAAATCATATGAACATGAGTCCGAATTTGTAAATAATAAAAAACAAATAAAAATGCCGCCACCAAGATCAACAAGTTAATAACTCACGTTCTATAATAATATCTAGGATGCTGAAATTTGGGAGGAATAATAGGGTACATACAACTGTATATACCGTTAAAATTTGATCGAGTTCCAACGAGCAGTTTCCGAGTTACGCATTCAATATCGTAAAACATGCTCGCATGTGTAGAAGGGGAGGGGGGTTAGATCTCGCGTTACGTAACCCTTTTTCTGAGATTTATTTGAGACTGCAGTCTGTTTCCTATTTTAGTGGACAGATGAACACTCAAACTTACACTTACAAGGGACATACGCGTAGTTGTACGAGTACTTTTTTTTTGCGGGCAAGATACCTTGGAAGCGATAGCGTTGCTTTCATGTGAAGTGGATTCGTGAGTATTGTTGAGTAGTGGAAGAAAGAAGTTGAGAGTGCAATAATACACACCATTTGGACAGTGGAGTCTTTGTACGGCTATATGTTTTTTCGTTTTTTGGTTTATTTTGAAAGAAACAAAATTTAGCTTTTTCTTATTTTGCAAGCATCAATAGTAGCTTTAGATGAGTAACATATTTCAATTTGGTGGGAATCTGTGAGATACATGTTCGTGTAGTTCCTTGTTTGAATTCTACAATAATAATTCACACTCATGTTTTTTATTATGTTTCATCATGTTCACATTGTACTTAGAAACAAACGAACATATAATTTCAGATAGTAATGAAAAAAACGAGCATTTTGGGAAACACTCGTTTCCTATTTTGTGGACAGGTACTTCAACGTGAACAAAAACTATCAGAAATTGCAAATGAAGTCAAAGATTGGTTCCGTTTTGATGTGAAAGAGGATGTAGATGTACTGTTTAATTAAAACTCTTTAAGATCACCTAATGGCAACAAGACATAATGAAGAAAAAGCCAAAATTTGTGCATTAAGAGACTGTACAAATTTGATAATGAAATTGCTGCCTTCCTCAACAGACCAAAAAGCACCACTGGTCTGTTTTTGAAAGCAAGCAACTCAAAATCAGTAGCAAAGAGGCGTGGACCAAAACTTAAGTTGACGCTCCCGTGACAAAAGACTGATCATCCGAAATGCAAAACTGTTTGGAAAGTATCTTCCGAGAACATGAAATATACGGGGTGGGGGGGGGGGATGTCTAAACCACCTTTAACAGATTTGCATGGAGAGAAATTTTTGTAGTGGGCCAAGGAGCACATGACGTGGGATGATGAATGGATGGAGGTGCTGGTTAGAGACGAAAAAAGTTTCCATCTGGATGGACCTGAAGGGTTGCAATGTTACTGGCATGATATTCCAAAGACAAAAAGTGCTATTCAACCTGAGTTGATGCCAGCTTCTCCTTATTTTATCATCTTTTGGTAAAACGTGAAAATAAAATGTTCTGCAGTTCTTTCACTTAATATTGCTGCCAAAAAACAGTAAACATTAGCCACAGCGAGGCGATAAGTAGCGGTGAAAAAATCAGTGTGAGCGAGAGTAGCCTGATCGCCTTCGACGTCAGACAATCAAGTGTGATGTCGTAGGCGTTTTACTTTTAAAATTAAATAACTCCTAAAATAATATTTGAAAACTTTTGTGCAGAATTTATTTTTTCAATGTTCTTTATAATTTTAGCACAAAAAGTACATCTGTCAAATTTAGAGGTCAGTTGCCCTTTAAGCTAATGCTCCTAATAAACCCTATAAAAATTATACGGTATTTGCAAACCACTGGGGAGAGGGGGGGTCAAGCCCAGCGTTACGTAATTATCGATGAGGAGTCCGGACATGCGTTACGACTGCGTTACAAGGGAGAGGGGGGAGCTAAAAATGAGCCAATTCTGCGTTACGTAATTTATGAAGGACCCCGGGTGTGCCTGGTGATTCTTGGCAAGATTAGCAAAGTTGGGTTCAAGATTTATTAGTTTCAGCCTTAAATCGCAATTCTATATCTAACTTATTTCTGTGTTTTGTTAAGGTAGAATTAATATGGCTGAAACCAGCTTCAACCATATATGAGCGGCAGTCAAATAATTCCCAGAATTCCTCAACATAGCGATCCCACTTTTGTGGACGGAAACAGCATCTCTGCTCGCAGGTGCAATAAGACATGACAGTGTGTGTTTTCGTTACTGTTTCGTTTGTAGTAGACGTGAGTGATGGTCGTTCGTCGCAATTCGAACAGCGTGCGAACATTAAGTTTATATGCAAATTGGGCTACAGGCCATTTCTACGTGCACGTTTTGCGGAGGTTATGCGATGCGACAATGGAAGCGGCGCGACAAGTGCCAGGGCAGTGGTTTCTGCATCACATAACGCACCGAGCCCCATATCGCTTGTTGTACAGCAATTCCTCGCTAACAAAAACATTATTGTCATCCTTCAGCCACCGTATTCTCCGGATCTCGCTCCTAGAGACTTTTTGCTGTTCCCGACTCTGAAAATGGGCCTCAAGGGGACGTCAAGTCGAATGCGATGGCCAAGCTCTGGAAGATTCCACAAGAAACCTTCCACTGATGCTTTCAAGAATGGAAGATTCGATGGAATAACTGTGTGTGCTTGCAAGGATACTAATTTGCCGTATGTCATACGGTCATTCCGGGAACTTTTTGCCTGCCCCTCGTAAGAACTTGGAAATGCAAGCAAAAAGAGAAGCGCCATTTCAGAAAGGTTTTGGGTATTTTTGTACAATATTTATATTCGCCCAAAAGTCTCTAGCTTCAAGATCAACTGCTACTTCGATAAATCACGTTTGCAGTTTGAAGATGCTTAGTGTTGCCTATATTAACAAAATCTTCATCTTTTACCTCCAAGTGCTGTAAATTTGAAAAAATATTGAAAAGAATGAAAATTTAAACAAGCTTAATTTAACTTGGAAACTTAAAAGAATTGCCCGAGCTTGAATAATCGTGATATCACTATTTTGTAGACGGACCTGGGCTTCATTAAATTTTGCAAATAAATCCGTCAAGTAGTAAATATGGTTAAGTTGAAAATGGAAAGTAGAATTATAAAAATAAAGAGACTCTTTCACCACAACAAACGTAAAAAAGGAAAAACACAACCTGAACCTGGAAGCGCTTTTCGAAAGCCTTGCTTTCATCATTCGAGTCTAACAACTCGTAAATCTTTAATAAACTTGCACCTCTAGATAGCCATCTTACAAGAGCAGGAGGTTTGATACTATACCGTTTTATTCACAGAGTTTGGCAAACTATAGTGATTTCAAAGGATGAGCTCTCATCTGAATAATACATTTAATACACACCCGTAGAACACCATACAATTCGTCACTGAGAGTTTTTGCCATCAGATAGTTTCTGTACAACCATACAGTGAACAGTACATACATTAGGAACTTTTCTTTAAGGAAGGTAGTGAAACCTCGATAACGGCTTACCATTGCAGGTGGCTTTTATATATTAAAGTGTATGGAATACCATACTTAAAATATTCTGCCAATCGCTGGAAAATTGTCACTGTTTTATCACTCTGCCAATATTCTGCGAATTGTGGAGCTCTATTACCCTCCCTATTCCCCAGTTTTGTCTCCACCAGACTTTTTCCTCTCTCCAAAGGTGAAAACAAGTCTTAAAGGACACAGATTTGAGAATATAGCCTCGGGGGACATCAAAAAGAACGTTACAGCCAAACCTAGAAGGGTTAAGACAGCGGAATTTAAAGCATGTTTCCAAAACCTTATATGAACGCTGCAATAAGTGTGTAACCTCGGAAGATAACTATTTTGAAAAATATTAAATAGTTTTTCAAGAAATATATCTTGTATTTGTTAAATCGCTCCAGTCTCGTTTATTAATTGTCTCACTTTCCATATATAATTGCCGCAAATTTTGCCTCGCAAGGGTTCTTTAACGTGCAGCCGGCAAACGACTACACGGGACCAACGGCTTTACTTCCCTTCCGAAGGAAGGGCGTGATCTCAGGATTTCCCCCTGAAAAATCCTCGTCGTCCTCGGCCGGGATCGAACCCGCGTACTCGGGCATCAGAGGCGATCACGCAACTGCTGAGCCACCAAGGCCGATGAAATACAGGGTGAACATAAAGTCTTTCACTGGTAAGAAAAATCATATCTATAACTGTGCTAAATAGAATGTGACATTACAGAGCTGGTCGTAGAGATTTTTTTCTTTAGAGTTTTAAGGCAAACAAAGATGTTAGAACTTCATTATGGAGTAGGATCTTGTTACATATTACAATAGTTCATATTTGGTCAAACAATTTTGTAAACTTAATTTGTGAAGAAAAATTATTCACTTCAGATTTCATGTTCTTGTGTTAGTTCTGGCGATGGCATACACGAAACAGTTATGTAATAAATAATTTTCAGAATTTCCTAAGATCGTCTACATATTTATTTACATTTTAGATCTTAATTTTTACTTAGTCCACACTTTCAGCAGACATTTAACTGGACATGCTGGAGCATCATGTTGCACTTCAATTACAAGAGTTTCAGCAACGGGTAGTTTTCCAGCAAGCTGCTTCATCATCGCACAGGGGTTTATTTTTAATCTTAAATGCAAACTTTCCGCAGTGGGAGAGATGCTCTAATACAAAGGCCACCAAATTCATCTTATATTGCCTCTTTTGACTTTTTTGTGGGATAAATTAAGGAGAAATTTTCCAGTTCACCGATTCCCGATATTGAAACTTCTCACATGGTGAGAAATCGAATTTTAACAACCTTTCTTCTTTGCCAAACAACCGTATCCCTTTGGCTGTTAGTAAAGCTTCACATGTTTCCTATTGAAGAAGGATACCATAAGAGAAAAAAAGTAACCAGATTAGTTATGTTTTCATTAAAAACTACTTGCTAAATAAAATCCGTTACTTTATCATAAAATAGAGACATGTTTAGTGAAATCCGTAATGAGACAGATCCCGCTGCTTCCATTCTCGGAATGCAGGTGCACAGGACTCCTTGATATCACACAATCATTGTAAGCTGCAGAATGGGACGCCGAGAGCTCTCCGCATTTGAATGGGAGATGATTGTTGGTGCCAGACGGATGGGTGTCTCAATATCAGATGTAGCCAACACCCTGCAATTTTCCCGCACAACCGTTGCAAGAGTCTATCGAGAGTACACCGAACGAGGGATTACAACCCATGTCGGACAGCGGACTGGCCGCCCACGCCTCATTGATGCCAGAGGTGTTCGCTGGGTTACCCGGCTTGCAACTGTTGACCGAAGGGCGACAACGGGCCAAATCGCCATGCGGTACAACCAGGGACGTCCCACAACTGTCTCCGTGACGACAATTCGGCGGAATTTGGCAGCTGCAGGCTTTGGGAGCAGGAGGCCACGACGGGTGCCACTCTTGACAGCTGCACATCATCGCAATGCCTAGCCTGGGCCAACCAACATCGACATTGGACCGCTGAGGACTGGCGAAGGGTTGCCTGGTCCGACGAGTCACCGTTTCAGCTGTATCATACCGATGGTCGTGTCCGTATCTGGCGCAGAACACACGAAGCCATGGACCCCGCTTGTCAGGTGGGGACCACTCAGGCAGGTGGAGGCTCCATACTTCTGGGATGTTTTCTCGTGGCATGCAATGGGTTCATTGGTGCATCTGACATCCACTCTGCGTGCTACTTCCTACGTCGATCTGCTTGGGGACCACCTGCACCCCTTTATGAACTGTTTTTATCCCGCGGGCGACAGCATCTTCCGGCAAGATAATGCGCCTCCCCACACGGCCCTCGTGACACGGCAGTGGATGGAGGAACATGCTACGGACTTCACGACAATGATTTGGCCTCCACGTTCCCCATATTTGCAATCCCATTGAACATTTGTGGGACGTCATCGAACGATCTGTCAGGTCGTCACCAACACAACTGGTAAATGCAGCATCGTTATGGAGTGCAATGGAGGCGGCATGGCTTGCGGTGCCTGTGGATGTGTTCCGGGGACTGGTAGACTCTCTTCCACGACGGCTCGCCGCCGTTATCCGGGCCACAGATGTGCCATGACTTTTGGTGAGTGAGAATCCTGATTAACATAGATAAATTGTTATAAATGGAATGATATATGATATAAGCAAGTTTAGTATAACGGACATGCTTCTCTGAGAGTACACCAAATAAATTATGACTTCATTGTTTAGAAATCAATTCGGAGTTTCTGGTTTTGCGGCATTATCCTGAAAATGTTTCTGGTTATTCGGCAATATCTTCTATTAGAATATGTTAATAGCAAAATATAGTCATCCCCCATTTCCCCTGGACAAGCTTCCCGTACTCCCGCGTGGGAACCGATGGCTTAGACGCTTTATGGCAACATTTTAAAGAGTACGAATGGAGTATTAAAAAAAATTTCAGTTGAGGAAAAACTCGTTGCAAAATAGTTTGTGTAATAAATGTTTGAAATTAGGGAAGACCTTATGCTCACACTTTACCATGAAAATACACTATACACACACTTCGATGCATGCTTCTCTTTTTCGCCACATACCGACTCCAATATTGGCATCCGACTATGAAACATTTATTCCTTATATTCAAGCCGATGGTAGACCATTTCGTCACATTTTATTTGGTCTTAATCATTCTATGTCAAAGTGGATTCGTCACGTTCAATTGTAATATTCATTTCGTAATATTCAAATCTAATCCACATAAGGTCTAATTATTTAATGGCTATGCCTACGGGCAACTTGGACACAAAACATTAATACTTTGGACACTCTTATGTGCAAAAAACAATGTGGATTTTTAGACTCCGACTTCCTTCAGCTAAGCATTTAAATTCATTTACATCTTTCCAAATGTTATAATGTTAACATTATGTTAGCACTTGTATAGGAAGAACCTGTAATCAAAAAAACATCCGAAATACTATCCGGCGTTTCATATCGCGGGTGTTTTTTGTGGTTAGAAGTTTTCCTTCCTTTACAGGCAATTCCACACCACGGTTTCTTCTGATATTTTAATTATTTTAATACATGTATAGACAGTTTGTATTTTTAAAATCTATTCTTTCTTACTCATGTATCCCTAATCAGTTTTAAGGCAACGTAACAATATAATATAGGTCAATAGAATTTGTTTTATCATAAAAGTACTTTACGTTAAGTATGTTCCATATTGATCAAGTATGATACGACGAATTTGATGTTGTTCAAAATTTATATATGAAAAAGCATGTCAATTGAAATCATTCTAAAACGAATTCAATTAATTTCTCCTTCCTTAGTAGATTCCTTTAAGCTCTAATTCGAAACTTCAGGCCCTCCCCACCCCCGTGCTAAATTGAGTAAACTTATATACAAACACTTGATTAATGGTAAACATAAGATGTAAGCAGGAAAACCTTAGAGTATTTTATTGGCTTTATTCTACAAAAATGGAGCTGGTATTTGGTGAATTTTAACCATGTAATTTCCTCACTTATATATTTGACTTGCCCCCCCCCCCCCCACCTCCTCCAAGAGAACAAGTGGATATCCTGCTCTCCCTCCTCTTACATAAATCCTGAATACGCCCATGAAAATTTCCGTTTTACATATTTAAAACTTATAGTGAAGTTTATAGACTACTTCTCAATCGTTTTTTGATATGGCTTTAATATTTTGAGGTTGCTTTAAATTATTATTATTTATAAAGCGTATAGGGCTGATCAAGTTTACACGATTTAAAAAACTAGCATTTATGGTTTATCAGTTTGGACCCAATTACACAACCTGTCGTATTTAATATTGCGTGTCTAACGAGCGTAGATTATCGACTGCAAGAGCACGTTACAAGTCCAACGTATGATTAGAAATGTATTCGAAATCTTGTTCTGGGTGTGGATGTTTGTGTTCTTTCATCTGCATCATCATCATCATCATCATCATCCGCTCGTAAATCCTCTCAGCCCATCGGATCGGATTTAACCTGAGTAGCACGTAACATAAAACTCAGCTTCACTCTTATTAACTCGAATGGAATAACGACGTTGACCATGTGAATAGACAAAGTAAGCTTAATGGAACGTGTTTTAGATGAATCTGGATGAAAAGGTTCTTTTGAAACTGATTAACCAGAAACATCTTCACAACATTACAGAGAGCGGGAAGAGGAGGAGGAGGAGGGAAAAAGCGTTCAACAGAAGTTCTGTTCTTTCTGCTGAATATAACCGAGGACATTTTACATTTATTCAGCTTGTGATTTGAATAGCTCTTGCATGTCATGGAAAAATGGTTTTTTATTTATCTTTTATCTCTACTGCTCAATGGAGTAACTCATTTAGGGCTACATTATCAGGAGTGATCTCCGAAACAGTAAGAGCTAGACTATCAAATTTCCAACGGATATCATTTACATCCTAATTTAAATAATTAGATTATGTACGAATCCGCCTAAGGTCAACAAACAAAAATAACTCTGGTATCATTTCTCTAAATATATCAAATCCCGATCTTAGCTCTCCGTTTAAAAAAGAATGATAAACATTAACCTCTAAATTTAAATCGACAATTTAACTTATTTAATTAATTAATTTACCATTACAGAAGAATCATACATATTATTAATTTTTAATAGCAACGGCGAAAATTTTTTTAATCCAGATTCTCTAGATAATCTTGCTCGTGTCTTATTTAAGATATTAAAAACGAGTTAGGCCAACAAGCGTTTTAAAGGATAAATAAGTTCGTCACGAACTTCTTAACTGAGTCGTACCAAATAAGGTATGTGGTATTCCCGTTAAGGTAAGACAAATTTGATTGAAATTTAATTTTTCATGCAACCATATTTCAAAAAATTACGAAGGTCAGTCTTAAGTCCTTACAATTGCCATATTGAAAGTCCGGGTGCAGCGGTGAAACGATAATGATCGCGTATAGCCACATTCCTGCAGA
Organism: Rhysida immarginata; assembly: GCA_023313115.1. Lineage (NCBI taxonomy): Eukaryota > Metazoa > Arthropoda > Chilopoda > Scolopendromorpha > Scolopendridae > Rhysida > Rhysida immarginata. The sequence goes on along the minus strand of JAHWFO010079969.1, from coordinate 382,459 downwards.
GACGCCCAAATCAATTTAACCCGCATAAATCCCTGTAGCTCATTTAGAAACCTACGAAAACTTAAATACTTTGTTGGATATAATTAATTATTCAGAGCATCATTGGAAAATTAGTGGTGTTTAAAAATTTCTGGAATGCTTTCGGATCAATAATCTGGTTTTACAAAATGCCATGTTTTCTTTCTGAATAGGACAGCAATGCTCGTAAATTACATTGGACGAAGAAACAATGACCTAAGAGAATCTAAGGCTATGCTCCAAGAATATAATACGCAAAAATTTATTTTGAGTTGATTTCTATCGTCTTTCTGAGATTTTCAGTTTTGAGCAAAACAGCGCATAAGGTAGGTAGATAAACAATCATCGGGATCCGAGCAAATCAACTCCATACAAATGGAAATACAATCCATTAGCAATTGACAATCACTTGTTTATTGACACCAATATTCGCGAATAATTACTCCAACGAATAATTGATGCGGCCAATCAAATTCGGAAAACGATTTTGTTTTGTGGACGTGAAGACCGTTTTCCGCATGATTTGAACGTTTGTGTTGGAATTCCGAGTGACTGGCTAATTGGACCGGTGATACCAGGAAGACTTACCGGTTTATAGAAATTTTTTGGAACACTCGCTGCAAGTCTTTCTAGAGGATATACCACTAGCAATGAGAAATGCAATGTGGGTTATGTACGAAGATGCACTAGTGTATTTTTGTGTGGTTTGCTCGTGAGTTTTTAAATGCAACATATCAAGACCGCTGGATTGGTCGAGGTGGTTCTCACTTTGGCCTACTCGATCCCGGACTTAAATATCTTGGATTTTTTTCTAAGAGGCCATCTGAAGTCATTAGTTTGCGCTACTTCAGTGGAAAATGTAGAAGATTTGACAAATCGGATAGTTTGATGGGTGCAATGCAATAAGAAACAACTGTGGTGTTTTTGAAAGAGTTCGGCAGTCAATGAGGAGAAGTTTGGATTCATGCATGCTAGTTGCTGGTACTCATTTTCAGCAGTTATTGTAAATTAAGAAGCTTTACATGTAATATAGAATTAAATAAGTAATATAGATTAAATACAACAGCAGGTAATACGGCATTGGCATTGGACATTTGTCCAACTTTCAAAGGAGTTATCATATTGTGCCGCATTAGTGTAAATTAGTGAAATCAGTGTTTACATCGTCGATCCACTGTGCATGACGTTTACAAAAGTACGAACAGAAAGATGCAATAACGACTATAAAACTTTCCGAGCGACCTAGAATCACATCAAAGTGAGACCAATGTGCTCTTTCGCGGATGGTGTTGAAGAATCTCAAAAGTACTATTCAGTAACCCAGACGACGGAAGGGCGGAAAGAATAAGGCCTTTTGTCTTAAATGCTGTTTGTCGTCTGCAATTGTGTAAGCAGCGTCGCCATTGGATTAGGGATGATTGGGCAAGGGTTATGTGGAGTGATGAATGCTGCTCCACTCTTCAGCAGTCTGACGGTCGTGTGTGGTAGGTTTGGAGGAGAAATAAGATCGAGAGCGCCTCATGCCATAGTGAGTGGCTCAGATGGTGTGGTCATTGTTTGGGGGGCAATGTTCTGTGTAGCTGCGTGGGATTCATAACTGGTGTTGACATGCGGCTTAATGTCCCACGGTAATATGAAATGTTGTAAAATCACCTTTCTGGAGCGATGGCAGAATTTTTTGGCAATTTACTAGACTGCTTCTTCCAGTAAGACAATGCTCCATATCATGATGTTCGTTCAACAAAATAAAACTTTAATTTAAAAACGTGATTCACTCATGCTGAGATCAAGCTGCTGCCATGGCCTGCCCAGAGTCAGATTTAAACCTGGCTGAATTGATTTGGAATGTGCAAGATGATTTTTAATTAATCCACAACATTTAACTCAAATAACTCTCGAGTCATTGCAGATAGCACTATAAAAATTTTTTATTGAAAAGAACGTGGAAAAGGAATTTAATTTACAAAGTGATAACCTTCAGAGGTGCTGCAATAGTCACAAAGTTGTCAATTACACATTTTTTTTAATGCTTGCAAATGCATCAGTTATGGATCTTTTGAGGCTAATAAGGCCTATCGGCTTCTTCTTGTAAACCAAATCTTTCATATGACCCCAAAGATAGAATTAATAAAAAGACAAAAGTCATTCAAGTCAATGTTGTAGGTAATTAAAACTCACTCTGTATATATGGATGCCATTAATCGTCATCAGTTACTGGATCGTTTAAAGGCCGAGTGGAAACATGTCCCGCCAAAGGAGTGAAAGAACTTGTCGACACCCTTTCTCGTCGTGTTGCAACGGTCATTCCAGCAAAGGGTAGACCAACATGTCACTGGCTGCATCATTTTCATATAAGGTATATGAAAAGAGGTGTTCGGATACTTTTGGCGGGGCAGCATATGCTTATGTTCTTTTTCTAACGCTTCTAAAAATATAACATTTCTTTTAAATGAGTCTCCATGGGCGACGAAATTTCAATTTTTTTTTCTCCAGAATTATGCCTACCTTTATAGGTTGACAAACAGGCGGACAGACGATATGAATTAGTTTTATGTTGTTGTTCATTTACATGTGAAAAAGTGGGATGCAACTTACAAGGTAAGTGTAAATTAATATCGTCATCACTCATCTCCTTTAAACCTAGCTGACATTATATTCTCGTTTTGAGTATTTTTTTTAAACTTTTTCCTCAGTAAATTACCACGTTTCTAATAATAATAACAACATCAACTTAAATCTTTTTTTTTCATTTTGAAAACCGCAAAAGAAATACTCTTCGCTTTCATTTCTTTTTTCTTTCTTTCTTTTTTCCTCCCTTTCAGAGATGCATTATAGCTGAAGCAGGTGCTTGATTAGCCGAGCGTCTGTAACGTAAGGATCGAGGGTCTGTTAGAAGAGGAGGGGGAGGATAGATATGATAAAGCCTCGCATTCAGAGAGTTTATTTTTTTCATCATAATGAAAACAGAACGGAGCATGGCCAATGCTTTTGATTGCAGAACTCCGTCGGTCGGAAGGAAGTTGGGCCGTCAGCTGGTTCGTCTCGCTTCACTTTCTCTGTGGCGGGAAGAGAAAGTGAGAAGAAGAAAAAGAAAGAGGAAAGACTCAACAACTGCTACTCCCTTCTGTACTTCTGAATCGGATGACTTTCACACAAAACAATTGAAGTTGTACCTTTCCCACGAAGTTATTAGAACGATATTTTAAGCGAGTTTTTTTCTTTATTTTGCAAACATGATTGCACCAAACAATTTTTTTTGTTATCTTTATAACAGGAAATGCTCTCCGCATCAATGAATGCATTTTTATGCGAATATTGTTTTTTAACTTGACATAAAAACAAATGGATTATAAAGATGTAATGGTCTTTTCTAAAATAAAGTCTTTAAATAAGACGGAATATTTGGTTGCAAATTTTCAAGAAGGCAATCGAACTGTAAATCCTTATCTGTTTTAAATATAATTTAGAATTATTTCTCGAATATTAAAAATAAAATTATGGTAGCTATTGATTAAGACACTTGCTTAATTCCTTTAAGGACATATTACCAACAATGCTTTGATAATGGAGTAGGATGGGGACGAATGGGATATGGTGACGAATGGCACAAAGGCATTAACTGAAAAATTACTGCAAAATGTACTTACATTTTATGTTCATACATAGCAATAAGTGTCTTCATTATCCCTACATTAATTATCTCTTTATCTTCTGCCATTGTCAAATGGAAAGCACATGTTGGTTTTTTAGTTCCCAAAGTAAGTTCCCATTTTCTAATTAAAGCAGTTTTTCCATAATCATGCATGCGTTTTAATGATTGCTTAAAGGGTGCATATTGAAGAGCAACCATTAATTATAAGATTTACTCAAAATGCACTGTTTTTTTATGGAAGGACAGAGTTAATCATTAATCATTAAGGTCAGAGTTAATCATTTAAGCAATAATATGCGTTGGGGGACAAATAGGACTTGGAGTGAGTGAAAAGACTTGGCGAAGTACAGGGTGAGTCAAAAATCACTGGACATAGCTGTATTTCGGAAATGATGTGTAAAATGAACGGTGTGACCATGCTAGCAGTGAATAGGATAACTGCTCTATCTTTTGGAACAGTTTTGGACTTTGGCCGCCATTTTGAAATCCGCCATTTTGGGTCAAGGTTCATTTCCTTAAATGGAAGAGGGTCATGTGACATATCAAATAACGCTCAGATTTTTCTTAGGAGTTCATTCCTGCAATCGGATTTCAGTTATCTGTTGTGGTTCACGAGTTATTAACAAAAACATTAACACTTTCCAAACACAAACGCACACCGAAAACTGGGTTACAGCAGCTAAAGGTTGTTCAGTGGGTTGTCACTGCTGCTGGACACAGAGCTCAAAGCACTTTATCCATTCATTATGCACGCGCACAAAACGTTGGCGGTAATGCTGTCCCCAGGCGGATGTGTTACTGAAGGTGACGCTTGCTTTGGATTTTTACAGCATACGCAAGTTGTTTTAAGTGGCTCCACAGGTAAAAATCTAGCGGTGTGAGGTCTGAGGAACGTGGTGGCCACTCCACAGGACCTCGCCAGCCAATCCAATGACCAAGTAATTTAGGAAATTCAGCCACTGACCAAGTAATTCAGCCACTGACGGACATTAAGTCTATAATGGGGTGGAGGACTATGCTGGTGGAAAACATTTGGGAAACTCCCATCTTCAGTCAACAGTGACGGGAACACAGTGTTCTGTAACATTCGCAGGTACTCATCAGCATTTAGGGTCCATCTATGAAAATTGGTCCAATTAAACGGGTGACCACACAATAACTTTGACATCGCCAACGATTTTAAATGAATCTATCCAATGAGGTTCGTATCGCTCCAATATCTCATGTTCTGTCGGTTCACCTCACCTTTGGACATGAAAATTTGTGTCATCACTGAACACAATGTTATATGCAAATGAAGGATCTAGTCGATAGTCGTGCAGAGCCCATGTACGGACTTCCTCACGTCTGTTCGGATCATCCTCGGATAGTTTTTGCTGGATCTGAACTTTGAGTGGATGCCACTTGTTGAATCCGTGGATGATTGGCTGAGTCCACACACAGCTGCAAGCCGTCTTCCGCTGCATTGTGGACTCTTTACAAATGCTGCCAATACCATTGCTGAGGTTGCCTCATCGGTTGACGTTTTTGGCCGACCTGTACAAACTATCAGAAGAAATCTGATTTTTCCCTACGTGAGTCAATCCGAAATTAATGCATTATTAAATTAAATTATTAAATCAATCCATTATTAAATTTTTAATAATTTTTGATCATTTTTACCAAATTATCTGAAAATTTACTGCATTTTTTTTTTTCTTATATGGGGAGGGGGGGTCTTTTAAAAAATGTTTTCTAATGAATTAATTTTTTTAATTTTTTTAAAATCCTAGGTAAATGTAGTAGTCTAATTATTCGTATATTCGGAACAAGTACAAAACCCAATTAATTCGGAAAATTAATCTTGTAAAAAAAAATTGAAAAGAACCTCCACCTCCTAAAATAAGAAGAAAAAAAAAACTTCAGTAAATTTTTATTTTTATGTTTTTCAAATAACTCGAAAAAATGATTTAACAATTATTAAGAAAATAATTTAAAAAATTGAGGCTTCATTTGGGAGTTTTGTGCTTTAACTCTGGGAGTTTTGTATTTGGGGATTTTTGTATCTGGGATTTTTCCTCCTTTGCACTTTAAGAGTAAGAGTTTTGATCGGATCCTGTATGACTGTGATCTGAGCCACTGTTAGACAGCCGTCAGATGTTTACCAAAATAAGAGTAATTAGGCGGGTGTTTCAATTTTGTCAGCCAAGTTTTTGTTTATAGTTTTTTGACTGACGTGTGGCCCAGTATTTTCGTGCAACAGCAAAACATCCTCCTTCTGCCAATGCGTCCGAATATGACTCAGTCGAGCTTGAAGTTTCTTTAAGGTTGTCATATGTGCGTCAGAGCTAATGCATGTGGTTCCTTATTTCATGATGTCCAATCGAAAAACACTATCACCGTAACTTTTCCTGTCTAGTGTTGTTTTGAATTTCTTTTTCTTGAGTGAGTTCGCGTAATGACACTCCATTGATTGCCTCTTCGTCTTAGGTTTAAAATGGTGCGGTAATATTTCATCTCCCATCACAATTCCTGCAAGAAAGTCATCTCCACCGTGTCAAGTGTTTTCTTCACACACCTTTTCTAGTTTTTGTAGTTATCTGTCAACATCCTCGCAACCCACCTGGCAGACCTTTTTTCAATCCCAACTATTGCAGTATTCTGCATACACTTGCTTCCCCAATTCCCAATAGCAGTGCTATTTTTTTTCAAAGTTACACGGCTGTCTTCCAAAACCATGTTATTAATGGCGCTCAATGTGTGTGGTCTGCCATTATGAGGAGAATCCCAAATACTGGCGTGTCTATCGTCTAACTATACTGCGGTTGACAACATTATCTAAGCAGTGTCAATGAATTTTTTTTTTCCCACTGTCTCATTCTCACAACACAGGAGCCTTTGACAAAGTACTAAAGAAGGGCTATGCCACCAGCGGCAATGGGTTGAGTTAAATTTTAACACATGTGTGAAGGTTGCTTCTTTGCACTCTATGAATAACATAAGTGCAGATTAAAAAGTACATTAAAAAATGCTGTACGTATATTATTTTTGGAGTGATCCTCGTAGCTTCGATCTAACTTGCTTGTTGAATTTTTTTCTTTGTTCTGGTGAAACATTTTTTTGTTCATTTTAGAAATATGTACTCTAAACAAACATAATCAATATTTTAAACTGTCTTCTGCTGTCTACTTTTTAATTAATCATCGATTTTCTAAAGTCGCAGCAGTTTTCATTTTTGAATTTTAAAATGTCCCTTGCTCTAATTTTTCATAAGTTTTTTATTCGTTTATTTAAGAATTATATAAACATTTGGAATCCTATTATAAGCTTGAGATCCTTATATTTAAATAACTTGTAAACATCTAAGCAATTAACAGATTGTGAACTACAATAAAGTTCATGTATTTATCATACTCAGGATTAATTTATCCTCAGGAAAAGTATACCAGAAAAAAAAATGATTCAACAGAAATGTAACATATTAAAAAACAATTTTAATCTATTTCTTTTATATTTCACCTGTGATAAGAAAAGGCAATGAAAGAAATTTTTAGCATGAAATTAATAATTAGGCCAAAACGTATGATTTCATTTAATGCAATCATACAAAAACGGCGAAGCCGAATAAATTTCATCGGAAAGAGAGTAACCGACCTGACTAAAAAACCTCTCTCTGGATGTTGACTTACTAATTGAATAGTTAATATCCACTTGATTATCATTTCCAACTGTATTTATGCGTTGACTGGGCCTTAGTAATGTCTGGGTACTACTAAATAATTGCACTTTAATGGAGCCTAATGGGCATTCTCGATTGGCCGACGGTCCCAACTGCTTCAAAAGAGTAATTGATTCTGAAAGGGAGGCTTTCCTTTTTCCCTTTTGAAATTACTCCCGCTCAAAAGCAGAAGCAAGCTTGGCACATTTAAGTGCCTCTGGTAACTACAGTGTATAGAATTAAAAAAAAAGTGAGGAGAGGCAATGTCTGATGAAATAAAAGAATAGCGCGGAAGATGGCTACAAATCTTTCAAATAATATTACTTTGTTTGACAAAAAAACTATTAATTTCACATATTGCTACTCTTCTAGATTCTTATAGAAATTGCTTAATTAATCACTGTAATGAATGTTTATTTTATATTTGCATAAGAATAATTTTTTGTATAATATTTACATAAAATAAAATATTTATTTTGATTTATGAGCATAAGAGTTTCATTTTATTGGAATCCTTTAAAATTCATTACGGTTTCAGTGATAATTATAATAAAAACAGCTCTCTCTTCCTTTCAAGGCTTCGATAATTTAAACGAAATACTAGAAATGTTAAAATAATTTCCAAACAGGTTGAAATAATAGTAACATACTTTATGATTAAATAAGGATTTACCTTGCCAATTAAAGTCGATAAAATATTACATGGAGTTTCTACCTTAGAATATAGATAACCCTACATCTATAGGTATAGTCACTGTTTTTCAAACAAAACAAAACAAAACAAACAAAAAGAAACGAAAAACAAACAAAAAACAAAATAGACAAATAAATAACAAAATGAAATTGCACGTCCAGAATCCGTTTTAATCACATTGGGTAAAAAAAAAAATTCTAATTTTTTGCAACAACAGTGAAATACGTGAATCTGAAAATGTTTTTGTGCTGAATTCACACATACTATTAGAATTTTTTATAATATACTGATTTAGAGGGACACTACCTTAAAATGTACAGGACTGGATTTTATTAAGTAGCAGAAGAATGAAGCTACTAACTGGTTTTACAAATGTCCGTCTGTCTGTCCGCCTGTCTACCCCCTTCATATTTCTACATTTTATGACGTACAGTGTTGAAATTAGGAATATAGGTAATGTTGTCCTAATTCACAATTTAGTTTAGTGTTGATTGGGCCACTGAGTACGGGAATAGGAGTTAGAGGGGACTTTCTGCTCTAGATCATAAATAGGGATGTAAAGGAGTGAAATTCGTTATGCGGATTGTTCTATCTTTTAGGCAAGATCTACATTACTATGAAATTTGGTCCCAGTTGGATCGCAGTTGTGAGGGTAGTAATCACGTGGTCGTTAGAACTATTAACATTTTCAAATGGCAACATACGGCATATGATATGCCATTCGATTGTAAATGACGAGAAACATACGAAGATAGAGGCCTTTTTCCCTTTCTAAACATGAATATCAATTAAAATTTTCTAGAAATACGGGTCGAGAAAATCAATTAAAAATTCCGAATAAAATAGGTGTTTATTTAGACGAACTAAGTGCTTCCGCTACTTTCCTATATCCTCCTTGGGGGAGGGGCGGTTAATTTCTTGTTTTTTTAATATATATTAGTAAATGACTATCTTAAATAAGTAGATGGAGGATTTTCTGAAGGCTTTTTTTAATTAGGAACTTCTCTCCTCAGGGTCTAATAATATTCAGCAAGCATCTCGGACTCCACTTGCCTAGTTATGCTTTCCATTCCTGAAATATCTTGATGGAACTGTTCATCATGTACATGGATGGCTGTTCCTAGATTTGCCAGGAAGAAATCCAGGTGCAAATCCAAGAAGTCTTGAAAATTTTTAGAAATATAATCCATTTTGTAGTTATTTGCATTTTGTTTCTCTAAGAACTATCGACAAACGCTGCTCTTGAAAAGGAGAGATTTTTTTCCAACCTCTTATCTGAGGCCCTACAAAGATCTCTTCTTTGAACTTTGCTTCATTGATCTTTGAGGGTTATATGTGTAATCTTATGTAATGTATAATCTCAAAGAGGGCATAAATTTAAAACTTTGAGTAGCGCAAAACTTCTGAGATTATTTTTGAAATCAAGAAAAAGAATACATAAAGAAAACCTTATATATTGCCCTGTAACAAAAGTTTTGATTACCAGAGTACATTGGTCCAAGCTCTTACCGTACAAGTTATAATTTTTATTTAGCATGCTGTTTAGTTGATATGCTGCTAATATACTTCCTGAAACAATCCTTTTACAGCTGCCGTGATTTAAGTCTTCTCTCAAAATATAAACGTTAAGAAGTTAGCTAAGAGATACCGCTCATCAGAATAGATTTCTATAACTATGAGGATTTCACTGGTAGATTTTAAAAATGCAAAACGATCATAAAGAAAAATTTTCCCTTACAAAACTTCCGAAAATTTTCTCTCAACATCACTATAGTTTATAAACAGAAATTTTATTGGGAGCTACCTGATATGAACTTTCTTCGGATACAGTTTGTTACGTATTTTTTAGCATATTAAAATGCATTCTTCTAAAGGCAACGGGAAACGTAAATCTAAAGAGCTACTGAAAGTTTTCATACAGGATATCTATGAAGGAGAGTCAAAAAGTAAAGGACATTTTGTGTTTCCGATTATGTGTTTGGGAGTACTGAATGGGCCATTATTAATCATAACCTTTATGTTCGTAACTAGGATTTTGCATAGGGAGGGGGGGGGTCGTTGGGGGGGGGGGG
>JAHWFO010079969.1:354499-371020 GCA_023313115.1 Rhysida immarginata | reverse complement strand
TTTTATTTTGATTTTGATTAATTATTTTTGTTTATTATATCTTATTTTTTTATTTAATTTATATTTTTAATTAATAACTATTATTTATTGTATTCCAGGCTTCTTATGTCTCGTCCTTCTCTTAGTATATATCCGTTTATTATTATTATTATAGAAAGACACTCGGGCCAAAACCCGAGGGCGCAAGGGTGAACTTTCTGTGAAAATATGTTTAAAAACTGTAGTTTTCTAAAGGGTTCTTTGGCTTCAATGATCTCCTGGTGAATGTGAAATAATCCCTTTGGTAGAAAAGACCTAGGGTTTCATTTCATGACTTTGTGTATTTAGGTCTTTTGCATTTTGGTGTATTAGGAATGGAAATGCCATTTATAAGTGACTTTGTTTTGTCTATCTACGAGTGTAATATCTAACCAGCTATTGATGTGATGAATAATCTTTTCAGTTATTGCTACTCTATCTAAATACAATTTATCTGCCTGAAAAATATTTATAGCAATAAAATGTTTACGTCTTTAATTGTCTTAAGCTAGATAAATAGAAATTTTTGTATGATGTTGGCTACTTGGTTAGGACTGCGTAAATAGTCTGTTTGAGCATTTTACAACCTGTCATGATTGTATATCATGTCATTGTATTATATCCACAGTTTCCTGATTGTTATTGTCATGATATGCTGAGTGAAGGAATTTCCTGCAAGTCCAAGTTTCGAAACCTTGAGAAGGTTTTCTGTATCTTTTAGTGTTATTACTTACGGCAATCGTGGTTAGTTTCTCCAAAGAGACTTTCAACCAAAATTTCGACATGTGGCTAGGTTAGAAGGGCCTCGGTTAGAAGGATGTCTACCAAGGAGTCCTGTCTGAGCCATGACTGAAGCTTATTGTTTGTTGTAAGGAAGTAGAATCTGTTGTACAGGCTGTTTAGATTGATTTAAAGGTGCGTATTTTGAATTAGTCATGCAAATTGCTTTGTGATACGTTTCTTGATCTTTTAATGAAACTAATTTCCAAATTCTTAAAGTTATCCTTACAGCAGATACTACACATTACTTTATATATTTGTTTATAGGAAAGAAAAATTAACTCAATGTATTTTTCTTGTCTTTGTGTTTGTCTTTTTGTTTCCAAGTAAATTTGTGGCGGTTTTAAATTGTCATTTTTCCTTCATAAAACAAAGAACATAATATTTTTTGTATGCGCGCATCAAAGCAGAAACTTGTCCTTTTAAAACCAGGCGCACGAAATAATTTTAGCTTATTACCTGTGTTAGTCACAATTTTGAATCGGAAAAAGTGTAAAACCATATTTGTTTCTAGCGCTGTGATAACAGGGTTGTACTTTTTTATCTGTTTAAATTTAATCTGAAGAGTATGATTTGATCTGAAAAGGCGGTTGTTTAGAGTGTCGTAAAAATATTTCAATTTGAAATTTCTAATGCTAGGAGGGGGGGGGGTGTAGGTTGAGGTAGTAGAAGTACCCCCTCTCTCCATCTTCCCTATCCCTCTACACTCGAAATTTTATCTTAGCGAATAAAAGAACTGGTTTCTTTTTTTTTTTTTCTCTCGCCTCGGCAAAAGGTGTTTTTCGGAGGGGAGGGACGGTGGCTGAGAGTGGTGGGCTCACTGGCAAGCGTGGCTGCGGTGGATACGATGGGGGCCATCATTAGGCCTAAATTAGGCCTTGCAACACGGGCTATGTAATTAGGGAGCCGGACGTCTACGTGCTCTGAATGCCGGCCCAGGGGCAATTACGGCGGCTCGAGGGGGAAGGGAGTCGACTTCGCACTGGGACTCAAAAATTCGCAACATCGCGTCAGTAATGATAGGTAGAGGAGGCCGGAAATTCACAGACGACTCGGGGCCCTTTCTAATGGAGCCATAAACAATGAAAAGGTGAAATTAAAAAAAAAAGAAAGAAAAAGATAGATAGGGAGAAACAGTGAGAAGAAAAAAAAAGTATTCGCTTACAATCTCAGGCTTTTGACTTTATGGCCGACATAACTCAACTTAAATGAATATTTAGCCAAACGAACTGAATTTTTTTCCATCCTCTCTATTTTTTTTTTCATAACGTCTTAAGGGTTCTTCTCCCCCTCTTTTTATCGCTTATGAATCCGACTACACGGAAACTTCATAAAGTAACTGGAATGAATTTCGTTTGAAAATATAAAATAATAATAAAGTAACAAAATTTGAATCGAAGTCCATTAAAAAATTGCACACAATCGAGTAGCGTATCATCATGACGCGTCATTATGAAAATCGAAATAAACAGGTAAAAGCAAAATGCATAATTGAAAACTAAGTTGCCATGCCGAGTATACGTTTCCATTTGCCCTATCCATTCCGGAAAGATCTACGGAGTCATCATACATTCAATATTAGATAATTTATGAGGTAAATAACATTTTCTACGTTTAAAAGGAAATAAAAAAAAGATCAAGTTGTGTGCAGATTATTTGATAAGAAAATTAATAAAATAAAGGAGAAGGACAGATAAGAGCCGTTTTTCGCTTATGGACCGATTGATTTGACTACTTTATTTCTTTAAAAGGTGGCCTGAAAGTCTTTCCGACAAGGACCGGACTGTTAACTTTAGAGGCCCTGTGCTAAGACTGTATGGGATGAGGACTTTGGGGGTCATGGGCTAACACTGTTTGGACGCTTTCATTAAAGGGGGCCCTGGGCTGCAGCTCATGCAAAAATCTGCTCTCGTTTTCGACATTACAAATTTTATTACAAAGTACCTATTAACGGATGTAGAAAAAAAGAAGGACGAGACATAAGAACCCTGGAATTAAACAAAAGAAACTATTACAGTTGCAGATGTATGGTTGGTCGCAAGAGAAAGACTCATGAAGATTTTTCTCTTTGTTATAGATAATGGAGCAAACCGTAACGCTGAAAGTTCACCATCTTGAAACACAGGTACTTTTCATAGGAAGATGAACGAGGCAAGTATGCTGTCTTTCACCCGCACTTTTTAACATCTACCTCGAAGAAATTATCAACAATGCCTGGGGCGAAGAGTCTAGAATTAACGTAGGAGGAAGAAGAATCCAGTGCATCTGGTTTGCAGACGATATGGCCATTCTAGCAGAACAGGTAACGAAGGTTTAGCATATAGTTAGATCTCTGAATGCCTCTTTAGAAGGAAGTGGCATGCGATTAATGTCAGGAAAATCAAAGTGATGAAAATTAGTAAGCATCGGACGGTGAAATTAAGTTTGAATTGGCAGTTAATAGAATAAGTTCGAACCTTCAGATACCTAGGAAGTATTGCCAAAGAAGATTGTAAATGCGGTGACGAGATCAAGGGCAGAATCGCGATGACGAAAGTGGCATTCCAGAAGCATCGGAAACCGTTATGTGGTCCTTTAAATGAGCTCCGAAAAACACTGTTGAAGTGTTTTGTATGGAGTATAGCATTGTATGATTCAGAAACGAGTATAGCATTGTATGGTTCAGAAACGTGGACACTTACAAAGACTGACGAAAAAAAGCTGGAAGCATAAGAAATGTGGACTTGGAGAAGAATGACACGGACAAAGTGGACTGACAAAGTTAAAATGTAGACGTTTTGGCAAGCATAGAAGATAGACAATGTTGCGAGGAATCAGGAAGAGACAAAGCAACTGGATCGACCACATCTTACGAGATAATGGAGTTATAAAGGTCACACTTGAAGGTACAGTTAAAGGGAAACTCTCCAGAGGAAGTCGTAGAGTCCAAATTCGTACACTTGAAGACACTTGAATAGGATAGGGATGGGTGGAGAAAGAGGTTTTAAGTCTGCACCTGTCGAAGGACAGAACATTCTTGATGACGATGATAGGTAGTGGCTAAAGCTGGTTTTACACTAGCTCGCTTTATTAGCAGAAAAGGCTACCCGGGCTACGCTCGCTTTGCTAGAGGCTGCTGTAGCCGCCTAATTGTTTACATTAAAAGCATCTTTCCCGAGAAAGTTTTCTCGAGTATGTAACGAAGGCAGATTTATTTTAATCGTCATTCCTGTTCCGTTGTAACAAACATGGAGCCCAACATGTCAGTAACAATAACACAAACACGAAAAATGAATTTCACCTTTATTCTTTTCACATACACCATTGCTTCGTTACACCATATTATCTTCCGCCATTTTTTCTTACGTTTCAATCGCATTAACGGCGATGAGCCTCGTTTTCGCGAAGCGAACCACACCACCCGGGAAAACCAGCTCGGGAAAGTTAGCGCGCTCATTTTACCCGCGCACAGCCTCGCTTGTGGATAGTGTAAACAACTTTCGCGGGTACACCCCGCCACTTTCCCGGGAAAGATTGCTAGTGTAAAACCAGCTTAAGTTGTTATAGTAGGCACTGCAATTGCAAGACCGCCTAATCTTGGCGCAGTGTGTTTTAGGTTCCATGAAACCAAGCGCTTTTCAGGAGAAAGCCAATTACCACAATGGAAACTACTGGTTCGAGACTTCCATGTGGATTGGGCGCTACCGTCCTTTGCCCTGGCCCCCACGGTCACCTGACATAATCCCCTTAGACTCTTTTCTGTAGAGATATCCCCTGTACCTGATCTGGGGATATTGAGAAGAAGAATTACTGACGGTATTGCTGTTGTTACTTGAGAAATATTGGAGTGAAATTGAATATCGCTTAGACATTCGGTAGGCGACAAAGGGTGCACATGTAGAAGTGTATTGACATTGTAAAATAAAAAATCTTCACGAGTTAGTTTTTCTCTTGCGACCAACTATACATGTCATGGTTTCTTTGTAATAAAATTTGGTAATGTTGAAAAGATTTTTTTGGCCACAAAGTAAATTATAACAGCAGAAATAATAAGAAATTTGTTTATTAGTCAAAGGAATTGAACAAAATAAAACAATTTGCCAATTTTTTTCTGGGTTTCTTTTTAAAAATCAGTTATCAATATAAGATAATGCTACAATAAGAAAACAATGTAATTTTAATAAAAACTTAATGAATTATCATTCAATAATAAAAAAAAAAATCCTGCAAACATTCCAAGAAGGAGCTCTTTAGATGCGACCAGTTAAGATCTTCAGTACAGCCAACACTAGGGGGTCTAGGCTGAACTCATCGACAAGCTGTCGATCTCGACAAAATCTAACCGACGATAAGTGGCATATTACACATTTATACACAAGTTTACTAGATGATATACACTGATATACACACATTTACACATAATTTCACACATTTACACATAATTTTACACATTTACACATAATTTCACACATTTACACATAATTTTACACATTTACACATAATTTTACACATTTACACATAATTTTACACATTTTTCCATGTATCCACATAAACACATACCTGTAGACACACTATATTATTATTTACACAGTTCAAGTTTCGTAGCACAAGAGAGTACTTCATGTATGTAAATATTTTTAAACAAGTTTTTGTTAATATTTTTAGAAAATGTGTATATTTTGAGCTATGTATATTTAGCCTGCAGGCCGGAAACGAAGGAAAAAAGATTTTAATAAGAAATCTGTTGCTAAATTCTGAAATAACGATCGCCAAGTGCATAGTCGACTACTCTTGAATTGTAGACAAGAATAAGGCAGTTGTCGATGGTCAAAGTCTACACTAGAAAATCGACGGTGTAGAGTCTGTACACTGTAGACTCTGTAGACAAGTAGACAAGTCTACACTGTAGACACTGTAGACAAGTAGTGTTCATGCTAGCTCGAATCGACAAATGCGTCATTAATCACGTGACCATCGACACTTGTCGACGGTCGACTGCTTGTCGATGAGCTCAGCCTAGACCCCTAGGTGTTGGTATAGCCCTGGCTGCGACAAAGCGATCGTCATGTGCGCGTGCTAATGTCAACAATGGTTAAAAGATAAACAGATATTAACTGTGTATTCATTCTTGACAAATCGATTGTTATATGACATGCCATTATCATGGTATTCTTAACGGTCACTGTTTTAGCACGTGCAATCGACTTGAAGGGGTCCACGAAAAAGCATGAAAACTTGATATAGCCGAGCTAAGACCCTGATGGTCATATTTCTGAAAATAGAATTTGAAAAAGTTAATCCGTATCGGATAAACGTACTGACCAAGCGTGCATTCTTATAAAGCGTGCTTTTAGCTAAAGCTCCTAATGATAAAAAATAAGAAGGTACTTAAAAAGAGGAGAAAGCATACTTTATCTACTGTGGATAAATACTTTTTGGTGACTTACAAAGAGAGAGAAAGAGATACACTGTCATTTTTCCACATGCTGATGAAGATCCCTTCACCCACACTTTTCAATTTTTCGACATTTGTATGCGCATGTTGATGAAGATTACAAGCAATCGAAATTTGCATCTATGACCAAATAAAATCTATGTGGAATACTGACTGTGTTTGTACGTATATATCTCTTTCTTTATAAGTACCTACGCAGATTTTTATTCAAGATTCAAGATCATATTCCACATTAAGTTTAACCGTTATTTTCTGTCACTTTCGTCATAACTCCTAGATCATCTTCCAGCAGCATCTGAAAGCGTCTCAGCATATTCTAGAGTTGATCTTTTAACTTCATTTGAACAATGACGCCATTACGCCAAATACAAGTGAATTATAACGCAGGTGCAACATACAACATCCTAACTTTTGCATCTGTCTTGCATTGGTAGTACTATTGTGCAGATGTTGGGCAAAATAATGGAAACACTTAAAGTAAATAAGAGTAACCAAGAGAAAAAACTGTGGAGAGTTATCTAAAGCGAAAGACGAGAAAGACGCTCTTCCACAATATTTGGAAACAAAATATTGTGGAATAATGTAAACTTGTGGAATAATGGAAACACTACCATCTCCGGCTGACTCCTGCTCATACTAATAGTTCGGCCCAAATACAAGGCGTATTTTTTAAAGTAAGTGCCACTTTGATATACGGAGGGCTACGGAGGAAATACACTTCACAGTCAGGAGTGTCTGCATGATGTAGGCTAAGCATGCCATTAGAAACAATCCAGGAGTTGCATGCGTTTATTCGAAGACGGACTCATACTGTTTTGCAAGGGAAAGTCGAACACACGCCCTACTAAATAAGTTTTTCTAGATGTTTCCATTATTTTGTCCCACCCCCTTAAGTCTGGATTATAATCTTGCCTTGTTTTTATCTAAATGTTATTTATCTTCGAACATGTGTGCGGTGATCGTGTTGGCCCTGTTTAAGCTGACATATTCCGACAATAAGCCGTCGCAACTCATCCCATGTTATTTGTGGAATGGGTTCAGCAAACTTTGAGAAATTTCCGCGGTATATAGAGAAGATGAATTTTTTTTAACATTGACTTATCGCAAATTTCGCAATCATCTTTTTCACAAAGAAGGAGACAATGAACCAAAGTCGATTAATGTTATATTTAAGTATATTGATTGAATAACCGCATCTATAAAAATTATGATGGTTCATTGTGTGTTCTATTAAAATAATGAATGTTTTAAAAGAATATTCGAAAAAGGTGAAAACCTGGCAAACGATCCAACTTTGGAAAGAGCATAAATGCTACTTATTCAATAAAAGTTTCACAAACCTAAATTGTATTATAATACATGTGTTCAACTACAGAGAACAGCAATAAAAAATTTTAGAATGCGACAATTTTCTTTTTCAAATTCGCGAGAGGCGAAATATGGCTATTATCCGCCCAAGTGGAAAAAATTGAACCATACTGTTTGATTTTGGAAAGGTATTATTTATGCACATTTATATATTATAATTTTAACATATCATATGTTATAGTTTACATATTATTTTCCTGTTACATCTTCTAATTGATATGTAATTAGTACTGACCATTTATAAATCATTTTCTGATAGAGCCTACTAATGCACTGCAAATTTTAGAAATAAATACATGTAGTGTAATAACCATTATATAAAAAAGCAAGCGCCAATAAGCACGAATTTCCCCTCATAAATTACTTTTCCCCTCATAAAATTATACTTTTTTAAACTAAAAGAGAAGGCAGAAAGCTATTACTTTTTTGTACGATTATTTCTAATAAGGAAATGAAACGTATAAGGCAACGATCCGATTTTTGCTGGAATCAATCAAGTTGGCCCCTCAAGCGTTCGTCAGGTAGACTGTTTCTTCTTCAATGAGATTGTATGAGACAAAAGTTATCTTATTGAGCATTACATTTTTTAATGAAACAATTTTCAAAACGACGCATTTTTTGGCTGAGTTTCAAATCAAGACAGTTTCAAACTGATCGAAATCCGTTCAGAATTTTAGCCAGTGAAAACCGCATAAAGCCAGAGGGAAAATCGATGACTATTTTGCTTTCCCATCAAGATAACAACAAACATAAATAAAAAATATGCATAAGTTCTCCTCTCTATTTAAATAATTTATTAAGGTAAAGTCTAAATAGACAGACTAATTTATTAGCATAAACTCTAAAATTAACCAACCGCTTTCTCATAAAGAAATAATTTAAGAGACAATAAAACGACAAATTTTAGGTAATTTTCACGTGAAGAGAATTTTTCTCTCTCTAAAATGTTACATAATTTACAGACAACAGAAAATGCAAAATCGTTACATAATTTTTACAAATTAAATTAGATTAAAAATTTAAAAAGAAATACCATAGCATTCCTGCTTATAATTGAACACAATCATGTACTTAATTTTGTCTCATTTCGTAAATAACATTATTTCACAAATTCAATTCAAATATGATAATTCAATAATTTGACAAAGTTACATTTCGAAATTTATTCCCATGAACCTAATTAATCAGATTACGAGTTTAAGTAATTTAAATAGTCTAGAGATGCCACTTTTTTTATTGTAAATTAATCGAGATGGATTAGGCTTTGAAAGATTTCATGTGCTTAAAAATATTTACTCAAAGTTTCAGACATACATGATTCTTTTGAAAATTTCTAATTTTCGCTCAGAGTATAAAATCGAAATATTCATACCCCTTTGTAGTTAAAGTAAAATTAATTTATTTCTAATTGATTCAAAGTCTATCATAACTTTTTATGAGCTTTACACGAAACGAATTTTTCACAATTATACAGGGTGTAACAGAAAGGTTTATCACATGTCAAAATTCTATATTGCGATTATAGAGATTACAGAGATTAGCGACATATTGAAATGTTTGTAATAATCTTAAGTTTTGTTAATAAGTTCAAGCTCTTGCTGCACGGCACACATCTAGCCGATAATCCAATGCCTCTCATACATGCTGAAGCATAGCTGGAGTCAGTTCACGAATGGCGGCTGTTATTCGAGTTTTTTAGCTCCTCCAGATTTGCCAAAAAGGGGGCACAAAAACACGTTCTTTTACGTATCCCCGCAAGAAGAAGTCACGAACAGTGAGGTCTGGGGATCGAGAACTGCCATTGATCCTCAAGTCTTCTGAGCATTGATTCCTCAAGATGTTTGAGACTTTCTACAGGGATATACCAGTTCTTGCCGGTTGCAAGGCAGTTCAAAGTCGTGGCTGGTTCGATTACATTGGAAAAATCGATCACTGCAAAGTCTGCAGACTATTTCAAACCGCTAACCGACAATTTGGGCTTTATGACATGGAGCATTGTCCTGCTGAAAGATCTCATTATCCTGCAGAACATAATGGCCATGGGGGTGCATCTGGTTAACGATGATGTTTATGTATTCATTACCAGCTAAATGCTGACCAACTTTGATTAACCCTGCACCCGGAATTTTTGGAAACATAACTTATGGACCTGGCGATCTTCTCTCTATTTTGATAGAGGAAGAACTCGACGAAGGCAAATACTGTTGTAACACGACCATGCAATGATTCGACGGCTTCTGCGTTCCGAATTGTTTTCCATAGCCCCAGAGTTGTATTGGACTGTTAAAATGTCGTTTGTGTTCGACGAGATTAGTCAATTAAGAAGAGAGAGAGCGGTCGATCTACTTTTCCACAAAATATATATTGGTTCAATAAACTGTTTTGTGGGAAAGTGGATGACCGCTGTCTCTTCTTAACTGTAAGTATTCACAGTTTGGTTACACTCTTAACTTATGAGAATAATCAACTTTCGCTCATCCTGGTATCTACGGCCCCTAGACGCCCATCGTTGGGCATTGTTTAATTTTTATTGCAACGATGTACGACAATTGATATTGGAAATTTAACGGAATACTTCGAGTTTTGAGAATTTTCATACTCTCTACAGGGATTGTGTACACTTGTAATAGAAGCGATTTAGATGATACACGTAAAGAAAAAAGGTCTCCAACGTTTGAGAATCCGGTTGGAAATAGATATCATCAAAGATATTTTCGGGGACTTTCTATGCTTCTGCAATTTTTCATAGCCCAAAAAACTAATGCTGTCTACTCTTTTTGATGCAACTATTCGATTTCAGGATGTTACAAAATTGTACATTCTAAATGTTTTTGTAATAATGAATAATGTTAAGTAATTAATAATCAGATACTTCCCTTAGCTTATGTTTAACGCTTCATCATAAGTCAAATCATCATCAGTTGTTATTTGCTACTTGATGCCAAATATCGAGAAACTAGCAAAACTGGGGACAAGAAACGTTTCTACAAGTTCTAAAAGGACAAACGATATCTTCTGTAAAAAAACGACATTTGTTGTCGACCAAGAGACCTACTTTTTTGAATTTCACTAAAATTCCTCGATAATTAGAATGAGCATCATTAATTAAAGCATCATCTATATAAATAAAGAAGAATGTTTGTAAGTTTGTTTCTTATACAAACCCCCAGTTTTATTTCGATCTTGATGAAATACTGAACACTTGATCTTCAAAGCAAGAGGAAGGTCACTATCTACCTCAGATTTCGAAAAAAAAAAATTATCGATAATAAATCGATATTCACAATAATGGCAGGGCATATTAATAGGAGGTATCTCATGACAAACAATGCAAGGCAAAGTTTGAAATTGTAGAATTCCTGTAAACAATATTTAACTTTAGAGGTTGTTCAGCTTATCTACAACTGTAATTATCCCGGGCAACTGTAATTATGTATATTAAAAATATATTTAAAAAATTAATGAAAAATCCGGAACCTGGAATCGTATCAGGAACCACGAATATCTGTCACGCAGATTTTTTTCCTTTCTATTTTTTCACTTATTTCATATATTTGAATATTCTTATGACCAAAAACACTTTCTAATCTTATATTTGCCAATATTTGAACCTCCTTGAAGAAAACCGAATCGTTTGAAAACATTCAAAGATACAAACTATAGTTCTCAGGCCAGTTATTTACCCACAATAAAGATATTAAAATATTTTTGTAGTCTCTATATTTTTTAAATTGATCTGAAGATAGGTGTTAAAGGTCACTTTAATAAAAACTTACTCTGTATGATTCTATTTATTCATTAAATATTAATTTTGTTAAAAAAAAAAATTAAACTTACATATGACCTTGCGTTACGGGCGAAAAATATACCAAAAGAAAAAGGCTTAATTTTCAATTTAAATTTTTCACACCGTCAGTGTTGCATGAAATAGAACTTCCACTCCTCTTGCTCTCTGAAGTCTCTCCCTTTTGTATTATGATTTATGTGGAAAAAAACAATATTACCAACTGAAGCGAAAGCACACGGAAGACCGTATACTTTTACACAAAGGGTTAGATATTTTATGGTTTTATCTATAAGTAAAAAGTTAATTTTTTATATATATTAAAGAGTACGACTTAAGGAATAATCTAAGTTATTTATTAATTATGTATATGTCGCAGACACATAGCGCAATTGGACACTTCGTGAATTGTCCAGACACTTCGCGAAATGTCCAGACACTTCGCGAAGAGTCCAGTTGCATTGGACTCATACTGTAATTCTACTGAATTACAGTATCTGTCTGGACAATTCGCGAAGTGTCTAGACACTTCATGAAATGTCTAAGGCAGGTCAGACCGATACAGTAACGATGTCAAATCACGTGCGGGAAAATTTTAGCTATTAGCCAGATTCACGGCCTAATGATAGCGCCACTGTTGATGAGAATGGGTGGCGTAAACGGGGAATGTTAAAGCGTTTACATGAGCGTACAACAGCAATCGAGGTTTAGAAATTGCCCACGTTGGCGGTAGGAGATTGTATACTTTTAGCAATTCCAAAGGTTGACAGGGAGCCAGTTGATCCACAAAATCTCGTAGGTATTGTGACCACTGAAAAAAATGGTTTATATCAAATAGGATGCAAACATGGAATTATAAAAGGTTGGTTCGGAATCGAGAATATCAAGAAGGCTGGTTTAACTTTTTTAAACGAAAAAGAAATTGACTTTACGAAGGAATTGACATTGCGAGAAGCTGTTAAACAAATTTGCGGAGGGCAGTGATACTTTAAGTGTTCTTGCAAATCGTCTAAAAAATATTGCTCAATAAAAAGATGTATATGTAAAAAGGACGGTAGGCAATGCAATAGTAGATGCCAAGATAGTATGCCGTGCCTTAATAATGAAAGACTTTTAAATAATTTTGATATCATATGTTTCATCCACAAATACTGTTTTGTAAATCAGCCCAAATTCATTTTGTTTAGAATGAAAATAAATATTAAATAAAGAAAAATGAAATTTGTGTTTCCTTTTATCCATTTTATTACTTTTTTAGAATTAATATTCAATATTATCTTATAATATTCACCATAAATTGTTTATGCTTCCTTTTTCTTGCTTCAATTTCTTTGAATAATCATTTCAGTTTCCGTTTATTAAATTTTTCACATAGAATTTTTTTTGAGATTGTCATCTATTTCACAAGGTAAAACCGAATATATTACAAGAAATTTATACCATAACCATTCAAAAAGTTTTACTTTGCATTAATATTTATTTATACAATTACATTTTTTTAATTTTATAAAAACTAAAATAATCATTGCAAAAAATTGTTGAAATTTATGACTAATAACTAAACCATTTTTTTCAAAATAATATATAAAATAAATTCGTATAAAAAATTTTAAATTTCAGTTAATTATAATATGGCAAATATTAAAACAGTTTTTTGTCATTGCGATAGCTAAAATTTTCCTGCACGGGATTTGACATCGTTACTGTATCGGTCTGACCAGACACTTCGCGAAGTGTCCAGACAGATACTCTAGTTTCTACCTAATTACAGTAGACACTTCACGAAGTGTCCAATTACGCTATTTGTCTGCGACATAGGCTATATACTGTATATTTCAATTTATAAATTCAACAATAATACTACCTATAACAATATGTTAAGCCAACAATAACAGCCAACAATCCATTCTTATACTGAAGATTATTTAAATTAAAGAAATATTATGCCGATCCACACAGCGTAAGGACGGTCATTAAAAGTAGCGAGAATGAATCATTACTTTTCACATGAACAACTGTAGTATGCTCACGCATTGGTTCTACGGAACACTTTTTTATCTATCTACAAATGAGCTTCGAAGATAATACTGCATATTAACTTTTTAAGCATATATCGATATTACATTATATTATTTTAAATTTCAATAATTAAGCCCAGTGTATTAAAAAAAAACAACCTTAATTTAATTATTCAAAAATTTATCCAAACAAATTTATCTCTTATTCAACCAACACGAACTAAATAAATTACTTTAAATGGCTGAATAAGGTTTTTATAGGATTTTAATGACTTGCAGCGCGGTTGCGCGGATTTTATGGTAAAATCACACATTTTTCATGCGGGTTTTTTCCCTGAGAATAACCCTAAAGAAGCCATGGGTGAATTAACCCTGTACAGTTATTCAAAGTTGGCAAAAAAGTCAAATTTTGTCAGTAAAATTTACTGTAAAATTTACCCTAAACAACCGGTAGGCTATATACTCAACCAATCAGAGCGAAGCCGGGTTTTAATTTACAGTAGTGTCCACTAAAAATCCGAACGAGCTATTGAATGTCGGTTTTTTTGAAATGGTACTAGAAATTTATTTAAATAATATAAAATACCAAATAGCAATTATAACTCCATTATTTCCGTCACTGTATCGCCGAACATGATATTTATTTAATGCTTCCCGTTAGTCTCTGCACGATATCCACGTCGAGTTTCTAAATCCACGATATCCATGGTGATTTTAAAGGGTTTTTTCCAATCCTTAAATGATAAAGGAAGACGATGATTGAAAAAAGGGTAGTTTGCCATGTTCCTTTATTTAAACTTTCCCGTGATACCGGACAGATGGACATCATGAAGCTTAAATGGTAGGCATTAAATTTCTTTTTAATGTCTGTAGTAAATGACAAAAAGCGGGAATATTTAAAAAAATATTAAAAAATGGGAATAATTTTAAAGCACTTTAAAGTACTATTCCACCTCTGGGGTTGCTTGTGATAAGTGCTATGTCGGGCAAAGCTGTCGAAGCATTATCAAAAGGTGGAAAAATCATTTTACTCATATAAAATGTGATAGCTGGAAGAGATCGAGTGCTTTCAAACACGTGTTAAATCAGATCACAATATTAGTTTAGATAATTTTAAACTACTTAGGTCTATCAATTCAAGAAATCAATTAAAGAGCTTTGAGAGCATTGGTTTGGTTTGGTTTGTTTGGTATTAACGTCCTTTTCAACTGCTATGGTCATTTCAGGACGGCTTTATAGGGGCCGCAAATTTTTCCTCGCAAGGGTTCTTTAACGTGCAGCCGGCAAACGACTACACGGGACCAACGGCTTTACTTCCCTTCCGAAGGAAGTGCGTGATCTCAGGATTGAGAGAGCATTGGAAAGGAATTAAACTTTAACATTCAACAAGGGAACAACCCCAGAGTCTATTTGAATTATTGAATCTTAGGTTTTTAGTCCTCTTGTTCTGTTCTTTTCATTTCTTCCTAGAATTACACGAGCTTGACAGGATAATATAAACACAGAAGAATTCATAAGATGTTCAGTGAGGGTTTTTTCCCGTACGCCATATGTCAGCTGTTTCATCATTAATATGAACAAGAGAATCACCTTTGATTTTAGACGTTTTGTCACATATTTAGAAAAATACTTGACGAATTATTCTGAAACTTCAGGAGTGTGTTTCAGCAAAGGTTTTGTCCCGAAGGCAAATAGGGGACCAGCAACAAATTGAACAAAAAATAATAATTTTTGGGATTATCCTGTAAAAAATAATGCTTGAAATGCGTTGTAGCTGTAGCATATGATTATAAGGCTTCTTTAACTTATTTGTATTCATTTGTATGAGAATAGCACGTATATTCATGGTGATATAAAAATAAATCGAAATGTTTTCGTAAGTTTTTTGTTTATAACATGCAGGGTTTTCAACCCAATGCAATGCCATTCTCAGGAAACTTGACAACACCCTGCAATTAAAATATAAAAATATTAAATATTTGATGAAATATGAGCATTTTTACTAAATAATGTTTAACTGCGCTTGCGCAAGCGTTACCAAAATGCCTTTTGCATAATTTTTTAGCCAAACGTATAGAGATACTCTTTTAAAAACCCCAAGCAAGTATCTTGAAAATTCAGAAAGATATCGCCGATAGAATGAGTTGAATTTCAGTTGCTCTCAAAAATTAAAAGACGATAAGGAGTTCTCTCCAAATTATTATTTTTAGACCGGACACCAGTATAACTTCTTGTCCTTATGCTGATATAAAGTCAATATGCCGTAGGCCCGCCTTCTGCTCTTATGATAATCTCTTTCGCTTATATGACCCTAAAAATTTGGAGAAAATCCCCATTGTTTTATTATTTTTGAGAGCAACTGAAATTTGTTGGGCTTTATATACGAAGTCATAATTTAGGGCTTATAATTGGTAGAAATACGGTTAAAATTGACTTTTTATGATAATGTAACAATATACAGGGTGTTTCAAAATTATGTACAATAAATTTAGTGACATATTCTTCAGGTCAAAAGAAGACGAAAATGTTTTATAGCACTTTGTCTGGAAACGATTTGTTTGCAAGTAATCCAATATCATACAATAGGGAAGCACGGTAGTTAGCGGACGATATTTTAGCAGTTCCAGCGTTTCGACCCAACACTAGGTTGAGTGGTTTGTTCCATTTAAACCTACTTTAGGGTTGTTGCATTAGTTGTGTACGGTTGTTTCCATTACTGTAGTTTCACTACTGTACATCCACTAGGAATATCAATTTCAGAACGTTTGCGTGCTTTGACATACGCATTACGATTTACGTAAAAAAAAAGTCATGTACACGTATTCCAGTACAGAATACACTGACATGCACCTAATGTATGGTCTTGCGGACGGAAATGCTGTGGAAGCAAGAAGACTCTACCAAGAACGCTTTCCGAATAGACGTTTGCCAAATAACCGAACATTTGTATCTGTCGACAGACGTTTGAGGGAGCGTGGTTCCTTTGGCCGTCAAACAGGACAAGGGCGGCCTGTAGCACATTCTCCGGATGAGGAGGATGTGATAATTGACATCATACATGATGAACCACAGACAAGCACCCGTCGTATTTCTTCCATGGTACACATTCCGCACTCATC
>JAHWFO010079969.1:320289-331072 GCA_023313115.1 Rhysida immarginata | reverse complement strand
TAATAATAATAATAATAATAATAATAATAATAATAATAATAATAATACAAATAATGACCAATAAATTATATAATATAATTAAATAAATAATAATAATAATAATGACGAATTTTACAAATATCTAGGATTTAAGCAAGCCAAGCTTTTGGAGCACAAACACATAAAGAATGCAATCACTAAACAATATCTTCATAGGCTACAGACAATACTTAAAACGCATTTAAATTCCAGAAATTTAATCAAGGCCATCAATACTTATGCCACGCCAATACTCTCCTACTCCTTTGGAGTTATACAGTGGACACACACAGATCTTGAGGGACTTGAAAGGAAACAACGTAAACTGCTTACAAAGCACAGAAAACACCATCCACACGCAGCTATTGAAAGACTCACCCTGCCTCGTTCAAAGAGAGACAGAGGTCTTATTGACATAATAGATCTACATCAGAAACAGACTCAGTCACTCAGAGAATTCTTTTACTCTAAACAACACACATCACCATTACACAAAGCAGTCTGCATGGCTGATACAAAATACACACCTCTGAATCTGAACAGCATGCAGAGCGCCCATAAAATTCCTACAACATGCACTAAATTTCAATCATGGCTCGGAAAGCAACTCCACGGTAGACATCCTTCTAACCTCAACCAGCCACACGTCGACGAAAAAGCGTCGAACTTTTGGTTGAGTGAAGGGAGTCTCTTTGGGGAAACTGAAGGAGCCATGATTGCCATACAAGACCAGGTTATTAACACTAAAAGCTACAGAAAACATATTATCAAAGATTCGACTGATGGGTCTTGCAGGAAATGCCATATCGCAGAGGAAACCATCCAACACGTCATATCCAGTTGCAAAATACTCACGCAGACAGATTATTTACACAGACATAACCAGGTAGCCAACATCATACATCAACATCTAGCTAAGATACACAAGCTAAGGGACATTCACACTCCATACTATAAATATATCCCCGACACTGTCTTAGAGAACACCACACATAAACTATATTTTGACAGAGCTATAATCATTGACAAAACTATCCCTCATAACAGACCAGACATTACACTAGTAGATAAGCAAAACAAAGTGACTTACATAATTGATATCTCCATCCCCAACACACACAATTTACAAAAGACATATACTGACAAAATCACTAAATATACGGATCTTACACACGAAATAAAACGCCTTTGGGGAGTTAACTGAGTACACATTGTTCCTATCGTTCTTTCTGCCACTGGGGTTATTCCACACTCGCTACACAAAAGCCTGTCAACACTAAATTCAAACCCACACTTATACAAAATCTTACAGAAAGCCACAATTCTAAACACCTGTCACATAGTAAGGAAATTCCTACACCCAAACATCAATACTCCCACGAGTGCATAACTTTCCCTCCCTCGCATTTGAGTCCCTTGGGCTTGGCCCTCTTTTGGGTCCGCCTCTGGGATTGGCTTCCGGACTTGATCCGAGTTTGGCTTCCCCAAATAATAATAATAATAATAATAATAATAATAATAATAATAATAATTCATACAGATGTAAAACTTCACAAAATGCCACAATCCTGAACACTCCTCACATAGTAAGGAAACTCCTACACCCAAACATTAATATTTTTACTAATATATAAGTTCTTGAACGTGATATTTAGAAAATGTAAAAGAGCTCTATCTTCTTTCGTTTCTCACCATTTCCAATTGAATGATATATCACTTCCATATGTTGCCATATGGAACGTTAATAAGACTGAAAGAAAAGATTCTAGACTAGGTTTTGCTATTCTAGAACCTTTTCTTCCAGTCTTATTCAAAGCAAAATAGACAAAATGCAACTGTTGGAAACGTTAATACCAGGTAACCACAAAAGTTCTTGCCGTTTTTATGTTGCCATAAAAGGAAGTGATAGAAGATATGAATATTATTGATCTAAGGAGTTTAAATGATTAATTTTAAATTTAAATGTGATCAGTCTCCTTTTAATGGGGAAAATCGTAAAATTAATAAAAACAAAAAAAAACAAAATAATAAATGATAGAAGATATGCTAACGAGTGTACAATGTGGTCCAAAATCTGTCAGGGGACTGCAGGAAGATTAGCCTGTATAAATACAGGGCTGTTGGCCATTCATCAAACACATCAAATACATCAAACACATCTCATGCAGAAGAGAAGACAAATAGAGGTATCGAAGGAGATGGTTAGTGCTGTTTGCTTTAAGACTTCAAGGTGGGCTTGTCAGTAGCAGCATCAAGTCGCCGAATGTGTCTTGCGTTTGGGGATGATGCTATGAACGAACGCAACGCAAGGCATTGGTTCCAGAAATTCAGGTCGGGAGAATTTGCCCGTAGGCTAGTGTGTCTGATGGACTAGACTCCAAATGATTCACTACGAGCTGCTATCAACTGGCCAAACCATCACTGGGGACCTGTATTTCCAGCAGTTGGAACGTGTGTAACAGGCATTGCAGCAGAAAGAGCCAGCATTGGTGAATCGCAAAGGGGTAATCTTCCTTCCTGACAATGCCTGACCACATTGGCGCGGGTGGCCAGGGAAACCATAGAGCGGCTTGGCTGGGAAACTTTGTGTCATCCACCTTACTCACCAGATCTTGCTCCAACGCATTATCACCTTTTCCATTCTCTGGACAACCATCTTCGTGGAAAATCCTACACCAATGATACAGATCTGCGAAAGGCAATCACGGACTTCTTTGAGTCCAAGACTGACAAGTTATACGGCCAGGGGCTTGATCAACTGGAGACACGTTGGCAGAAGGTGGTAGATGCCAATGGGGATTAATCTGGGGACTAGAGATACGCTACTTCTTGTTTTCCGGAATTAAAATCGGCAAGAACTTTTGTGGTTACCTAGTAGTTCTAAAGGGTCCACGTGACTGCTACCCTCATAACTCCGATCGTCTGGGACATATTTGGCCCAAACTTCACATTAATGTAGATCTTGCATAGAGAAATTTGCATACCGAATTTCACTCATATAGACCAGTTACTCCACTCTAATTTCCACCCCCGGAACTCCAACCCTAGAGGGGCAATCAAAACCAAACTAAATATTGAAGTAAGAGTTGCCCATGGTAACATCAAAAAATGCACAAAATATGAAGGGGACAGACAGAAGGACGGACATTGTAAAATCAATACGTAGCTTCATTCTTCCGCTAGTTAATAATTTCTATCAGCTGTCAGTTTCTCTGTTCGAAATTCGGAAAGGGCAACTAGGACGGAGTCAAAAATTATTTATGATGAGTCAACTACTACCACAATGCGTATTTAAAGGGACAGTCGGTTGTATAATGAGAAGAAATAAAAAATGAAAAAAATTATTTGTAGTTCCAAATACATACACTGAAATGCCAAAAGTCATGGGATGCCTATTCAATATTGTGTAGGACCTCCTTTTGCCCGACGAAGTGCAGCAATTCGACGTGGCATGGGCTCTACCAGTCGGCGAAAATCTTTGAAGAGATGTTCAGCCATGCATTCTCGATAACTCTTGTGTACGAATGGATGGTTCGATAATATCACAAATATATTCGATGGGGTTAATTTCTGGCGATCTAGGTGGCCAATTCATTCGTTGGCATTGTTCAGAATGCTTCTCAAACCAATCGCGAGTAATGTTGGCCCGGTAACATGGCGCATTATTTTCCTAAAACATCCCATCGTTGTTAGAGTATATGAAGGCTATATGGTCACCAAGCAGCTGGATATAACTATTTCCATTCAATGGTAGATCAGAAGACCCAAATCCCGTCATGTAAACACGCCCCACACCATGACAATTTGGGTCCATGGCCTCATGGGATCTGCGCAACATTCGGACCCTAACATCAGCTTGCACCAACTTGAATCATGACTCATCGGTCCAAGCTATGTGTTTCCAGTCGTCAATGATCCAATCAATATGCTCACGATCCCAGGTAAGGCTGAAGGTGGCTGTTAATTGATACAGTGACGTGTGTCTCTTATGAAGGTTCATTCTGCTCAGATGTCGCTGACCACAAGCATTTAGCAGCCGTGTTCGGCCATTGCGCTGTCAATGGTGGAAGGAATGCCTGAACACTGTGGATCGAGGAATATTGATTGGCTGCACCACTTCAGAAATGAAATGTCCCGTGAATCTAACTCTGATAATTCTCGTCGCGTAGCCATAATAACGTTATAAGACGTTTCAGACGACTGTTGATAGCCGAATTGACAGCACTGACACCACTCTGCCTATTTATACACCTTTTACGCGATGCAAGCGACACCCGAAAATTTGCATACGACGTCGTATGCTCCCAAGACTTTTGGCAGTTCAGTGTATATCCTTAAAATACTTTTCTATAAATGACCATTTCGTTCCAAACGCTTTTGATATCGTGAAACAAGCTTCTTCAAGACCTCCGCATAAAATTACGCCGCCCGGGATTTCAGCCAGCTTTACACTGATGTTTTCAACTCTTCAGTTTCCTCGAATCGTTGAAACGCAAGCTAGCTCTTGAGGTGTATGAAGAAATTGTGGTCTCTGGGATCAATCCATGCAGAGGCGTTATTCCGGTTCACTCAAACCGAAAAAATTCAAGTAAAACCAGTCTCAGAGGAAAGTCATGGCAACTGTGGACCAAAAGAATGTAAATTTGGTTGATTTCATGGAGCCTGGCGCAACCATCACATCACAAACTGATTCGAGGAAAATGAAATTTGAAAACTTCAGTACAAAACTGGCTAAAATCCCAAGCGGCGGAATTATATGCTGAAGGTTTGGTGAAGCTTATTTCACGACATCAAAAATGTTTGGAACGAAATGGTGACTAAGTAATAAAATAATATAAGGACAGGGGTAGGTGAAGAATATGCAGAGTGTCTGACCTAAAGTGAACCAGTAGCCAATTTATAAAATGCAAATTTGACAGAATACTTTCAGTGGAAGAATTATTGTACTTTTATGTGAAGGGTTTTTATGTGCATTCCATTTCCCCCAAAAAGACGCCATTTTCGAATATGGAATTCAACTTTGAAATGTGCAATGGAAACCCCTATTTTTAATGGTATTTTCAGATTGTGCACAACATTCTTGGTGTTTTTTCAATTGATCCAACCGTTATGAGACAGAGGCAGTGAAAATGCGGTGTGTTTGGATTTAAAGAAACGGCAAAAAAACAGAAATTGTTCCTAAACGTTATGGATTATAAAATGGGTAGCAATGCTTTTATTTGAACATA
Organism: Rhysida immarginata; assembly: GCA_023313115.1. Taxonomy (NCBI): domain Eukaryota; kingdom Metazoa; phylum Arthropoda; class Chilopoda; order Scolopendromorpha; family Scolopendridae; genus Rhysida; species Rhysida immarginata. The sequence goes on along the minus strand of JAHWFO010079969.1, from coordinate 325,826 downwards.
ACATTTTTGCAGTGATTTATTTATACAATAAATATTGTTATAATAACTGTTCAAACGCATGTCCTTCAACCTTTGTTTTCGTTTAAATTGATGTACAGTTTCTGTTTCTTTAAATCCAAACACACCACACTTTCACTGCCTCTGTCTCCTAAACGGTTGGATCAATTGAAAATCCGCCAAAAATAAAACATTTCTCAAACGTTGTGTACAATCTGAAAATGCCATTAAAAATAGGGGTTTCCATTGTACATTTCAAAGTTTACCTTCCCATATACGAAAACAGTATCTTTTTTTTTTGGAAATAAAATACACATAAAGAACCCCTCACAAAAAAATACAATAATTTTCAGTTTTTGTTGAAAGTATTAAATCAGGGATGGATGAAAGTAATCCCTGATCTAATCAGATCCCTTTTATCCATCCCTGATTAAATAAGTTATCATGAAGTAATTTGCGAATTTAAATCTTCTTTAACCCCCCCCCCCCCCGTCTTTCATTTTTTAATCAAATTTTTCTAAGATATGGTCTTTTCTCTTCTCTAAGGATATATTGTAATGAATATGAGAAATTGATGCTTTACGAAGCGCTTATTTAAGACCGCCATCTCTCGGTGAAAATAGCCTTCATTTCAAGCTATCCTAATGGCTGCCGGTGGTGCACAGGGTTAAGCAGGCAATGTATTTATTGTCAACAACAATTTCTTCTTCGCCTAAAATGTATTTCGGCTATTCTAGTGACATATCCGATGTCAGCTACAAATTTACGTGGACTAGTTTTTTAAATCTAGTCTTATTAATAAAAGCTAAACGATATAAAGTGCTAAATTCGTTCTAATAATTATGGCCCATGCTTATTTTGTTATTAAAATTTTCATCACTGTGTGTTCAAACGTAATCGCATATTTTTGTATCGATTTAAAATTACGATTGCTCAACACTGTAATTTTCCGAATTTTTTAAAGATGGAATAATTGTAATAAAAATACTTCTTTCTGTAGCTTTAAAAATAAATGAAGCTTCTATCTAATGTTGATGGCAACAGTGCAGTGTATACTAATTTTTTGCGATACAATTTTTTCTCTGGATGTACAAGGGAGGGATTTCCTGTCACGTCGAAAAATGCTGGCAGGCCTAATTCCCAATTATAACATAAGGTAAAACAGGAATGCTTTAAACAAATAATTTTTGTATAAAATAGAATTGGCCATTCTAATTATGATTTCTTTTTCTAATTGTTTAAAAATAAGGAACTACAGAAGGGGTCCGAAAAAACCGTTGTGTTCCAGCCAGATGGGTATCGAGGCAGAAAAATGTTAAGTGTTAGCCCTGTTAAATTTAACATTAAAAGTGTGTATTAAAAAAGGAAAAAAACCAGACGAAAATATGCCTGATATTAATACTTCATCGGATGGAACGAGTACGTCAAAGAAGTTCCCAATTTCGAACAAGTCTTTTGGAATTATGGATCAGCATTACTTGCGTTTATATAAAAACCAAATATGTATAAATACAATGTTAAAACCCAATGTCAGAAAATTAAACTTAGTATGTAGCTGTCCTTTTTTGAGAGTAGACGACTAATTAATTCAGTTCTATTGAAAGTAATATGTATGTGTAAAAACTTTTCTTCTAGGGAGGCTCCTTCCCTGGAAGAATGTTTCATTTTTGGAACGCATGATGAGTCCCACGAAGGATTAATTATAATAATTGCAATGAACAAAAAAAAAAATAATTCGTTTTTGTAAGTATAAATTTTCACGTTTGCATAAGAATGTATATTTTATCAAACGCTTTAAAAAGGGGGAACAAAAAAAAGTTCCGTTTTATTTTTGTTACTGGCTATTGCTGAAAAATAATTTTACTGACGTCTTTGTCAGCTATAAAAATTGGTTTCCTCTTATTTCATTGTCATAGGAGGCATTTTTGTAGGTTAAACTATTTATTCTAATAATAATAATAATTATAATTATATTCTCCTGCGAAATGTTTCTAGTTCAAACTTAAATAGCACCTCTTTCTGTTGCAGATAAGTATTTTAAAAATATATATGTTTTAATCGACCCTACGCACATCCTGTATGTATTCTATCAAGCAAATCCAAGTAATAAATAATAATCCAAGTTGATCAATCCTAAATACAGGTTCCGTGAAACAAAATAAATAAATAAACAAACACACGTGAATAGAGAAAGAAAGAGAGAGAGGCCAGAATATTGATTTAATGAGTAGGCAATTTTTAGGAACATAAAGAATGCTTGCCAGTTATGTAATTGGCTTGTTGTTATTATTTATTATTTAGATGATGGTCGGCAATAAAAAGGCTTTGAAGGAATAATCCGTTAAAGCGGGAAACATTACTGATAAACTGAAATGGACATTCATCACTTCACAAGTGTGTGTGGTTTCAGTCTTGCCTTTTTTCCTTCACTCTTTCTCTCTCTCTTTTTATTTATTTATTTATTTTTTTAATAATTATTATAAAGTGACTCAATAATTAATGAAGATGACAATGGGCTAGCAAAAGTGAGATTTTTATCGTTCGCTTTTTCCTTCCCATAAAAACAACCAGAGCAAAAAAAAATTAATAATAATAAATAAATAAATAAATAAATAAATAAATAAATAAAACAAACCTCTAAGATTTCAGCTCTAATATGGATGCATATTTTTTGAGTTTATAATTCATTTTTCTTAAAGATATAAATCATATTTTATTTTAATTTTTATGTACTGTCTCTTAGGGTCCGGTCTCATGAAGAAAACGACTTGTGAAGCAAATTTAGAAAGGTGAAAGGAAAAATCGCCGCCTGTTTTGAACTTCACATCCATTCACATAACTCATCAGCTATTCTTCCCGGTACAAAATACTGTAAGACGGAGTTTTCTATGAGACCGGGCTTATGGGACAATATGTGTGGACTGTACTCATAGATCTCGATGTTTCGTTTAGATACAATTTTGAATTTATATATTTATTAGTTATACATTGTTTTTGTATTATGAAATATTAATGTTGGAAACAAAATTACAATTTACAGTTTAAATTTTTTCAGTTTAATTATTTTCTTATTATTTTGAATTGAGGTTTCATTATTTGTGAGAATTATTTTTCTAACCCGTTCGAGCCAAATCCACTCTATCAACTTTTTCAAACATTTCCCCCCTTTTCTAAGTGTTAATTATTGTTTAGATTGCAAGGCTAGTTTGAGTTACCTATAATGACATGAAGTAAAGCTGATGATATGTAAAACTTATTTCGTGAGATGATAATAATGGAACATTTGAAAGCCTCTCCACCGGCTTTATAATTTTTATTTTTTGCTAGGTTCCTCCCCTCCTCCCCACTATGCTGAATAATTGTTGAGAAGGCCACCAGAGCGGCGCCACAAAACAGTGAGCGACAGCAGCTAAGCCAGACTTCCCGTCCATTGCTGGCAGGGGAGATTATTCGTTTAGGACAAGGACATTTTAAAGCGTTGGCCGACGTTCTTTGCTTGAAATTTGTAAAAATGCCGTTCCTGTACTTCTTATCTGGCAACAGTTGATATTTCGATATCAAGCTAATTGATGCTGACTAAAATCTTAACGATGAAAATTATCTTGGCATGAAGGTAGTATAATAAGAATAAGAATAATAATATTAACGCAAGTTCACTAAACAACAATAAAATTGATTTCCTTCTCTTGTGAATGAGAATCCTGGAATTTAATTAATAATTTCATACATGCTTGTTGTTGTGCACAGTTATATACGTGGCGATCATAGTTCCGATGAATCTCTCGTTATTGTATTTTACTTGATTGCTGTTTTTTGCTTTTAGATATAATGCAAATACAAGAGTACTTAATGTTCATCAGCAAAAGGATTGGAGAACATTAGGCAGCAAGTCGAGAGGCCATCATGGCCGAAGAGTACGATCCTGCATTCCCGACTGGGTGAGTGAATTTTTATTTTACATGCCACTGGAGTTACTCAGACGATTGAAAATAAGCATAAAAATATATAGTAAAATTGTGGATTCCTATTTTCTTGAGTCACGTACGTTGATTTGGGCTTGAGATCGACTTCGATCGTGCCGTTTAGCTATTTCATTCTTCCAATGATCGTGTTATGTACAATGTAATCATCGTTTGTTGTAGAAGAAAAGGGAAAAGCTGTGAGTATCGGTAATGTTTTTGTAAAGGAAATTTAATTTTCTGCTAGTCGTGTGTGTGAATTATTTTAAACGAAATTTATCCAATCACAGTGGGCGATCGTGTCGATTCTTTTTTAGCGCTGTATCGATGAGCTGTAGGAGGAGTTGTTGAGGGGGGAAAGGCTATGGAGATTTCAACAGGCATTTAAGAAATATTTCTCGTTCCTTTTTAAAAAATTCAACCAACGCCGACTTTTAAGCTAGCAGAATAGTAAGGCTAAATATATTTTTGTGCTTTTGCTTTCCCTGAAATAGTTAAAAACGCTCTTGGCCAAATGCAACACGATTAGAGTTTGGTTGTGCTTTTCCAATATGGCTTCTTGTGGCTGAATTCCTCCTCCTCGGTGTTTGATGCATTGAATAGCTTTCAGTTGTTGTTATTTTTCTCTTATAGCCCTTATCTAAGTATTTTGTCTTTTCTTTTATCTCGCCCGATTCCCTATATCGTGATGTTTGTTGTACTGCAAGTTTAAAGATATTTTTCGCGGAAATTCTAAATTTAATACACAACAGTGCTGGAATAAGGGAGAAAATGAAAGCACGATTTCTCCCATCTCCTCCATTGCTGTAATAGTAAATTAAAAATCATGAATGATAATTTTCGTTAAGAGATGAGTGTTTAAGGTATTTAACTCTTGTCCATTCTCCCTTCAATACATCCCCATCACTGTGTGTAAATAGTAAATAGTACAATCAAAATTGATATTAAGTAAATTTATATATTATTAAAAAAAAAAACTCCCCTTAAAATTACTTAATAGATTAAATTGCTGGCTTGTGTAAATAGTTTTTCTCTTATATAATTTAGTAATTTTTTTCTCTTAATTTTTTTTATATTAACGGTTTATTTTAACTTTGGTAGAATCATTTATTATTATTATTATTATTATTATTATTATTATTATTATTATTATTATTATTATTATTATTATTGCAATAGCTGTAATTTCATATATTCTTTATTAAATTTTTGGTACAGTATCCAAATTATTCTAATAGAACTATATGGTTTTCATTATTATTAATTAAAAGGAATTTATCCAAAACGTGTGTTTAATATTATGATCTGTTATGAGATAATGTTAAGTCATTAAGATAATTCATCACAGTGAGAGATGTAATTTATTTAGAAAAGAGGGAAACTGAAATAGTTAATTCTGTGTATTGCAATAAATTACAGTTATTTTAGAATTTTTCCATCCCACAGTTCATAATTATTTTTTAATCTATTAAATTTAATGAACAAAAATTTGTTATCCTTTCAATGAGGTCACTTGATATATAAATCAGAGGAAAGAGCTTTTCTTCGATTTTTATCTTGAATAAATGTTAAAAAAAAAAA
>JAHWFO010079969.1:296326-315801 GCA_023313115.1 Rhysida immarginata | reverse complement strand
TTAACAGATGAATATTTAAAAGGCCCCGAAATTAAATTGCTCATGTCATTTTTCAAAATTGAATTTCTTTACAACATAAATATCAACAAACAATCTCAATGCGTTCCGTTTACCCTGAACTATTTCAGTTTGCCATAAACTACCCGATTATTCCAGCAACCAAAACTTTCTCCGGGACCGCGAATTTCTTTTTCTGAATATGTAATAGGCTGCGATAGCTGTAATATGTAATAGGCTGCGAGCTCATCGTGTAATTTTCCAGCAATGTGCTTTTTTATAGCCTCAAACAGGGATATTTTTATAACCTCAAACCGGGCTGCTATTTTCAGCTGCATCCGTCCGCATAGTCGTCCGCATGACTGTGAAAACATCACATGCGGGTGCGGAGTCCGCGTGCGTAGCGTCCGCAGCAGTGTGAAACGGGGCTTAGGGCTTCTGCCTCTTGGGGGGCAACATGGGGCTTTTTCCTCCTGATTTCCTGGTTGTGTATTCTGTGTTGTTGTTACATTATTATTATTATTATTATTATTATTATTATTATTATTATTATTATTATTATTATTAAATATACATTTTATGAACTTAAACTTGGAATGAAGAATATAAATTATAATGTTTGCTCATCAAAATTTGGCAGGAGCAAACATTTTCACTGTATTTTCTTCCATTAAGTTCCTGTTAATTGAGAAATTCAGGCTGTGTTCGTTCTAAAAAAAATTAGATTGTGTAAAATATATGTATAATACGATATCTCGTTTAAAAAAATTAAAAGTTCTAATATAAAATACAATATAAATTTCTTCGAATTTCAAACTAAGGCTAATTACTAAATCTAACACGTTTTTTTGTTTGTTTGGTTGGTTGGTTGGTTGTTTTTACCTTCCCCTTCTCTAAAATGACTAAAAATGCATATTACCTTCCCAAACTTTATAGGAAATTAATAGTTCTTTTTTAATTTTTTTTTTTTTTTTTTTGGATTTCATTAAAAAATTTTTACGTTTTCTAGCATTTCTCTAGATAGTATGGAATTTAATTTATTACATTAAGTATTGTCTCTGGTTTTGTAAAAGTTGAAAAATTTTATATTGGAAGCCGAGGTATTTTTAAAGAATTGCAAAAGTTGCACCATTCACTGCCATATTAATTTTGGAATCCTTTCACTATATAAAATTTCTACAAGTTCATATTTGAAAAATATTGGATTTACATAGAAATTTTTTTGTGTGAAATTATGTCATTGATTAATACAAGAAAAATGGCAATTCTTTGCTGATAATGCAGCTAAATACATTAAAACCCTGATTTAACATTTTTCGTGGGATTGTCAGAAAAATTAAAATGAAATTCTTTTTGAATTTAAAATGAAAAGAGTATGACTCGAGCTAAAATGAAAGCCCTCTCAATCACTGAAAGGCTTAGCAAGTGCAGTTCTTGTGAACCAGCTGAAAAATCTCTATCGAAAAATGGAAGGAAAAATTCTGCGACCTGGATTCGAACCAGGAACCTCGACTATCATGGTCGACGCCCCTACCAATTATATTTAATTATTCAGCTGAAAGAGTTTAAGTCATCTGGTCCTTCTACAGCAGCACTAAAAGAAGGTGCATCTCTCTCTCCAACTTCGGCAGCTTCAACAAGAAGGAAAAATTAAAAAAAGGGGGGGATTGTTTCGTTATTCATCATGTGACCCACTGTCCCCAACAGATTTCCATATATTGCAATATATTTTAATAAATTAGAGCAGAGGTAGTTTTCCAGGGAGCAATTGTCTTAATTTCTTGTGTAATTGACAAATATACAATGCATTTTTGGAAAATCTAAAAATTTGGATTTGGCACTACATTGAGAAAAAACATACTGAATTGAAAAACATTATAAATGGGGAGAAATAACATTAATCGTAATGAAGGAAAATGGGGACCAGAGGTAAAACGTTAACCCCTTTCTACTATATAGTTTGTTCTAATTCATATATATTTATATAGTTAATGCTCATTTAATAACTGAAAAGCATGATAGCAGTGAATTCTGTTATTCAGAGGAAACTAATTTTGTTTGAATTTTTTTTTTTAATTTACATAAACATGCTAATAAAATTTTATTTATTTATTGAAGAATCAAACTAGGTTCGCAACATTGAATATTTAAATAGAAAATTTTCTAATCTATATATACAGGGTGTTTCATAATTGGTGTCCCGTCTTTAGGTCCAAATAACGACTCAAGGGGAACAGATTGGGGGAAAATGAATATTGATTATTTGGTTTTAATGTCCCCTAATTCAGAATAAAAACATTTCGCGTCCCTGGGGGTGAAGGGGTAAATTTTGAAAATTTTAATTTTGTAGGGGTTAGACCCCATGTGTTATTTAGAAAGTTGTAGAGCATCATGTAAAATGTGGGTTTAGCAAAAAACCCGGTGAAAAAATCTCATGCCCTGCCCCCTTTATCGAGTGGGTAAAGTGAAGGTATGGCTAGCTAATGTAGACAAAAACAGAAAAACTCATTAGAAACTTATTAGAACTTTATTACTTATTAGCTTTATTTGACTAAATCTATTAATAAAAATCTGTGGGTTTATTAGCTTTTCAGGGTAATGACTCATTAATTTTCCAAATGTAGGCCCTACTGTTTTCTAATAAGCATGCTTTTTGTCCACATCGGCTAGCCATACCTTCACTTTACCCACTCGATAAAGGGGGCAGGGCATGAGATTTTTTCACCGGGTTTTTTGCTAAACCCACATTTTACATGATGCTCTACAACTTTCTAAATAACACATGGGGTCTAACCCGTACCCCTACAAAATTAAAATTTTCAAAATTTACCCCTTCACCCCCAGGGACGCGAAATGTTTTTATTCTGAATTAGGGGACATTAAAACCAAATAATCAATATTCATTATCCCCCAATCTGTTCCCCTTGAGTCGTTATTTGGACCTACAGACGGGACACCAATTATGAAACACCCTGTATATAAAGAATGTTTGTGTGTTTGTTTCTTATACAAATCTACAGTTTTATTCAGATTTTGATGAAATTTTGCACACTTGATCTTCAAAGCAAGAGGAAGGTCACTGTCTACATCAGATTTCGAAAAATTAATTATCGATAATAATCGATATTCATAATGATGGCAGGACATACTAATAAGCGATATGACATGACCGACAATGTAAGTCAAAGTTTGTGCAAAAATTGGCCCATCATGTTTGTATCAACATGCAATTCTCCAACAATATCCACGGGCCAATAATGTATATCTAACGTCCAACAACAAAAGGCAAAGTTTGTGCAATATATATATGGTCCATTAAGGCATGTAATGAAGATTCCATCCCATCTCTGAGAATTATAAAAAAAAATTGATTTTGTAACAATGCATAGAATTCCTGTTGTTCGGGCTTTTCTTAGAATTGATAATTCTTAGAATTTAACATTTTCTTGAAAATCTTTAAAAATGAGTAGTAACTGGAGATAATGGAGTGTTAGTAGGCTATTGAGAAACAGTGGAAAGACTGCAGAGGAAGCAGTCCTTTTGCTTGGCGCTGTGCGGGCTTTGCCAGCGCACTGATGCAATAGAGAAAGTCCTGAGTGACCTAGTGGTCATCAAAGTTCCCAGACGGCCGTCGATGATCCAAGCAAGTCAACAGAAGAAACTGCAACTGCTAGACCACACAAAATGATGAATGGCCAAGATTTGCTTCAAGACATCGACAGCAGATTGCGAATTGCAAAAATAGATTACCAAGTAGTGAATAACCCCATTCAGATTGTTGGAATCTTCATTACATGCCTTAATGGACCTTATTTATATTGCACAAACTTTGCCTTGCATTGGTGGACATTAGATATACATTATTGGCCCATGGATATTGTTGGTGAATTGCATGTTGACACAAACGATCTTGTACAGTCGGGTGCAAAAAGGTTTTTACCTGCTCCATAGGGGCTGAGCTTACTGGAAGTTGATGGGTTGCAAAATCAGGTACTTGCTACTGAGAGTCAAGGCAGATTAGAATGGACATGTCCCTTCTGAATGAAAATTAGGTACATGCTTGGATGTGCTCGTCGCATGTTCTCTCCTGACAATAATAAGAGATAGCGACTCGCAGCAACATTGTTAAAGTTTCTGCCTACTGCCTCGAATAGTAGAATTCGAATCTGATAAGTATAGACTTTTTGTTTTGTTCATTATCGCATTTTTGATTTTGTTTAAGTTTTAAACAGTGTATGTAAAGGACATCATAAACAGATTAAAATTTTTTCATCCAAGTGTGCAATTTGGTCTGTTTGAAGGTTTAAAAAACTTTTCATGTTAATTGTCATGTCATGCTTTATTCTCTATTTTAGTTTTTAATAAAATATACACTAATTCATATCGCCGCTACTTTTACAAAAATCCTCCTTTGTTGAAATCATTTAATATTCTCTACTATTAAAATCTATATATATAAAAGAGGACATCCAATGACTGACTCACCGCACAGCAAAATTTACTGAAGCCACCGACTTGAAACTCGGTGGGGTCATAGGACGGATAGCGTAGGGGCGTGGTTTTTCGAAATTCAGACCCCCCGCCAACTCAGGCGGGCAGGAAGGACTTGGAAGTTTGGTTGCTTGGCTCCACCCCCAATAAACTCAGATCTTCGAAATTTTACAGAAAGGTTTCTAGCTACCGTGCCAAAAAAAGTAGTTTCCCCGATTTTCGATATTTTTATTTTAAGGGTGCGAAAACTGGAAAAAAATCGATTTTCGGGGGTGTTTCACAAAATTTCTGATATTTTGATGCAACTTCGCAGGAAATAATGATAAAGCAAAGAAATTTGGAGGGAAGGTTCTCGGGGATATTTCCAAAAGAGCAGTTTCTGTTTTTTTCGATTTTCGCTTTGTGAGGGGCGCCAAGAGGGCTCAAAGATTGGCTCCCCGTTTTGTGTCTTTGCCATCTAACTCCAATGCGGAAATGCAGAGAGCTTCAAAATTGAGCACAAGGATGTAAAAGACGTATATAAAAAGGGAGCATTCGTTGATTTTTCAAAATTGATTATTAGGGGAACAGAAATCCAAAAAAATCCCCAAATAGGTCTAATTTTGATATTTGCGTCCGGTCAACCCCACTCTTTGGCAAATTCACGTATGACTTGGATATTTGGACCAAGAGTAGTTCATATATATTTGCAAAAAATAATTTCTGCTTTTTTTCATATTTTACCCCTTTACACCCCTGTGGCCCTCCGTAAAAATATGCGATTTCTCGCAGTTTTTTCAGTATTTTGCAAGTAAAAATAGGTATAGATTAATGAAATTTGTTACGGTGATGGCAATTAACAAGATCAACTGCCTGCTTAGTTTATTTTTGATTATCTGAATCAAATTTTCTGGTATTTTATGTTTTCCGGATTTTAACCGGATTGTTTTTTTTTTATGGTTTTCATAAGTTAACATACAAGCTCGCATGTTGAAAGCTTAGTTTTTACACTAGTCATAAAATATGGATTTTGTTCTTTGATTTAAAATTTATTTCAAGTATCTAGAACTATTTTTCGATTTATCATGAAGTAGCTGATATACCAGGCGTTGCTCGGGCTATTTTTTTTGGAAATTTTGCAATTTCTGAATGTGAATATACAGAAAAAAATGATCATTATTCTCCACCTTTTTTCTCCGGCACTGCGTCAAACTCACTCGACCATAGAGAACGTTCCAAAATGAGCGAAGTCTAGTAGAACGGCTGAAGGGCCGGTAGTTGGATAGGCCATCCATTGGGAGCATTTTAAAAGAATTCTTTTCGATTCTTCAATATGAATTTTTACTATATTAATTCAAACTTTTTTCATGTGTTCATTTTTTTTTCTGTATATTCACATTAGATAGTGCAAAATTTCATCAAAAAAGAGCCCGAGCAAGGCCTGGTATATCAGCTAATTTATAATAAATTTAAAAAAAAATTTCGGTTGGTTTTGGCATTATTGTCGTTGATTACTTTATATACACACACAAAAAAATGAGACTTGTAACCTTTCGAGCAGTCAAAAGAAAATAGCTTCCATTTACATGTGTAAGTCACTTCCGCATCACACAATAACGAGCGCTGCATCAGCTTAGCTCTTGATCACGCATATAATTATATCGATACTGTGCACCATTTATGTTACATTACTAACCAAATAGATTAGTTTATTATTAATTAAACAAAAATTCTCAACAGAACAGCCAAAATAATCTTTTTATCAACATATTAAGAACGTGACGTAAAACTTGCCTACCCCCGATGCTAGCCAAAAATTAATGGAATCGTTCCATAGTAAGCGTGTTTGACTAGACACCTGGAACAAGCAATCTCATTGGATTGCAGTATTGTAAGGAAGCCGAACAAGTTCGACCTAAGTAAAAACCTTTTTGCACCCTATTGTACATCCACTGCCACCCAAGAAAAGTATTGTATCGTCGAAATTCACCACAGTAGGGTGAGTGTGCATCTAAAGTAAAATACGTGATCAAGAAATTATTTAGGCTAGTTGGCTCATACTTGGAGAAATCCATCCAAAAAATTTTTTTTTTGGTTTTTCATTATGAAATTTTACTGTATTAATTCTAAGCTTTTTCATGTGTTCGTTTTTACTGTATATTCACATACAGATATTGCAAAATTTCATCAAAAGTGTCCGAGCAATGCCGGAGATACACCTAGCTTATTAGGTAGCGCAGCAGATCCAAGTATTTCCTAAAAAATCCCATATACATTTTCACTATAATCTGAGTGAATGTCATTTTGATGTGGTGATGATGCAGTAATACTTTCATGATGATACAATGATTGAACGTTCGTTTCCAAGAATTATTTATTACTATTAACAATGAACATAAAATGAGTACGGCAGACAATATAGATATGGCAGTGTCTAGAAAGAACCCTGGTGAAAGATAAATCAGATCACTTCGAGAAAAGCTTCGCCTCTGATTTATAGGAGAGCACACACTGAATGGGATTGGTGCCTAGATCAGTGCGACTTATTCATCTTATACACGTGTCTCCTCCCTTGAGTTCCCTAAGAAATGTCCAGACAACTAGCAAAAGTTTGTGTGTTTGTTTGCGTGCTTGGAAAATACAGAGAAAAAGAAAGAATTAGTATTGGTCATGCAGCTAAAAGACAAAAGCTATCTGGGCATTGAAAAAGTGTGAACAACGGGAGCTTTGTCTAGAGCAGGAGGGTATAAGAGCTTCTATATCAAGGGTAAGGGAAACTTCGAAGGAAAGATGGGTCTAAAGTTCCCAGTGATATACCATTTTAATCAGAGGCAGGTCAACCAAATAAGAGGATAAATAAAATCCCGGGCGATGCCAGGTTATCAGCTAGTGCTTAATAAAATAGAGCATTTAGAAAATACCTTTATAACTTTGAAAGAATATATGTATTAAAAATACAGAAGGAAATTTCATAACATTAACAAACATTAAGACTTTTACCTTACTTATGGTTCCATGTTGGTTTCTATTAGTAATGGGGTAAACATTCCAATTGTAATTAATTTTTTGCTGCATGGCTGTTAGCTGCATGACAAAAACTTGAGTTCAGAGGTCAGTGGCAATTTTAAGGTAGGGTGATATGAAAACTCATATCTTTAACGATTCTGCAGAAGAAGAAAAATCTAGGGGTGTCAGATTTGAGAAATGAGGTAGCCATGCTGTTGCCCCCACCCCCAGTAATCAATCTGCTGATCTGGGAAATGTCAAGAGATATGCCAGGAGTCAATTATAGCTGAGTATGAGGAGCTTTAGTACTGAGTATGAAATGAAAGGTTCTTGGAAATTGTGTTGCATGTAGTTTCTTCAAACCAAAACCCAAATGCATAATTTACTATGTATCTATGAAAAATAATCCATCTTGATCTTAACAGTGTGGATCTCACATGATGGCAATATTGAGTCTAAATGTATCAAACTTGAGGCGTTTTTTCAATATTGCTCATTTCAAATGTTATGTCCTCTACTTGAATGCAAATGTGTGTAAATGCACATACCACAAATGATTTGAGGCATTTGAAAATCTAGTATCGTTAGGTCATTTACAAAATTCTATACACTTTCAAAATTTTTTTTATCTGATTAGCCATTGCCTTATACAGTAGAACCTCCGTATAGCGAAACGCAACGGACTGGCAAAATCATTTCGTTATATAGATATTTCGTTGCATGGAGATAGTGTTAAAATTTGCATAATTTTTATGTATAAATTACATCTGTATTTTAAATTTAGTATTTTATATTAATTTGAATGCTTCTTAATATTAAGAACAAAACTTCTTCAATACTTGACATCGCTGCCTATCTAAAGTCATCTAGGTCGCCATTGCTGAAAATTTTGTTTGGATCGCGATAACTTTTTCTGAAATAATTAAAATGTGAAAGCAGAACAGGCAGAAAATAAATTTGCAATGCTTATTTTACAGAAAAACACTGATAAAACATATCCATAAGTGTGTACATTAAGGCTTACAAGTGTTTTTTCGTCGGCCTCGGTAAAATTAGCATTTCACAAAAAAGTTTATGGTAAACTTTCAATAAAATAAGTTTGAACAAATATTAAAGATTTTAATATAAAAAAAATCTTCCGAGTTTCGACAGCTTTTATAGTAGTTCTCGTGCCGACTCTCAGAAAATAAATGTTTAACATGCTTGCACATTTAAACTCCTCAGCAGGGTGCCATTATTGCTGGGCAGTGCATCATGGGTAGTTTGGTGCGATAACGTTGTTCTCGAGAACTCTTCGTAATTTTGTCGATAAAATAAGCCTAATTTCACAGCCAACTGGGCAGAGCTTGTGACGTAAAAATTTGTTTTTAACTTTGCTTGTTGGTCGTTCGCGATGATTTCATTCGTTGGCTGTCGGGTCACACTAAGTGTGGAAATCAAATTTCGTAATAAAGAGCTAAATTATACCTTAAAATTTATTGTCTGGACCGAAAAATCCTTACGTTAAAAAGATTTCGCTATATGGAGATTGATAAAGCGTTAAATCAATAGGATTTTTGCCGGGACCAGAGAAAAATTTAGTTATCGAGAGAATTCCGCTATATCGACGTTCGCTCTACGGAGGTTTTACTGTACTGTTTTTCTACATACAGGTAAATCCATTTTTATTGAGGCATTTATCATAACAGGATAACATTTACTGTATTCCTTCGTCATAAAACGAAGCTACCTATCAACAGCGAAATTCCTCGTAGCTCTCTTGACTTCATGTTTTGCCAATTGCTGGATGGAAACGAACCTCTTCAGATTGAAAAAGAAGCAGTGGGTACTGAATCTGGGCTGTCCAAATTATCATTTGCCAGAGAGAGCCTTCCATCAATGATCTGGCTGGTCTATATCTTTATCGTTCAGCAATAGACATCATATATCTGGCATTGAATGTCTGTTATGCTAATCAAGATTAAGTAATCACGGTTAGCTAATCAAGCACTTTCATTAGCACTGCATTCAAGAGAAATGGCAGTTACCAAGCGAAATGGTTTTTCTATGATTTTATTCCTTGCAATTGCATCAATAGTTGGCAGTAGCAACTGGCTTCCACGGGCATCAAATCGTCTGTTATCGAAATTACGATGGATGAAGCAGAATGTGCTCGTACACTTAGCAGTTACGTTTAGCCTTTCTCACGTCTGAAAATGTTCTCTCCAAACATATATGAGCTTGGTTTTACTCATGAGACCACTCGCTCCTGCACCTTCGCTTGACGGACATGTTTTATTTTCCTGTTCTTTAGTGCTAACCGAGATATGACATCTTAACTGGGTTTCTGAAACACAGTTTGTTAACCAACTCTTAACCGAGCTGTAAATGTGCTTAGGTAACTGAAGCAGGCCGCACAGTTCTGCTTGACCGTGATCAAGATCTAACTGCGGACCGTGATTAAGATGCAGTGTGAACATATCCTTACTTTCACATTTTTTGCATTCAAAAATTAGATAACAGACTCGAAATTCAAATTGAGTAGGCTGCTAGATCAGCTTAAATATTTTAAGTGAACTTGATTTACTGTTCTCATAATAGCATTGGTGGCTTGTTACACAATGAGATTCGTTGGTGTGTGAAACAGTATCTACATCATTGAAATAATGGATGGTTGAAACGGTTACCACACTGCTCCAATAGAGATTTTTATAAATGGTACTGAATTAATGAATATGACTCGTACACTTATGCAAAGAAAAAGCTGGTACATGTACATAAACACAGTAAAATCTCGTTATAACGAACTTCATGGGAAGGCCAAGGTAATTGGTTTGTTAATATGAAACTCAATTAATTTTTGAAATAGTCATGAATTTTCGTCTGATTCATTGCTCTTAAAGTTTCTGAAGCAATGGAGTGTCTTTCTTCATTTAAATTGTGGTAAAACTTTTCTGGGACATGATATTTTGAAATAAATAGAAGTTTTATTTCTGAGGAAGCTGCAACTGCTATTTGCTTTTTTCCACTATTGATTACTTTTAAAGCATTTACTTTGTTTTTCCATTGCTCAGTTTGGGAGACAAATCAGTCTCTATTAAAATTAGACTGCATGTAACTCTTATTTATTTTATAAATAAACTTGTAGAATAATCATGCTCCAGAAAAAATTGTTTTGACTGTCGGCTACTGGGATTCATCTGATTCATTTCAAAAATGTAAATCACATTGGGAAAAAACCACGAGGTGTGATATGCTTTCACTGTCGGTTACTGTAATTTAATTCAGGCTCAAACATGTTAATTGTGAGCATTCACTAAACTAAGGTGAGCTTGGGGGCTTTTTAGATATAGCACTCATCGCAATCAGAATGAATTTTTATTTCTACACAGTTTAGATAATATTAATTTTTAGACTGGTTTGTTATTTTGATATGTTCACTATTTTGAAATTGTTAAACTGAAAAAAAAAAAATATTGACATTGTAAACAGGAATTTCTGCAAAGTATTCATAAGTTTGTTAATTTGAAACGAATTATTGTGAATCTCGTTGTAATGACAAGTGATATGAAAAGTAATAAGGAATGAAGATCCTTGTTTTACTTGTATTCGTTGTGTTCATAAAATTTGTTTATAATATTCCATTAAACCTTAAATTATGATTTCCACTTTGAATAAATTGTTGTCATGTTCTCCAAGAATTTCTCTGTATTTATTAATAGCAATGTTTTCTCAAACCTACTTGTTAATCAGTTCAGTCTTCTGGCTGTTTGAATGTATTTGACCTTGGTCAAGGGCATTTTTGTTCAGAATTTTTTGGGGGGATTTGACTGATCAATTATGTGATCGGATGAAATTGTTTAAGTGAAAATAAGATGAAAGAGAACATGCTAAGCTAAATGCGGGATTTTACTCATAAAAAAATTATTCCAGATTATTCAGTGTTATTTTCAATTGAAATCCATTAAATTTAATTTTAACTGGTTTTTGCCATAGATATATCACTGTTATAACAGGAATAGTATGTTATTGTAAGATACAGTACAATATTAATTACTGTTTATTCAGTTTGTGCTTTTATTAGTTTTTGCCCAATGATAACTAGTACAGGCAATGACAAAAAATGAATGTAATAATAGTAAGAAAATGAAAATATCTCTTTAGAAAGCAAAAATAATTGAGGTACAGTACACTCTATAAAATGGCACTCTACATAATGCCAAATTTATAACTTCGTTATATGGCCTTGCAGTTATAACTTTGGCGTTATATAGAATCCCGTTATAGAGAGGGAGAACTATACTCTCATTTCATTCGGCAATGAGCCTAAAAACTAACTTAGAGAAATTGTCGTTCTATCGACACAAGAATTGCCATTATCCTTCACATAAATTTCTAAAATATTTGTTTAAAAATACTGTAAAAAATCCAAATTAAATAAAAAATTAATTTAAAAACATGCATATATCTCTCACTGAATTGTTTCTTAGTTAGGTTTTACTCGATGTTTTCAAAGATCGATTACTCTGGTTCGAATATTTCGACTTTCCTTGTTTGAAAATATAATTTCACTTTCTTTCTGATGATGATATAAGAAAAAATGGAAGGAAACCCCCCCCCCCCCCCACAACCTGGATTCGAACCAGGAAACCGCGAGTATCATGCTCGTTGCCTCTAACAATTGGACCACATGGTTCTTGGTTTGAATCCAGATCATGGAATTTTTCCTTCTATTTTTTTTGATAACATCTTTAGTTTAAACTTAGAGCATTCTCTCCAGTTTCCATTTAAGAAATTGTTTTGATAACACATAATGATTGCTTACGCTTTCCTGCATTCCTGGTTTTCACTATTGTGCGGCATGATAAAAATAAGTTTTTCACTTTAATATTTTTATAAAAAAGAGACCTCTATCTCGCAAAAAGTTCAGTTATCCCCCATCAGTTTTTATTCAAAAATTATTCATCTCGAAGAGAGTCCATTTCGGAGGAGTTGGCAGAAAGTTGGTCACATAAGGGAATTTGTTCGCGAAATTTCAACATATCTTCACGATTCAGTTAGGGAGGGGGTGCAGTAAAAACTCAGACATTCGCAAGATAGGTTCCAGAACCCGTCCTCAATGAGGAGGATTTGCAGATGCTTAGCAGAGTCGTTAAAATTGGTGATTTGTGCTTATTTTTATACCTTAAGCCCCAAATATGACCCCAGTGACCGGAGTTATACAATCCTAAATGCAACTTATAATTCGTGTTTCAGATGCTCCCAAACACTGCAATTTCATTTAAATGTTAGCTTAATACATTACCCTTTTTAAAAAAAAACAACGAATTTTTGATGTAAAAAAGGGTTCAGTAAAGCATGTAAAGCACGTTAGTAAAGCATGTAAAGCTTAAAAGCATGAAAACTTATAAATAACTACGAAAATTAAACAAAAACACTTGTGTAGGATTTTTCGTGAATGGGCGAAAAAATCGCAGATGCAAAAGTTCAGTTCCAATTAGTGATGTGCCTATACCGATGCTGATAGCATAGAGTACTGTAAGGTATTGATACTTACAATATGGAGTAACTTGCAGTATCAAAGGTATCGAGTATTTCTATGAGTATACGAGTATTGGATGGCAGATCGAGTATTTTTTGAAACTGGTTCTTAAACTTGTCTTTATCGAAACCATTAATCTACCGGGTGGGCAAGAAATAACGTGAGGTTTTCAGAGCTCGCTAGCGCAAATGCAGTACATTTTGGTGTATATACTTAGTGGAACATGCAGTTTCGATTTCTGCAAAAAAAAAAAGTACCAAAAGTCGCCATAGGGGGCGCTTATTTCAAGAAAACAATGAATACCTAATTGCCAAATGAACAAATACCGTACAAATCAACTTTAGTAACAACAATAAACAATGTTTTATTTTTAATTACAAATGTGTTTCAATATGACCCCCAGTGTGCTGTTCCAATAGCTGCATGCGGTACACGACATTTTCTACGGCAGCTCGCAGCATATCTGCATTAATTAGTCTGATATGTAACGTTATTTGATCCTTTAAGGTTGAGAGGTCAGGAACATGTGCTTGATACACAAGGCTTTTCAAATATCCCCATAACCAAAAATCACAAGGGTTGAAATCAGGCGACCTGGGTGGCCATACCATGGGAAATGCACGACTAATTATTCTGTTGTCTGAAAAACGTTCTCGCAAGATCTGCTGCACCTGACGTCCGATGTGCGGTGGCGCACCATCCTGCATAAAAATGGTAGAATCCAGACAACCCTTTTCCTGTAATCGTGGTATCACAAAATTCTCAAGCATATCGGCATACCTGGCAGAATTGACGGAACAAGTCACCGGTCCACGGGGACGGATTTCTTCAAAAAAGTACGGGCCGATGATGAAAGAAGCAGTAAAGCCGCACCATACTGTTAGTTTCGGTGAATGCATAGGAGTTGGCAGACACACTTGTGGATTTGATGCAGCCCAAATACGGCAGTTGTGGGTATTGATATCACCATTCAAATAAAAATGTGCCTCATCACTCCATAAAATTTGCCATGGCCATGCATCATCCACTTCCATACGTGCTAAAAATCTCAACGAAAAGTCAGTTCGGGTACGTTCATCTCCAGGAAGCAATTGTTGAACAGGTGTGAGTTCATAGGGATAAAATGTCAATATCTTATGCAATATTTTCCTCACCGTCGAATATGGGATATCTGTTTGGCGTGCTATTGCGTGTGCACTGCTGGTACCGTGCACAGTAGTCATCTCCTGTTCCACAACAGCAGTTGCAACTTCTTCAACGTGTTGCTGCCTGATTCGTTTGCGTCCCCGGCCTGGTTGCACTCCTAGAGTTCCGGTAGATTCATATCGTTCAATCATGTTCCGTAAGTTAGTTATGCTCATCGGTCCTCTTCGTAATGTTTTCAATCGCCGGAATTCACGAAGGGTAGCACTTGCATTGTCGCTCTTCTGATAAAACAACTTGACTAATAACGCCCGGTCAGGCAGAGTAAGCGTCATCGTCAGGCCATTCGTTCGTGAATGATGGGAAATCCTCAGCCTTGCATTTTATTGTCATGATTGCTCAACACGGAACGCGCTTATGCAAGTGTATTCATTGTTTTCTTGAAATAAGCGCCCCCTATGGCGACTTTTTTTAAAATGTGCCACTTTTTTTTTTTTTTGCAGAAATCGAAACTGCATGTTCCACTAAGTATATACACCAAAATGTACTGCATTTGGCCTAATAGAATTCCCGCTAGCGAGCTCTGAACACCTCACGTTATTTCTTGCCCACCCGGTATTTATAACTCGTGAGTGAAGTGGATAAGTGGATGAAGAAAGTTTTGGTCCACAAATGATGATAGTTGCAGTTTTTGCGTGAATTGGAGAATGGTTTCATTTTCCAGTTTGGTAAACTGGCACAGGAGAAAAAACAAATTGAAAACTAGGGGGAAATTGGCACTGTTAAAATAATAAAAAATAAAAAACATAAATTTCAACTCCAAAATAAAACTAATAATGAAAAGTAATTTTAAAAAGAAAGATAAAGAAATAGCTCAAATTTGTTAAGTAGCGAAAGAATAGAGCTATTTACTATGTCCGTCTGTCCCTTTAATATTTTCAGGGGTCTATCTACAATTTCAAAATCTATACCCATTTTTGTGAAAATTTTTAATAAAAAATATAAAACACAGAGTTTAATTTAAAAAAAAAAATACCTTTAATTATTTGAAATGATATTATTTAGGCTGATAAACGCCCGTTTCTGAAGGTAATACGTTGATAAACACTGTTAAAATTTCAGGGTTCCCACATTCTGGAAAGTCAGGGAAGAAGGACTATTTTCATGCATTTGTCAGGGAAATGAGAGACTTCCTGGGAAAAGTCAGGGAAATAGATGTTATTGGAGACATCTATACTTACATTTATATGTCCATTTACGGACCAGGAGGCAAAAATTATTGAACAAGCCTCGTAATACTAATACTAATTTTATATAATGTGACAACTAATAATAATAATAATAATAAAATTGTGTCTGAAAAGCTGTTGTAGAGACATGTTTTTTTAAAAAAAATTACGATTTGGTCAGGGAAATGAGACCCTCGATGTCAGGGATAATCAGGGAAATGAGATACAGATTTTCTGTGGGAACCCTGAATTATGTGAAGATACCGTTTCCACTTAAAATAATTTTGTGAAGGTACCCTTAAACGGTATCAAATTGACCCTAGATAGATCCTGATTTTCTATACTTTAACATAGATGGTTAAAATTTGGAATGTAGCTTACAATGGGCATGTGCTACTTCACTATTTAGTTTATTGTATTTTTGATTGACCCAGTGGGTCCAAGTTACGGGGGTGAAAGCTATAGGGGATGATTTGATCAATATGGTAAACTTATTTAAAGGGGTGAATTTGGTATGCGGATTCTTTAGGCAATATCTACATTAAAGAATGACTAAGAATGGATAATGAGATATTTGATTCTATGCTACACATCAAATGCTTAGATTATTAATGAAAAATAGGAAAGAAATCTACATTACTATGAAGTTTGGACCAAATTCTTCCACTGGTGTCGGAAAAGTGGTGGTACTGGTTACCTTTAGATCTATGTTTTCAAAAGGCAACATATTGCATGTGAAATATCATTCCATTGAAAGAAATGTGAAACAAAAGAAGATAGAGTTTATTACCATTTTCTAAATACTACATTCGAGAAAATCAATTATTGATTTAAAAAAATGGGGGTTAAAGTTAGGATAAAAGGGATAAAAATAGACGAGCTCCGCTACTTTCCTATACTCTCCTCAGAGAAATTAATTTCTTGTTAATTATTTCAAGAGTCAGGAGAACAAATAAAATGCAAACAATTCCATTAAATATTTTATCAAAAGAAAATCAATCTTTATTAAATAAAATAATTTATCAAAATCTGCTATTAAAATTTCAATAAAAATTTTTCATCAAAAATACAAGATATTGTAAATTATTTATCATTTTATAAAAATGTACTAACTTGTAACAATTTAAAATATTAAAACTCGTGCCATCTTGGGTGAACTTTTTTTTTTTTTTTAATAATGAAATAGGAAAAGTTATATAGTGGTCTCTCCGCAAGTCTGCAATTTTTTTCATGAAATCTAAGTTGGTGGACAATGACTTCCAATCGGGGATTTTTGCACTAATGCTTAATTTGTAACGATTATGGCGATTAAAATATTCAAAGTTAAACAATTTTATAGTTTCCCTAATGCATATAGCCTGTTTTGGAGGGCTATAAAAATTAATATGGGAATTGTTATAATCCAGCTTTCTTTGAGCTGATTATTTTCCATTAAATTCGGAATGGTGACTGATTATAGAGGCACCCCTCCTCCCCCTTCCCACATAAGCGGATACAATTAAAAATTTAAAATGCCGACATGTGAATAAGGTTGCTTTAATTTGAAAAAGTGTTACTACTGTATATTTAATCTAGTTTTACTTTTCCTTGCAATTTTTTTCTTCAAAAGCTAGTATACGAGCGCAAAAAAAAAAAAAATGAATACACATCTTTGGCGAAGAGTGGATTTGCCGATGTTTTGTGTTGGAAATCCTTATTATTTTACGTTATTCATTTGTTGTTTATCATTAAAATCAATCGAAAAGTTAGTTGATCAAATCCAAAATATCGCTGTCACTTCGTGCTCTTCATTAATATTTTTTTAAAGTGGGAAAAAAAAAAAGAATTAAGCCTTTTCTAAATCTGTGAATATCAAGCATTAATTCTCAATACATGTATTGTTAATACTTTAGTCAAATAACTTCATAAAAGCCTTAAGTGTGTTCGTTCTTCCAAGATTTTTAACGGTTCTAAAGGAAAGATCGCTGATGTTTTTAGCGAACTTCGCCTCTCTAAACGGAATGCTTAGTGATGAATTCTATGTTATCTTGTCTAGAGGAAGTGCAGAGTTTGGCTTTTTTATTTATTATTTATAGAGTGTTCTAGCTTGATTTTCGAAAGCAGGAATTTTCATTCCATATCTGGTTTATATAGAATAAATCATACAAGTTATATTTCGTAATGTTCATGCTTCATAGCATACACAGAGGGGGTTGTCGATATAAAGTCGGTGACAAAAATGTTAGGCCTATGAAAATACCCCACAATAAAATGTGATCCCATTAAAGTGACATTATGCATCTGTAAATTAAGTAAACCAAACGTTTACATCCACAACTAGTTACAGAAAATAATAAATAAACATCTCTTGAGGCTATCAAAAAAACACGAAAAAATCATCCTCATATGAATTGATCACATTGGCCGAAAATTGGGAGTCTGCCATCTTGGAATTCTGCAAATCTGGAATCTGAAAGACTGCAAGGTCCTGGAACCATGGATGCCAATTTATGGGGGACCACTGTATTAAACGAAACACATAATTTCGGATTGTTAAATTCAGCCTATTTTCTGAGCTTAAAATATCCGAATCGGTAGATTTATGGCTTTAGTGTTATCCTCAGCTTTATATACGGTAATTAAGAAATTTGATAGTATAGCTGTCAACTTAGCCTGAATTAAAGTAAGGAATGAGAGTCTGTATTTTGGCTTTAATTTATTCCAAATTCTCTAAAATTGCTATAGGTTACTTGGATTTTTAATACGCTTTTATTTAGCTTACTTTTCTGTGCGTGTGTCTGTGTCAAATCTTGTAATCAATATTAAACCAACTTCCTGATAAGCTAAAGAGCTGAAACTTGATAGACATACACAGAACTGATGACAATGCATGTTAAAAAAATTTTTTTCATATCTGTTCACTGGTTCGTGTTCTAATGGTACTAATTCATTACTACAAATTGTGCAATTGCCACAACAAACAATTCATTATGACAATGGTTAACTAATTAAAAAAAAACAACTTTTTTTTTTCCCCCTCTTATCTTTTTTACTTTACCGTACTGTTTGTTTATTTCTTAAAATATATTTTGGCTTTCAGATTGGTTAGGTTGAGAACTCATAATACTCATGAGTACTCAATACTTTTAGGAAAAGATCAATACTGCTATCGAGTATTTTTTACAAATACTCAGCACTTCCAGTATCGAGTACTTGAAGACTATCACACATCACTAGTTCCAGTAAAATTTTTGCAAATCTAAATTCGCGAATCATGAAGCGTGAATATCCAAGGTGTTACTGTACATTTTAAAGCCCCTTTAAGTGTATATTAATTTCATTTGGTTCTGTTGTATAAATGAATATACGTATAGACTGAATTTATTTTGATATCTGAAACGCGAGTTTTAAGTTGAAGTTGGTGAAAAATAATTCTTGAGGGTAATCCTTTCACATCAAATATCTTTGCATAAGATCAGATGACAAAACTTGTTGGATTTTTTTTTTTTTCGTATGTAAATCGCTCGCAATTATGACTCACTGAAGTAATTGATACAAATTAAAAATTTAATATATTTAAATTTGTTTTTCTCGATTTAATTTCATGAAAATGCTTCATTTATTCAACTGAATGCCATACTTGCCAATAATTAAGTTGAATTCCATTTTGATAAAGACACAGCAAAAACGATGCTTATCATTTACGAGCAGGTTGGCATATTTCCAAATGCACCATAATAAACTGTGATGTGCATAAAAGTGAGGTTATGTATCGATAAGTTAGGTAAAACAAATATTTCCATCCAAATACTCATTTTAAGATGGTCAGATGCCAGATTAACTGTCGGTGAGATGGAACTGTCACTATCTGCTTCCGAAATAGTGTTACTCTATTTATACCATCTGAAAATGTGTATAAACCTTTAACCTGATAATGCCATATGTTGGTCAAAAACCAATAATTCTAACAATTTTTTCTTCCCCCTAGAATTTTTTTTTTGACTTCATTTCAATTGTTTCTGTGCAAACAGAATCTTTTTATGTGCATTCATGTGCGAATTATTGAGTTTTAAAGTTTTGCCTGACTTTTAGATCAGCATGTATATACGAGGGTTGGGGCAAAAGTCATG
>JAHWFO010079969.1:217823-281326 GCA_023313115.1 Rhysida immarginata | reverse complement strand
CAACAGAAAAACACCGCATTAATTTTTCTTAATCTACTGGCGAAAAACCTTTAAATTGTAGAATACAATTTTTCTGAATGTGCAGAGAGCTAGACTTTTCTACGTTTAAGCACATAATCACTAATATAAGAATATCTGAATTTTAAAATTGTGTTAAATTTTTTGAGATAAGCAAAGAATTGGGCCCCTTATTTTCAATTTTTAACATTTTTAACTATTAACATCAGTACATCTTGTGAGCGAACATTTAGTAGTGACATCTTGCAACAAAACTATTTGAAGGTTTAAAAATAAATAAATAAATAAATAAATAAATAAATAAATAAATAAATGAATGAATGAATATATATAGATAGATAGATTAAATATGGTTTTGGAAATAATATACAGATGTGAACAGTGAGGGTGTAAGTGAAAATTTTAATCTTAAATGTTTATAAATTGAGGGATGAGTATATTTCTTCAATTTCTGTGTAATTAGAAAATTTCATAGCAATAGCTTTCTGCTATTTGAAAGGTCATAATGCAAAGAAATTTTAATTTCTGAAATATAATCGCCATTTATTTTTTTTTTTTTTAAATTTATGCTAAATCTTGAAAAAAATGAGAATTTATATCAACATTAGAGCATTTACATGTCATGGATAGGTGGCACTGTATTTAAACAAATTTCACATTTGCCAAACATTAGTTGACATTAATACTGTACAAGTAAAGTTTAGTGTAAACTAACTTTTAGTCCAAGCTCTTCAATGCTTGTGTCATGCAATAATTATAGCATAATATATTCTCAAGAGAAACCAAATATTTGCATATACACAGCTTGTCCCTTCTTCTTCCCCTCCCTCTATAATGGGACTAGGCCTATAAGCAAATTTATAACGGCAACTCCATATAATGAAGTTTCTTTCCGGAAAAAAAAATTTATCAATTTTATCAACCATCACCTCCATCCATGAATGAGTCTGTGGTTTTATTTTCTAGAAAAAAACTTAGTTATATGGAGTTGCCATTATATAATTTGCTTTAGGCCTATCTGTTATATAGAGGAAGCAATGCATTTAACAACTCAGCATTACAGTAGGGTCCTGTTTGACAATTGGGAAATGTAAATGATACTTTCTAAGTTGTCCTATTGTATTAATTTATTAATTTCATTAAGAATCACGTGATTATAACTAATTTAGCCATGATTACAAATCTGCGACCTAACCTAACCTGAACTCGAATCAGGGACCATAGCTTTTGCTGGCACTGCTCTTACCAATTGAGCTACTGCGGACATGAACAGCCAAGCTGTTACAATATGTCCACATGGACTTCATCAATTTATTAAGGGTAAGGAGGATTCCCGATTTGCGAATCGGGAGTTTTCTCTGCCTATAGAGCTGATTTGTTCACATAATTGAGAGAAGTGGTCGAATTTTATTTCAGAAATCATATTTGTAATGAACTTGATACCCATATTTGGCAATTGTGACAAACAAAAAAAAAAAAAGAAGGGAAAAATCCTGTTGCAAAATAGCTACACTGTATTCTTTTTCCAAGGTTTACATAAAAATATTATTGAGAATATAATAAAATACAAAAGAAAAAATGATTGTTATACAGATATAGATTTTTGATTGTTTACAAAATCAGTTACATACTCTTTGCATAAGACCTTAAAATTAATCTGTTATATGGAATTTGCATGAATATTAAAAAAAAAAAAAATCCCCAGTCTTAATCTTTGCCATGCTAAGTAATCTTATACAATTAAAAAACCCTGAAATACAGAGTGTACCAAAAGTCTTCATCTGATTTCAAAATTCTGTATATATATTTTTAAAATTAAATGTACAAAAATGGGCAAATTGCAAAATTCAAGTTTAGACATCATAGTTTACACTTGTTCAATATGACTTTGCCGACTGCGTGGCTCACGTCCACTCGATATTCAAATTTATCGCATAGTTACTGAAGTATGTCTGATATCACTTCATTTATGGCGGCTGGGATTCGAGTTTAGAGCTTGGCCAGATTTACATAAACACTATCCTTTACATAGCACTGCAAAATCAGACAAAAAAATATCAGAAACAGTTGGATCATGGGAACAAGGTGGGGACAGTTAAAATTGGTTCACCATCTCGACATAAACTGGTGAGAGCTCACTGTGCCTTTCAGATCTGCCCAGGAGACCTCCAGTAGTGAAGCAAAACTTGATGATTCCCATCTTTCCAATGGAATGTAGATCATTTACCTGCAATCAATGGTTGTGGAACTATAACATTTTAAAATCTGATGAAAACTTTTGATACAGCTTGTATTTTAGATTTTGACAAGGCATTAGTGAATTGATGTTGTGATCTTTACTTTTTTTCGTCATTAATGTGTGTTTGAACTAAAATTTTTCATTAAAAAGTAGGATTTCAGTTTTTGATGAAAGGATTAAATTAAACAGCATTTTCAAAAAGGACTTCACAGCTTTAACACAAATAGAAATTTATTCAGGTGACATATATCAATTGAGATGTCATTTTAGAGAAAAAGACATCAATTTTATTTTATTTCAATAATAATAAAAATATTTCATTTTATTCACTCTCAAAAATGGCAATAGCTGTTGTTTATTGTTGTTAACGCTGTTTCGATGGGCTCGGGCAGTAAAGACCATGTTAAATGGTTGCAACTGTTGACATGGTTTACGTTGCTCAATGAACTATCTAATCATCCATTCTGCAGGTCTATGGCGATGCAATCTTAAAGTCATTCAGTTTTTGCATTTGGCACTTCAACCAAATGACCAAGTCATATCTAGGTTGCTGAAACTTGATGCTTTTCTCTAAAATGACATCTCAAATGATTTTGTACATTATCTGAATAAATTTCTCTTTGCTTTTAACCCCTTGGCTACTAATCACGAGTCTGACTCGTTTTCTGGTTCAAGTGCCTTATCGCTAGACCACGAGTCTGACTCGTTCTGAAGTTTCAGTTTCAACTGCCGTTTTCTTTTTTTATTTTAACAAGAGATGGCAATTGTTTACCATTCTGTATCTCTTTCTCTTTCACATACACTTTATAGTTTTTAAAAATCTTCAATAGGTGGCACAAAAATCGAAAAGAATTTAATGCTTGTCATTCTTGTTTCGAACTTCGCCATGTGCAGTCTGAGATTGAAAGATATTTATGCGAAAGTAATGATTCAGAAACGGATTAGGATCAAATCCCCGACCTTTAGATGTGTTTTCTGTAATTTTACCAGATACATTTTGGGAAATGATTTCTTCCGAAACTAATAAATATGCCAAACAGTTAAGATAGCCAAACATATAAACAAAAAACATATGACGATTATGTAAACATTATCATACTTATTCTGACTACTAAAAATGTAAAGTATAATGTCTAATTAATATCCTGTAAAAATTTCATACAAATATCTTAATAAATAGTGTGTTTTTTTCATGTTGTTTATTGCACTGTCTATCGAAGAAATTTTTCCTCCATTTAAATAGAAACTTCTGACCCTGCTAACTCAAGGTCAAATCAGAGCACAAGGGGTTAAAGTTGTAAAGTCCTTTTTGGATTGCCCTGTATTAGACACAAAAATTTTGAAAATTTGTTAGAGGTATAATAAGTTAGACACAATTGATTGATAATTGGAATATGCCACTTACAGTAATGATAGATCAAGTCAGAAAAGGATATTTTAAAGATAGGGAGCCATTTGAAAATAAATGTAGAACACTAAAATATTTGGTATTGAAGATATGTACCCTTCCAATTTTATACAAGTTACCGTATCTTTTCTCTTATTAATCTGATTTTAGTTTGTTCTTTTCTTTTTCCGAAATTCATAGTAAAGAGGAAATTTCTTATCAGTAAGTTTTTTATATGATAAAATAGACAATCAAAATTACAAAAGAGCACTTTTTATAAAACAGAACAAAATAAACTGATTGTAATTATAGAATGATTGATACATACAGCTCTTTAATTACATCAATTTTACAACAGAAAACAAAATGAAATAAAAATTACAAAATAAAAGCCAATAACTATTGTGTATTTCGAAATATGTATTTTGAAAGCAAAGCTTTTATCTTTCACCAATTAAAAGAAGTAAAGAAAAAAAATATTCAAAATATTCTTGGCAACCAAATGATAGAATACCTGATTACAAAAAATCCGGTGTCTGTGAAATACAATGTAATCAATGCCCCAAACAATACCGAGGTCAAACAAAAAGACCCTTATTTACGCTAGAGGAACATCCACCGAAAATACAAAAGGTCTGCCATTGCAAAACCTTCACTAGAGATAGATCATGATTTTACTTCCAGAAATTTAAAACTAATCCATCCCATTAATAAAATGTATCACCTTGACTCTTTCAAGAGCATGGCCATACAAAATTCGGAAAAAGATGTTTTATTAAATTTAGATAATGGCCCGATCAGTGAATCACCACTGAATGATATCCTCTCCCTCCCCCCAAAGGTGTCTCACCTAAATGAACCAATAGCCAACTTAAAAAATACAAATCTGGCAGAGTACTTTCAATGGAAGAATTGTTGTGTATTCATTTTCCACAATAACCGATACCATTTTCGAATCTGGAAGTCAACTTTGAAATGTGAACGGAAACCTCTATTTTTAGATGGTATACAACATCTGAGAAATGTTTTATTCTTGGTGTTTTTTCAGTTTCTCCAACCGTTTAGGAGATGGAGTCAGTAAAAGCATGTTGTGTTTCAAATTCTGTTTTCAGAAATATGACCATCAAGGTCTTAGCGTGGCTGTATCAGCTGTTCAGGCTTTTTTGTGGACCCCTTCAAGTTGAATTCACGTGCTAAAACAGTGACTGTAAAGAATACCAAGATAGTGGCATGTCATATAACAATTGATTTGTTAAGAATGAATGCACTGTTATTTTCTGTTCATCTTTTAAGCCGTATTGACATGGGCACGCACACGTGAAATCACTTTGTCGAGGCTCAGTAACTCAATCACTCAATAATTGTACTGAATTGAGCAATAAAATAGACATAAATTTGAAAAGAATTAAATGAATTTCCATTATTTATTAGTAAGTTTAGCTAGACTTTTAAATTCGTGACTTTAATATTACTTTTGTGTCACAGCTAAAGTTCCTTCTTGGAAATTTACATGATTTTATTATTTTTATTTACTTCATTTTGTGTTATCATTAGCTTTTATTTTGTAATTTTTATTTTGTTCTCTGTTGTAAAATTGTTGTGGTTAAAGAGCTGTATGTATTGAGTTTTGTATAATAATTTTTCTTTCCTAAACCTAATTCTACACAATATTCAAGCAATCTGAAAATTCGAGTTTTTTCATAAGTTATATTGTTAAGTAAACTCCTTTTTTATACACAATATCACAGTTTTACCTGTAGAAGAGGTAGAATGGGAAGCTGAAAGCTATCGTGAGTACACTGGCCTGCCAAGCGGATGGGTTGAAACAGTGGTTTCGGTTTCACTATTAAAACAAGGAATAATGTTAATTAATATTAACAGGGCATTAATTAACATTTATTAATAATTAAAGGACAAATATGCGGTCAATACAACTTTATTTAAAGGTAAACTCCATGGAAAAATTCGACCTTTTTTTTTTTTTTTGCATCATAACATGAACCCAGGTTAATAAAGTATATATCATTCAAAATATATCATTAATATTTTATTAAGAAAAATGCATCGGAAAATTGAAAATTGGCCCTCTGATCATCCATCCCTTCTCCTGAGAAAACGGCGGAACACGATGCGAGAATCTCGGGGAATTTCTTCAGAGATTCTAGTCACTTTCAATTCTAGTTTCGCCTTGAGCGATTCTACATAAAAGATTTTGCTAACCTGTTTTATGTCAGAATGTTTTCAATTTGTTCTCTGTTTGGATGTATAAATAGGCAGTTGGACAGAAATTTCAAGTTTCATAGATTCCCACAATTAAAAACAGTGTATTAGTTTTTGACAGTTAGAACTGGTATCAAGTCCAAACTTCATCATGTGTTCAGCTCATTTTGAAGCTCCATGCTTTGTCTATGCCCTCACCATTTTAAATTCATTATCAATTCAAACAAGAAATTCACTGAAACTAGATCACGGATAAGGTGGAACTAGATGATTTTCCAACTCTAAATGGACCTGGCATTCTTCAAGAACAACAACCGCAACAGGCGTGTGTTAATTGCTGAAGGAACGTGGTAGGCCTGTCTGTTGTGTAGGGATGTGCACATGCCAACGCAGCACGGAGAAGATCCCGTTTCAACGGTTTAATGATAAAGGGGTATCATCTGTTCTTGATAGAGCTGTATATTGCAGAAGTTACAGTAGCATTTAATTTTGCTAATGGCCCTTATAAATCGCTTCCACAGTTATCAAAATCATTGGTCGTCGCTATCAGCCTTGTTTTCATACTCGTAGTCCATTGCGATGCCCTGACAATTAACCGATAGTGCCTGCGATAGCGTACAATATGTGACGTCACGATTTCGAAATTCCTTCACACTTCTCCGCAATCTGACGTAACAGATTGCCGAAACATGGTGCCAGTGTCGACCGCAAAGGGAGGGGGGGAAAATGAAAGTTTTTCGTATATCTTATTAATTTTGAGTTCGAATTGAAAATTTTTATACATGCTACGTTGTTATTGAGACCTTCACTTTTCATTTTAAACAAAGTTGTTTTGAGTGTGGAGTTTACCTTTAAATCAAAAGATTAGTGCCTTATAACATTGTGGCATATTTCAAAATTTTTAATTCGCACCCTAATGTTTGAAAAAACGAAAATTCCAAATACAGTTTTCCAATAGCGGGGCATCCATCTTGGTGACGTCAACAGAGCCATGGTTTTGCTTCACAGTGTAAATTTGCTTCATTGCACCCGAAAGTAAGCATCATCAATAAACACAGAAATTAAATTAATTAATATATTATGTACTGATGCTGATTAATCTCGCAGGCAATGTATTAACTTATGCAAAACTATTATTCCATTGACATCACCAAGACTAACGCCCTACTATTGGAAATTGTGTTTGGAATTTTCACTTTTCACACATTTAGGGCTCTAATTAAAAGCTTTTAAATCTGCCACGATGTTATTAATGTGTTAAATGAAGTTGAATTAACCGTAGAGTTGTCCTTTAACATCATTGCTACATTAAAACATGTCAGTCTTCCTCATATTCGGGAATTCCTCTACCAACCACTGGATCTTTAACATCTGAAGTCACCATTGACACTCTGTGAATGCTCTTGGACTTGAAATTTTTCAGTAAGCAGCAACAAGTGACCAAATGGTTTGGCAGACATGACAGATGTATCAGATCTGTTGCAAAGAAAATTAGCACTCAAGAAATTGCAATTTCCAAACGGTGTTCAGTGAAAAGCAGCATAAAAATACGTCAACACGCATACATACGCACAAAAACACACACAGAAACAGAAACACACACACGCACACAATATGGTAAAAATCGTTTCCATGACAAATATTTTATATTTTTTGAAGTACAGTATAGGTAGTTTATTATTTAATTTGGATGTGAGCTTCTCTCATTGCAGATTTATCCCTAAAAATCGCTGCTACTGCTGATATGCTGAATCTTCCATTTTGTTAATAATTTGATTAAAAGCAGTGAAAAAAAAAACAAACAACAAAAAAACTGCCTGTTCAAAATGTGCATGTGCTATTTATTATTTTTAAGAATTAATATATTATATATCTTTAAGAAAAATTTACATTAAATTATAAAATTCAAAAAAATGTGATTTTCTTTCATTAAGTAAATTAAATTCTTGGAACACATTTATTTTTTTCTTTTTTTGACCCGCATAAGTTCCGTTTAATGGTGATCCTGCAAGTAACACACAGTAACACTTCCTGTGTTATCAGGTTAGGGTGAAACGAAGTATAGAACAGTATAGCTTTGACCCAACCACTGCAAAATTTTGGCACTAGTATAGAAAATTCATTTTTAGTACATGTATTGAATTTGTTATGAGCTTTGCTTCCCATTCTTCTACTTGCATGGTTTTACTCTTTATGAAGTGTTATTCAAGTCTTCCAGTGGGGGCCAAAAAGTCATGTTTTGATGAACAATTTCTTTTGTAATTTGGAAAAGTAATTTTGGAAATTGGAAATTTGACTTCTCTCATGCATTACGTAGTTAAATAACTTGTTTGTCCTATAGCATGTTACTTTTTTTTTTTTTTTTTCCTGTTCATTATTATTTTGGCTTTCTAATGATTCGAAGAAAGTCTTGATTTAATAAACAAGCTCTTCTGAAATTGCAAGTCAAAATTAAAAAAAGTCATTAATTATTATATTATTATTATAAAAGCCAGTACACCAAAAGGTGTATAAATAAAATTGAATTACAAGAAAACAAACAATGATGAATTTACCAGAAAATAAGCTCAGTTGTTAGCGTTTGTGTAAAAACAAGTTACTGTAATTTTCACGATATAATACGCCCTCGTCGATAATACACACCCTTGTTTTTTCGTGTTTTTAGAAAAATTCCCAGCCTTTATCTACCCAAGATATTATGTACATTTGCCTTACTTTTTGAACTTATTTTTACATAGTTCACGCAGAATAATAGCCACTAAACCACTGTGCTGACAGACATCTCAGCTTGGCGGTCATCTTGAAAAGTTGCTGTAAAACATGGTATCCCTGGTTTTATGAACGGAAAACGGAAGAGAGCCACCGAATTCGCTTTTGCAATTGCTTTTCCAAAAAATATATGTGAAGTATATTTATATGTGGAATATAAAGTGAATAAATATAATCTATAATGTATTTACTGTATAATATTGTATATTAAAAACCAAAGGTAGAATAAAAGTTCATCAGGCAAATTTCTATTGTCCCCCCCCCCCTCCCCTCTTCCAACTTCGTCTTCTCCAGGTTTTATTATCGGCCTATTATACACAGTTGCCTATAATACGCAGTAATGATTTTCTTAACTTTTTTTCACATAATATGCGTGTTATACCCCGAAAATTATGGTAATTTGTCTTCTAAAATGGTAGCACAAAATTATACGTGTAGAGGCTTTACAGTCAAGACCAAGACAATGCATATCGAACAAAAGATCATTCCAATATTTAATAGCGTAGTAAGGGAAATGCTGATCACAAAAGTTTGATGTCACATCTGTCTTCTGCAATTAACTGACTTTAAAAAAAAAAAGTTGGTTATCAATTTGATTTGTATGTATAGTCCTCATCAGATAAGTTAAACCTCGACCTTGAAGGTCTGGGATTATTCTTGAAGCTAAAATGGGAGGCAAGAGGATGAAAAAAAATCTGATGTAGTGCAGGGAAGTACTAGTACTAGGATTATTCAAATAAATTGAACATAAGAGTCTGTTCTTATTAACTAGAACTACAGTTTCAGAAGAGCTTGTTTATCAAAATAGGTTTTTCTTGGAATCAGTGAAAAGCTTTATTAATGCTCTTTTGTTTTGTGTGTGTAGAGTGAAAATTTGATAGGCTGAAAATAAAAAAGTTAATTAACATTATAATGCATATAAAGTCAAATTTTCAAGTTGTTTAAAATGTATGCAGACCCTTTTCGGTTTAGAAAAGAATTTATAAATACAAAATATTCCTCTTAACAAGGTGTCCGAAAAATGACTGACAGTTTTTAATATGAAATAGCAGCAAACGGTAACCGTTATTAAAGTTATTCTTGCAGATTTAAATAATAATGATTATAAACTGGAGATGCTCTCCAAGCATAGGTTATGATTTTTCGATTGAAAAATGAAAGGAAAAATTCTGCGACCTGGATTTGAACCAGGAACCTCGACTATCATGGCCGACGCCTCTAGCCCATGCGATAGCCCAATTGGCAGAGGCGTCGGCCATGATAGTCGAGGTTTCTGGTTCGAATCTAGGTCGCAGAATTTTTCCTTCCATTTTTCAATCGAAAAATCATTACCTATGCTTGGTGCTTGGAGAGCATCTCCAGTTTATAATCATTATTATTTACTTGTGAGTTCATCAACTTTCTGATGGTTTGGAGTGGAGAAAGTCTCGATCTGCGGGCCAGGTTCCCGTCTCCCATTGGGCTTTCAACCGTGACAACTTGGTTGTCTTTAGGACACCTTGAGACAGCTTGGCTGTCCAGGTGTCTGCGATAGCCCAATTGGTAGAGGCGTCGGCCATGATAGTCGAGTTTCCTGGTTCGAATCCAGGTCGCAGAATTTTTCCTTCCATTTTTCAATCGAAAAATCATTATTCTTGCAGATGATTATAGTGTGAGATCAAGAATTTGTTTTGTGGGCTGTTATAATAGCATTTTTAACTGCCTGCCTTATTTGATTTTATTGCTGACTGTGGGACTGAAGATCATTAAAAAACAGAAAACTGAAAGAGGACCACTGGAAATTGAAGTGCAGGCAATTGGAGGAATACAATAACGGCAACTTTTTTATCCTGCACAGATTTCAGATTTCCTAAGAACTTGTTAATCAAAAACGAACTTTTTTGGCATCAATGGGATTCGTGCTGAGTTCAGATGGGAGGGATTTCCAGGTATTGTGCGCAAAGCGGGGCACAGAAATCTATAGGATGATTCAAAAGTCCATACCGGATTTCAAAACGCTGTATTTAATTTTAAAATAGCATAAAGGTGCAGTAAAGTATAAAATATTCGTTCAATCATCATGTTTCAAAACTGTGATATACAGTTTTCATCACTCATCTACTTGGTAATTGATTTTTCATCAGAGGTTTGAGACTGACCTGTGCCTATCCCCTTAATGCAAACAACCTATTTCTTTGAACGTTTAATGGCATTTTCTAATCCTCTTAGCAGTAGAGGCTTATGTTCTGAATCTGACACAAAATTCATGCTGGTCAGTTATTGTTGACTCACACTTGCTGAAGCAGAGGCCACAAAACGCTTTGGCACTGGATCGTAATATCGAACACAACATAGACCAGCAGCCTGAAGAAAATTGATGATTCCCTCTTTTAAATTGTTGCATAATTTAATACTTAAAATTTGGTTACTGGTATGGACTGTTGAATAATGATGTATAGTGTAGAATTCTGCATTTTGGAAAACATTTTCTCGTTTAAGCCATGTATCACGGTATATTAATACATGATTTCTGTGTTTTAATTTAGTACATGGTATCCAAAGGAGATAAAGGTATAATAAATTGTAGGGCAGGCAAAAATATGATATGGTGGTGTGACCCGCCATAAAGAAAGCTTTATCACCTTTTCGTTTTTGTGTGGAACAAAAAAACTTGATATAGTTTTAGGTTCTGAAAACTGAAACTAAAATTATGCGAAATCCTTTATATTTATGAAAAACTATGACCAAAAAAAAGGAAAAACACAAAAGCCCTTTCTCGAGAACCTATGTACATAGAAATTTGAAGTTGGATTATTGCAGTTAGGTCTCATTCACACTTCCCCAGCAATTATCCATCCTTTCATCTCGTTGATGCTAGAAGTTCGTGGTTCCCATTGAAGCTCCATTTGCTGACGAGAGACATGCCGGACACCATTCTTTATCTCACCTGAAATTATAATTTGTTCTGAGGGCATGTA
This sequence comes from Rhysida immarginata, assembly GCA_023313115.1. Lineage (NCBI taxonomy): Eukaryota > Metazoa > Arthropoda > Chilopoda > Scolopendromorpha > Scolopendridae > Rhysida > Rhysida immarginata. The sequence goes on along the minus strand of JAHWFO010079969.1, from coordinate 269,736 downwards.
AAATCAAAGTATAAACGCTTAATATTCCAGTCATGCTAGTATTCAAGTATGCATAGTTATCTGCTTATAAAGATTTCTGAAAAGCGTCAGGAGTAACATTTTGAACTATTGTTGACTTCGATGTAATCAAAACTATCGAAGTGCCGATTGTCTTTTAGTCTCCGATATCTCTCTCTCTCTCTCTCTCTCTCTCTCTCTCTCTCTCTCTCTGTCTCTCTGTCTCTCTCTCTCTCTCTCTCTTTCTTTCTTTCTGCTAATGTGAAAACAAACTGCTAAAAAGATACTGAAAATGAAAGTGTACACAGCGGATTATTATTATTTGTGACATTTTTTGTGAAATGGCATTGCAAAAAAGAAAGCTCAATGTGTGGGACGTGCAAACGAAACTTTGTTATTGAAGACAGTGAAAGTGAACTACGTGTCAAAAGTATTACCAAAAAATATTCCTGAGTATTACTGAGACACATTGGCAATGAGAAAATCAACCGAATTGTGTTTGACTGCGATATGCCGCCACATCGTGCTAGAGATCGCGATAATCACTGCCGTCTGAACTTTAGGGTGGATGTTTGAGCACCTCCCAACCAATTTCCTCAATTTTTTGTCAGAAAGATTTTCTTGGTCTCTTTGAAGAATCTAACACCTGAAGATGTTACCAATGATGCTACCAATGATGTGAATAAAAGAACTGGATTGCGTACGTGAAGCTATCTCCCATTTAGCCGTGTGTACAAAAGTAGTCGAGTGATCAGAAATATGGGAGAAAAACCCCTTTGAGCACATGTGGGATAGTAAAGCTGATAACAAAATACTGGCTTGCACTAATGTTTATCTTTCATTTAATGATATGAAAATTGTATTATTTTAAACATAAACAACGTTCATTTTAAAGTATTTAGAATTTAATTATTTTTTTAAAAAGTATTTTTTTTTTAGAAAAGTGTATGTATAATTGAGAAATAAATTGACAAAAATTATAACATTTGCCAATATGTAAATTACTTCAATTTATTTTGTTTAAATAAATAATATTAATTTAGATTCATTTATTAGATTATTGAAATTTTCTAAAAGAAGGAAATTTACTCTCAACAGGACTCATAAAAATTCAAGTCCAAACCAGTGATTTCTTTTTATCCATACAGATCATAACAAAAATTAATAAATCATATAATTAAAAATTTTCTCTCTCTCTCTCTCTATTTGTGGCAACAATGGACTAACTCAATCAGAATTCGCTAATTATTTAGTGAATTGATGACGATACTAAAAGTTAAATAATTACTTATTTGCTAAATTAAAAAAAAAAAAAAAACTAAATTAAATAATGAGGTCATAATTTTTCCAAGAATAATAGTATTTAATTTTCTGTCATTCTTAATAATTGAAGAAACAAACTTATCGGAGTAATAATTTCGCAGCGGATAAATTCAAATAAAGAAGTAATTTATTTTTTAAACGGGTTGAACTATTTATTATAATAAATACAGGGTGATTATAATTAAAGTTACGATTTCAAAAACCGATAATTCGAAAACTACTCGTCAGAATGACCTGATACTTTAGCAGAACAGTCGTGAGGCAATGGAATTTTGTTTGGCGAAGGGGGGAAAAAAAGTTCTAAAATCTACTGATAGATGGCGCTGTCAGGGTTCACATTGTCTGGAGATAATGCAAATTACTAATACGTGACATGCGCACTGGAGACATAGCTGCCATAAAAATGCAGAGCACGTGAACATAGCTGCCATAAAAAAGCCAGCTCTTCGCTTGAATGCTTCATCATGACTCGACTATGAAGGATCACGCTCTGCTCTTGAAGCTTTTCTATAAAAATGATGAGTGTGCACCAACAGCTATTAGGAAGTTTCGGATGTTAAAATCCATAAAATCGGGTCCAGTAACCACAAATGGTCTGCGAAAAATGATCGCTAAATTCGAAGACCGATTCATTTGATGTGAAACGGGGTAGAGGAAGGAAACCAGTTTCGACTGCGGCAGTGGAAGATGTGGCTACAGCATTACAAGAACAGACTAACAGTGATGCTGGAGTCAGCAGTGCACGGGGAATTGGCCGAATGCTAGATATACCGAGCAGTACGGTGCATAAAGTCCTACGGAACATCTTGCGCTGTTACCTGTACAAGATAACTCATGTGCAGCAGTTGCTACCTGCTGACCTGGAAGCACGTGAATCTTTTACACTACGATTTCTTGCTCGGATGGAGTAGACAACGAATGGCCATGGTCTGATGAAGCCCACTTCCATTTGCAAGGTTCTGTAAATATGCAAAATTGCAGGATATGGGCGACCAAGAATCCGTTCCAGCTACAGCTATTACCTCTTCACTCTGAAAAGGTCACTGTGTGGTGCGGAATAACAGCACAGTTTATCGTCGGTCCGTTTTTCTTCGAGGAGATCACACCTACGGGTCCCGTTACCTGCACTGTTACTGGCAAGCGGTATGAAGCACTTTTGCGTAACCATGTTCTTCCGGCACTTCAGCAGCTTCAGTGTTTGGATCGCACAATTTTCATGCAAGATGGTGCTCCTCTGCACATTGCTACTCCTGTGAAGCAGCTGCTGAGCTCATTTCAGAGATGCTAGGATCATAAGCCGCCATTTTCCAACAACGTGGCTGCCACGTTCCTCCGACTTAAACCCGTGTGATTTCTGGGTTTGGGGGTACCTGAAGAATGTTGTTTACAGCGGGCGGATTAGAATCTAGCCGACTTGAAAGCAAGCATCACACACCACACCCATTGCATCAGTACAGATACTCTCGGATTGTGGAGCATGTCATTTTGCGCTTCCAATTAGTAGCGGAATAAGGCAGAGGGCATATTGAACAACTTCTGCCTTAATCATCAGTAAGATGGTTGTTCCATGAAGCTGTTTTTTTGTCATTATCACTGTTGTCGCTGTAAACATGTATTCTTGTCTTTTCGCTAATAAATTTTTCGTAAACCCCTGAACTCTATTGTTTCCTTTTGGCTAACAACATTCCTGTGTTTCATGAATCCATTTTTGGTTTTTCCCCTGACATTACCCTGCCAGCGCCATCTATCGGCAGATTTTGGAACTATTTTTTTTTCCTTCGCCAAACAAAATTCCATTGCCTCACGATTGTTCTGCTAAAATATCAGGTCATTCTGACGAGTAGTTTTCAAATTATCGATATTTGAAATCGTAATTTTAATTATAATCACCCTGTATATTGCAATAAATTCCACTTTAACAACAATAAATGAATGATAGGCATTAGTATTAGCCAATATTCTGTTATTAATATTTCCTTCTGATATTGTCTGCCAGTAATGTGGGAAACATATCCTGAGTATTCATTGTTTGCTGCTCGCTCCCACATTTCAGATCCTCACCTGCATTTGTCAGGGAAAACCCTTGTACGCTCGACCTTCGCTCACGTGCAATCCAGTTCCTTTATTCACATCATTGGTTGCTGTGGTTCAGACAATCAGCACCAAACACTTTTGAATTTTTCAGTTGAATTTTTTCGTTTGAACCACAAAAAACAGACTATATCTGGCTGTTCTTCACAAGTTGACGATGCTAGCAAACACACCATCGTTAATCAGTAGTTATTGGTCCTTCCGCTAGGGCGACACCTGATCAATCATTACTGTCTGTAGCGAAAGATGTAAACTATCAATTTGCCAACTTTGAACGTCCGGACCAAAATATTACTCCATTAAAAAATAATATGTTGTGCATTACTTCTTGATCCATTCTCATATTTTATAAATAAATACAGTCGAAATTGTTTATAATGACATACGTTATAGTGACCAACCAGATTTGATTTGCTATCTAAATGATAACAGAGAATATAGGTTATAACGACATCCTATAATGATTGAACCGTGTAGAGCTAAATAGGGATCCCTTATTGGCTATAACGACCAGTTTTCGGTGACATTGCCAGGCGGCGATGGCAGAGGTGTAGCTATCCGTTGGAAAGATCTCCCTGAATGTGTGCTTTTTGAGAGTTGTTTTCCTCAAATCCAAGTGCTCTGCTGCTGTTTTCTTTTATCAGTCTGTTTCATTATTGCCAGTTCAGCAGATATTCGGCTGAAAGCGGATTTTACACCTAAATTATGCAAAAATCCACTGAATTCAATTAGTACAATTGAATTCAGCGAACTTTTAGCTCTGTTTAAGTGGGATTTTTTTTTTTTTTTTTTTTTTCTAGTTGGAAAAATGACTTTTTTTTCCAGCCCAAGCTAGTAGAGCTCATGTGATTGCAGCAGTATACAACAGTAATAAGAATGGCTCATAAAATAGAATACTTAACTATGGAAGAAAAACTAACATTATTTGGCAGCTGGAGTCTGGTGGCAACAGCTGTGATTTATGCAGAGATCTAACATGTGAACAATTTGGAAGGCTCACGAGAAAATTAAAAATTCCTTTAAATATGGCAGTTTCAAATCAAATTTTCACATTTGGACATTGTAAGGATTAAATAAAGAGCAATTTTGTATATAACGGCAGATTTTTCATGGTCCCTTGGAGGTCGTTATCAACGACATCTACTGTAAATTGCTTAGTTGAGTATTTTTTAAACATACTCTTATGTTAAATATACATTTAATAATACCAAAGTCAGTACCAAGTTAATAAAAGCCAATGTTCTCCCCAGAAAATTTGATCAGTTGGGTGGAAAGATAAAATAGATGGGTGGACAGAAATTAAAAACAAATAAAATATTATGCAGTGTTGTGCAATTTTCGTGTATTCAGCTGGGCGGTCACAAAAATCAGCCAAGAGGCATGCCTGTTCAAAAGGGCCTGGGAAGAAACCTGAAAGCTATTTAACAATTCATTATCACAACAATTAAAAATACGGATTAGCTACAGTATTTACCATAATTATTCTACTATAATACGCTTCTTGTATAATACGATACCCATTTTTGACTCGTCACAAGAAATAAAATAAGCAAGATTATACAGAACACTGGAAGGAATTATATTTCAGTCTGCTGATATTTATGTTGTACAGTGTTCAATTTTGGATAAAGACAAGAGCAAATTAATTTTGGGGCCTTTTAAATATTCATCTGTTTAGTTAGTAAATGAAACATGATCAGGAGAAATGCAACAGGACAAAATCAACTTTGTGAGATCGAAGCAGTTTTGAAGTTGCCATCTTTTCAAGAAGTTATTTTCGTATAAGCTTTTCTGGAGTGGGGGGCGGGGTCAAACGAAATATCTCCTGAAATTGTCGAAGAATGTTTTATAAAGTTCAAGTGAATATTTATTACAAAATTTAATGCATGAATACGTAATATGTACTGTAATAATTTTGAAAAATGAACATACAATAAAAGTACATGTAAACTACTGTAATTGTATCGTTTTTGTCTTCAAAATTAAATAATCTTTATTATTTTCAAATAAATCACCATCTCTACTATATTAAGAAACTTAAAGAATCAGGTGATAATGGATCAGAATTTGAAAGTTTATAATTGTAAAGATACAGGTTACGCATTTTTACTTACTTACTTACTTTTCAAACCCGCTTATCCGTTACGGTTGCGGGGGCAGCAGCCCTATGGAGGATCTCCAGCGATCGCAATCTTCCGCCATTAGGCGCAGGTCCTCCCTGGTAATACCCAAGCGACTCGAACCCAGATCCTCCATGTAGTCTAGCCACCTGGTTCTAGGCCGACCCCTTGGTCTCTTACCCACCGGCTTGGAAGATAACAACTGCCTAGGAAGACCAGTTTGCGGCATCCGTATCACGTGGCCATAACCAGCACAACTGAGATCTCTCAATGCGGAGAAGTAGCGGCTCAACACCTAAAGACTCCCTTATTGTGCTGCTGTGCACCCTATCTAGTAGGGTAACACCTGCCACACCTCTCTGGAATCTCATTTCGGCCGCTTGTACCCGAGATCGTACTCTTTCGGTCATTACCCAAGCCTCATGGCCATAGGTGAGAATGGGGATGCATTTTTAAAATTATAAAAATATAGAGAATTTTCTGCATATTCTTGCATAAATTTTATTTCTCGTAAGTTAGTGATGAGTCAAAAATGGGGATTGCATGATACAAAAGGGTAAAATTTTTACTTTGCAGTTTTTTTTGGGGGGGGGGCTCTGAAAGTGGGATCGCATTATAGTAGAATACTTATGGTATTTGGTTAGGAAAACTTATCGACTGGGCATCGTTCAGGCTTCTCATGGCGGTCACATCGAACATTTGTGATTATGTGAAAACCAAAATAAACTTCCGTATTTACAAGGTGCTATCCAAAATTTCCCAAAATGTACCTCTATAAAATACAGATTTTTTAATTTCCACCGTCACCTTCCTTGGGCATCTATATATCATTTCCAGCGATGTTCCCACTTCTGGAAGCACTCCTGGAATTTCCTAGGTGGAGCATGTTTAACACCTGCTGCAATTCCACTTGGATCACTTCAATGGAGTCAAATTGCCGCCCTTTTAACTGCAATTTCAATTTTCGGAAGCAGTAGAAATTGTAGGGTGCCAGGGGACAGCGGTCATGTTTTTTTTGTTAAGGAAGTCCCTCACACCAAGCGATGTCTTTTTTCTTCCACATCTCTGGCCTGTTGCGCCTCACATTTCCCCTCAATCGTTTTAAAAAGTCCTGTATGACAGTCCAAGGCGATCACAAACATCACGGATGGTCTGACTTCGGTCCTCTCAGATCATGTCACGTGCTTTCATGATCATTTCCAGAGTTGTCCTTGTTGACAGTTGATCAGAATGCTTGTCGTCTTCCACAGATTCCCGACCATCTTTGAAACGCTTAAACCACTCAAATTTTTGGCCTAAAGCTTGTTCACCAAAAGCCTCTTTGGATTTCAGCCTTAGTTTTCTTCAGCTTTAATATCAAGAATCGCAATACGACCAACACAGAGTGACAAAAATGGCTCAAAATCATGTGAACATACAATGACACCGCTTGGCACAATTACAGCTGAGACGTACCCCTAACACCATCTATCGGCAAAATTTCGTACCTCTTATGGTTCGCTCAGAATTAAACAATTTTGGGAAGTTTTGGATAGCACTTCATATCCTTCAGAATGATGTGTTAATCAAATCTCTTGGTATATAGAGGCTTTTTAAGTTGGTATATTCAGTTGTGAATACTCCATATAATAAAATTACTATCCTTGCAATGTAAACAAATACAAAGTTTTATTTATATTTGTAATTGGCTGTCAATCAATCATTATGACAGTACCGACCCCCAACAGATGAATCCACCACGGGGTAAAAAGAGCCTAAGAAGAGGCAACATTACAGAGAGGTATACAAGAGTTATGAAAAATATCAATATTCTTTGAGATTCTGTTACTGTTATACAATCGAATTAGCTTAAATGCTGGATCTATGTTTGTTAGTTGGGTGCATCCATTTCCTAAAAAAATTAACGTCTGTGGGTTTCTTTTGGAGACCGGGATACGAATCCCTATATATATTTATAGGGTTCGTGGGACCCATAGTCGTCCATTAAAAATAGCAATTAAAAGGTTAGTAAAAAAAAAATACATATGATGTGCTGCCGATAATTTATTATATAAAAAGCTTCCTTTAATTCTCAATTTTCGAAAGCAAATAGCGAAAAGTGTGAGTTGGGCCTGAAAACCAAATCCATATATCATACATTAATTTTGGAATTATTATATAACAATAAAGTGTCAAAAAGGTTTGGGGTCTGATAAAGAAGTTGGTGAACCTTTTCAAAAATCCCAATTCTTTTGCTTAGGTCAAGAATTAAATCCTCCAAATGCAAAGAAAACGAAAGAGTGGACTCAAAAACAATAACCAGATCCTTAAATTTATTTCGATGTTCTAAAACCTGATGACCCAAGCAGTTGAAAGATCTTTTAATATATCCTAAATCCTCTACTATAATGAGACCCATTGTATAATGCGACTCCATTTTTTCGGCCCAAAAAACCAAAAATGCTATCCTCGTGTACAATACGACTCCTGGCGAGAAATAAAATGTGCAAAAATATACAGAAAAAAAAAATCTTTATTTTTAAATTTTTAAATAATCTGGATCTTTACAATTCAAAAACCTTCAAAATCTGATTCATCTGTGTCTTTCTACATTGATAGGGAAAGCTTTCCCACTCACATATTGACTTTATATCAATTTTCTTAATAAAAAAACAAGTAATCTTTATTCAGTTTAATATTTTCCATAACTTCACTGCATAAGTTTTCTTGTAGGCTTTGGTTCGAGGCAGTTTGGAAATATAGCGATCTTTGGAAGAAGTTAGTGTCATATTACGGTACCGTGTTGGCGACGAGAAATTCGAATAAAAAGTGAATTAATTTATTGTATAATGAACTGGACACTGAATATGTAATGTAATTAATGTATAATAATACACGGTAAATTCGTGTGAATATCATCAGCACAGAAAGTATCTTCGACAAAAGCAACTGCCTCCACTTCATCGCAGTATACTTAGTGCTTGATTGGCAGTTTCTTTGTTTCATTCCGTGCAGAAGCTTTGAAGATCTTAATGCATTCTGATAAAGGTTTCGCTATATGGATGGTTGAAAAAGCATTATATCAACAGGATTTTTGGTAGGACCACAGAGGTTGAGATGGTTCCTGATAATGGAGTGAACAGTTCCACGACTAAGGCCAGTTTTAGCAGCCACGACATCGATTGTCACTCTTCTGTTTTCTTTTAAGACAGCTTCAATTTTGGCTTTGGAATCATCTGTGATGGCGCGGTTTGCTTGTCCAGGTTGCCAGATTTAGTATTTTTATACCAAATTTGTATATTTTTGGAGTATTTTTCGCATCTAGTAGATTTTTTAGTATTTTTAGAGGTTTTTTTAAAGGTAAACTCCATGGAAAAAAATCGACTTTATTTTTTTTGCATCATAACATTAATCCAGGTTAATAGAGGATATATCATTCACAATTTTTCGATTTTTCCTAATATTTTATTAAGAAAAATGCCTCGGAAAATTCAAAATTGGCGTATGATCTTCCATCCTCTTCTCTAAAGAACACGGCGTCATTTCCTGCCACGAGAACCTCGAGGAATTTCGTCGCCGAGATTCTAGTCGCTTTCTAGTTTCTCTTAGAACGATTCTACATATCGTAAGATTTTGCTAACCTGTTTTATGTGGGCATGCTTCAATTTGTTCTGTTTGGATGTGTAAATAGACAGTCAGATAGAAATTTCACGTTTCATAGACTTCCACAATCGGAATCGATTAAAAAAACAGTGGATTTGTTTCTGACAGCGAGGGAACTGGTATCCAACTCCAAACAGCATTGTGTGCTCATTTTGAAGTGTCTTGCTTTGTCTACCCATCCGCCGTTTTAGAAGACTTCACAATTTCAAATAGGATTTTTAGCATCCATCCATCCAGTTTTTCTTTGTTTTTTATTTCAATAGCTTAAAAGCTAGCACATAATTATTTTGTAAAAATTGTATGTAATTAACATAATGTAGTCCTAACAATGTATTTCAGTAAAAAAAAAATGTCTGAAAAATTTAGTAGAATTTTAGTATTTTGGATGTAGACATCTAGTATGTTTTGGTATATTTTCAACCGGCATTTGGTATTTTTGCTGAAAAAAATCTGGCAACACTGGATCAGATGTTCATTTATGGGTTATTCAGAAGGATTTATATGTTTGATGGCAGGTTGAATAGCTATTGGCATGATCTAGACCAGCAGTTGACAACCTTTTGGACCTCACAGACCACTAAACGAAATTCAAGGGACCAGCAAAATCATTTCGCTATATAGATATTTTGTTGTATGGAGGTGATGATTAAATTTGCATTATTTTGATATATAAATTTTAATTTAGCATTTATATATAAAAATATATTATTTTATATTAATTTGGATTACATTAAGAACAAGACCTTTTCGATACTGATATCGCTGCCTAAGGCCTGCTTCAGACGCTTTGGTTTTTCGCTGTTTGTAGCTTCCGGCACGGCGCCGTGCTTAGAAATAATTGCAAGTGCCTATGGGGACTTCAGATGCTACGAAACGCCGTTGACGATTTTAAATCGTGGATGGCCACAGTTGTCGATACGGCGTGGTTTTTTGCCGTTCACGGCATTAAAAGTACATGAGATAAACGAGCACGTTCATACGGCCGGGGGTTTTATTTCTGTTGGGTGTCACTAAAAGATGAGTAACCTAAAAAAAAAAAGGCTTAGACAATAGGCGGGTTGGAAAAGGGGAGATTATAGGATACCCAGATGCCCTTGTGTGCGAAAACGTAGAGAAAGAACTGGTGCCAAGCAGCAAGAGACAAGCAACCGGCAGCAATCGACCAGAGTTAAGAACTACTAGACTAAGGGTAAAGACATTAGAATTGTATTAACTAATGAACGTTTATCATTGAATGTAATCTTAATTTGTATCTTGTTAACAAAGTTTTGGGCTATGGAAGACATTGAATTACTAATAATGAACCCATCTCCTCTTCTTCACTCAAGAACGCTTCTTGTTTAGATACAAATAGTACAAGCACAGAAGCTTCTCTTGATTTTGCATAGCGGCAAGAATGAAATTGGCGGGATGTAGAGAACAACACTGCTTAAAACCGCGCCAATGACTTGTGTACACGGCGCCATGCCGGATACGGCGAACGGCGAAAAACCGGAGCATCTGAAATAGGCCTAAGGTCACCATTGCTGAAAACAAATTTTTTTTTCCTGAAATAATTAAAATTTGAAAGCAGAGTGGACTAAAAATAATATTCTAATAAGTATTTTATGGAAAAATCCCAATAAGACATATCACAAAAGCATGTATATTAAGGCCCACGGAGTGTTTTTTCTTTGGCCTCGTTAAAATTAGCATTTCACAAACATATTTACAGTCTTAAACTGTCAATATAATAAATTCATAAATTTGAAAGTTCTGCAAATTTTATGATTTTCATACAATAAATGATCAGCAAATGAATTAGAGGCTTGATGTTTTTGAGTAAAGTGATTAGAGGTTCATTTATGGGTTATTTAGAAGAATTTGTACTAGTAACTTCAAAAAGTTCCTGGTATTAATTTTTATTTCTGCACACAGAGAAAATACAAACATTTAAATAAATTTCCTTCAAAATACTGTCCTTGGGTAGTAACACACGTTTGCCAATGTCTGTATAATGCTTGGAAACATTCTCTGAAGCCAGTTTGCAGAACTGTGTGAAGTGCGGATATCGCAGGCAGCTTTTGCCTCTACACTTTGGCATCTGTCTTCTCGCACGATGTTGCTCACAAGATTAATTGTGGATGGATTGATTGAAGTTGATGGACGGACACTCCGATGGTCATCTTTGATATTCGAACATTGTTCCGTAACTGACTGTCAGTGACATTTTACATAGCAAAATCAGAATGTGATACTTACTCTACACAACCAGTTAACAGACTCCCTGTGCACTGCAGCATTCCATTTAATTCACGTCAAAACACGTTCGAGCATGATCTGGTAAACACTGCGGGGAAGCCTCGCTCGCTCACTCACATACACTACCTCAATTTCACAACGTATCGCGATTTCGGGAAATTTTTGAAGCTACTAATATGTTGATGGCAGGTTGAATAGCTATTAGATCAGCAGTTGACGACCTTTTGGATCTCACGGACCACTAAACTCAAAATTTGGAAACCCCTGCATTAATGATTAAGCATCACAAAAATTTTCTCATGGACCCATCAGTGGTCGATGGACCATCGGTTGCCAGTTGCTGATCTAGACATGTGATATGTGATATTGTTGGAGGTGTTGTTGAATAGTTTTGGAAAAGCAGTGATATACATGTATTTGGTGTAGCGTGCTAAAAATTGACCCTTTAATTTCCGACATGCCCAGCCCTTATTTAAAGGAAGAGATTCCTCCTCTAAATAATTAACCCTTCCCTCTTGCAATTTTAGACCGCTTCAGGGCCGTTAGCGGACAAAGACCCCTTAAGTTGAGTAACGAATTACTTATTAACAATTAGCCAAGCTAGAATAAGTTTTAATTTAGGTTAGGTAAAATTCATATAAATAGCTGATAACCCCAGGATTCTTGGAACAAAAATTATGCGAAAATAAAACTCAGTTGTAAAATATAAAAGGATTAATGAAAAGTGAACTAACAAGTTCCAAACAAATATTTTCCTTTATTACTACAAAAGGGTAGTGCCAAAATAAAAGGTTGTCGTAAACAATTTAAGTAGAACAGCGTTCACCAATCGACAGGGATAATCATAATGGCGATAGCGGAATAAAGGCGAGACCGACGAAAAGGTGTCCAACAGACAGCAAAACGTGTCAACGGAAATAACTTGGTTGTAAAGTAGTTTCTTTCTAGGCGGAGGTGAATCCGAGTAAGTCCGTACACAACACAGTACGAAATTCTATTAAACCACGAGACGTCTCGGGAAAACTAGTCGATTGGGAAGTGCGGCATTACTAATACAGGTTGGAAGTAAAAAAAAAAAAAAAAAAAAAAAAAATTTTGGAAAGAGGAGAGGAAAAAAAAAAAAATAATAAAAACAATTGAAAAACAATAAGAAAAAACGGAAAATAATAAGATTAAAAAAGATTAATTAAGTCAAAGGAAATATATACCAGGAACCTCGGGGAATTACAGTGAAATAAGCGGGAAAAAACGTAAGGATACAATTAAAAAACAATGGAACCCTCCGACAGTAAGACACACAGACAGCAGCAGACAGGGATAAAATAAAAAAAAAATGGGTGGGTTTTAAGGCTTGATACGACAGACTAGGTAAAGGTACGTGTTCACAAGGAGAGTGGAACGAAAAAACGAATTCCCATACGAAAAGAGGTCCTGAAAAAGAGAAACGACAAAAATAGAAAGTAACAAAAATACAACAAAATAATCAGCAACATAAATAAAAGCAATAATGTGGATAGTGTCAATGAATAATTTATGAATAAACTCTTTAACCACAACAGTATAATTACAAGAAAAATACAACCTGATCTTGCTGGAAGCACTTTTCGAAAGCCAAGCTTTCATTATTCAACAGCCGGTGAAAACCTCGAGTAAAACTGAGAGAACTAACCTTTGAAAATTTTTCAAGGTATTATAAGGAAAAAGCAACCAATCAAAAATATAAGCAACTATTTTCTCTGATTGGTTATCTGGTTCACCCAAGTAATTAATGGGGAATTACCAATGGGTCCTGAATCTAAGTTCAATAGCTGTTTTTTATCAGTCCTTTGAATAGCTATACTTTCGAAAGCGTCCAAAAGGTTTTTTCGATTTATTGGCATAATCAGCTTAACATTGTCCAAAGGGAAAACATGTCCGGTGTCTAAAGAATGCTTGGCCACAGACGATTGATTACTCCTTCCATATTTTCTGTGGGCCAAGTGCTCCTTGAATCTAGTCTTGATATTCCTGAAAGTCTGTCCTTTGTAAAGCATGGGGCAATTGGCACATCTGATTTCGTAGATCCCTGGTTTCAATAATGGGGGGATTTTGTCCTTTGGATTGTGTAGTAGATTCCTGACCTGGTTTGGATTGCTAAATGCAAGAGAAATGTCAAATGATTTGAAAACTGCACTAAGACCTTTAATTAAAGAATTATTGTAAGGTAAAGAAACCGATTTGCCCCTATTCTTAGTCCTGTTCAAGATGGTGATGTCCTTCATGAATTTTTTAAACTTCCTCTTCCTGACCAGATCCCAGATTTCTTTAGAATATCTTCGAAATTCTTGAGGAAGATTTCTGCCAAAATGGGGCTAAGGCAGGACCCCATAGGAGTGCCAACCAACATTTTGTATACCTTATCTCTATATTTATAGATATTATTGTTAGTGCATAACCTAGTTAACAATAAACACTCGTCCAAAATATTTTGCGGAACCTTATTCCTATGTAAAATTTCTTGCAAAAAGTTAATGGTGTCAGACATTGGAATACTTGGAAAAAGTGAGACTATATCAAAAGAAACCAAAATATCCCCTTCTTTGATAACTGTGTTTTTTAATTTGTTCACTAGATCAATGCTGTTTTTCACTGAACTATCAAAATCCGATAATTTCAAGTTTTTCAAAAAACTCGCTAAAAATTTTGATAATTTGTACGTCGGCGAGTCAATATTTGAAACAATGGGCCGCATTTTATTACCAGGTTTGTGTTTTTGGTAAAGCATACAAACGAGGTAAGGTCGGATTGCTAATGATAAGTGAAGGGGCCACTTTGGGGGGAATGAAATTAGGACAATTTTTAATAGCCTTTTTAACTTCCCTGACTAACCTGGTTAACGGATTCTTGCAGAATAATTCGAAAGGGCCTTCGGATATAAGAGCGGCTACTCTATCGAAATAACTGCTTTTCCTCATGATGACTGTGTTATTCCCTTTGTCACTTTTGAGGAAAAAACAATCTTTCTCGTTAAGAGATTTAATAATTTTGAAATATTGATGATCATTGTTAGAAGATTTATAATTTTCCCAATTTTTAGATAGAATTTTGGTACACTGTTCTCTAATCGCCTTTTTCTGGGATTCCGGTATATATTTTATGCCTCCTTCTACATATCCAACTAATTGTTGAATATCTTTTTGTTTATTATTGAAAGCATATTTCAACCCTTTAGATAAAAGTTCTAATTCTGAATTATCAAAAACTAAATCCGTACGATTAACAATGTTATCAGCAGATTTCTTTTCAACTGCGGAAACAGTGGGTTTCTGATTTGTCATGATCAATTTAAACTTACCCGACAATTTGTTGATTTTTTTATCCATCTTGAATTGATTCACCTGATTAACTTTCAATAGGAATTTGTCCCATGCTTTCGGCTTAACCTGGTTACTAAATTGTAAATGCAAAGCGTTACCTGAACTATATCGAAGCCATATCGAAGCCAAAGCTCTCTATCGTTCGACGTCTATCGTAAACCCTCAAACGGACTAAACTACATTCCGAGCGATTCCAGCCACCCATGGAGCCATAAGATGTCTACGTTCATATCTATGATCGACAGGGCTATTAACCTCCCTCTTAGTCCTCCACGTTTCAAAAAAGAAGTTGCCCTCATCCAGGAAATTGCTGCCAAAAAAGGATACAATAATCGTACCATCATAGATCTGGTCAGGAAGAGGAAGTTTAAAAAATTCATGAAGGACATCTCCACCTTGAACAGGACTAAGAATAGGGGCAAATCGGTTTCTTTACCTTACAATAATTCTTTAATTAAAGGTCTTAGTGCAGTTTTCAAATCATTTGACATTTCTCTTGCATTTAGCAATCCAAACCAGGTCAGGAATCTACTACACAATCCAAAGGACAAAATCCCCCCATTATTGAAACCAGGGATCTACGAAATCAGATGTGCCAATTGCTCCATGCTTTACAAAGGACAGACTTTCAGGAATATCAAGACTAGATTCAAGGAGCACTTGGCCCACAGAAAATATGGAAGGAGTAATCAATCGTCTGTGGCCAAGCATTCTTTAGACTCCGGACATGTTTTCCCTTTGGACAATGTTAAGCTGATTATGCCAATAAATCGAAAAAACCTTTTGGACGCTTTCGAAAGTATAGCTATTCAAAAGACTGATAAAAAACAGCTATTGAACTTAGATTCAGGACCCATTGGTAATTCCCCATTAATTACTTGGGTGAACCAGATAACCAATCAGAGAAAATAGTTGCTTATATTTTTGATTGGTTGCTTTTTCCTTAAGCCTGGTTTCCGTTTAGCGTCGGTTCAGCGTCGGCGTGCTTTTTGCTTCGGCGTCGTTTTTTGCAATCCACGCCTGTGAGACGCACCCTGATTAGCACGCGAGCGCGGTCGTTTTCCATTTAGCGACTTTCAACAGTTATCCTGCATCTGGTCTGATCTGATTGGTCAAGTCGATGCAAACAATTGTCGCTCTCTCAAGGTGATAGAAAAAGAAGATATCAACCACTCCGGTCAAGTCCACGCTTCGAATTTATTACTATATCATTTTCACTTAATAAATAAATGATTCACCAAATTTTTATAACCTGTTTAATAATAAATTCACGAAGGAAAAGTCGCGAGAACCCGTGTCGGCGAACAGCAGCTACGGCAGCCATGATTCTCCATCTGAATCGGCGAAGACAACTACCCAGAATCCATAGCGAAGTAGATCGCACCTGATTGGCTAGATCAAAACGACGCCTGAAAAAGACGCCTAAAAATCTAGCCATGCCAGATCTTGAAACGACGCGTGACCCACGCCGAACCGACGCAGACGCTAATTGGAAAACGAATGCGTTTTTCAAAAATTCCAAAAAAAGACGCAGACGCCTAACCCACGCCGAACCGACGCTAAATGGAAACCGGCCTTTATAATACCTTGAAAAATTTTCAAAGGTTAGTTCTCTCAGTTTTACTCGAGGTTCTCACCGGCTGTTGAATAATGAAAGCTTGGCTTTCGAAAAGTGCTTCCAGCAAGATCAGGTTGTATTTTGCTTGTAATTATACTGTTGTGGTTAAAGAGTTTATTCATAAATTATTCATTGACACTATCCACATTATTGCTTTTATTTATTTATTTATTTATAAATTATTCAAAATAATCAGCAACTAAAGATACAGTTCAATATACATAGGAACGTAAGCTCTTGAGAAAAACAAACTTAAAGCATAAAAAAAAATTAATCAATAGCAATACAACGACAAGTTGGGATAAAAGTTAACATTGAGGAGATACACAGTCGGTAAAAGTGAACTGGACAACTTTAACTAATGCGATCATAGTTCTGATGCACTGGATACAAATTCCGATGGCCAGAAGCTAGGAAGAAGTTAAAGGAAGCTTGAGGGGCAGTCTGAAAAGTTAAAACGGGAAGACACGGCAAAGAGGAATGACGACAAAGCCAACTCGTGATCAAGGACGTCCGCTGACGGAGAAGTTAAGTTCAGACAAAAAAGGTGAGAGATCACAACAAAGACCTGGATAATAAAGTCCGAAGCGATCCAACCAACAAACTTGTTGACGACATCGGTTGGAAACAGAACTTGGACTGTTAGGTAGGTGACACCCAAAAACTCAAACGCTAACCCAAACTACATACAAGTAGGTTGCGAATGACAGGAGTAAAATGGTTGCTTGGAAGGGTTCCGAAGAAAGGCATCCATGCCTTGGTCGATATCCCAAAATAATCGACATTCAAAATGACCCAACAAAAGCAAACCACGTACCCCAAGGAAAGGATGCACCTCCAAAACTAGCCCAATAAAGTCCAACCGACGAAGCTACAACAGTGATATCGGAAGACGAACAGGCAAAAGGATGCATGGCCAAGAAGATACACATGCTGGAAAACAGTTGGAGCGAGTGGCAAAATGAATCCAACCAGGCTGGAGGGCATCATAATGACTCTAACTGGTCACACAGCCCAAGACGGATGGTGGGCTAAGCTTCCCGAAGCTAAAATTTCTGCTAAGTGCTTCAAGCCATAATTGGATAAAGAAAAGGAAGGATTGACTTTCTGAAGAGCAAAGTCAATGTGGATGAAACTAAGTTCAAAACATCATCAATAAGTGAAGACGTCGGGTCTAGGTCCGAGGCCAGACTGCTTTGAAGAGCGAAGTTGACTGGGCCAGGTCCGAGGTCAGACTGATTAAAGAGCGAAGTTGTCGGGGCCCAAGCTGTGGCCTGGCTGACTAACTGCCGAGAAAAATGTCAGCAGCAAAAGGGAAAGGAACGCAGGCGGCACGAGCGAGTGCGAAGAACGCGATGAAAGCTAGAAGTCAACAATGACAAAAGAAGGGGAAAAAGATTACAACAATTGCGGGGGCAAAAATTAAAAAATTCTTAAAATTAAGCTAGTAAAATTCAAAAATTAGAAGAAATATTTTGATTTAAAAAAAAAAATTAAGCCCTGCTTAAAAAGCAGGCACAGGGTCAAAAAAAGGGCACGCAACATTGGATATATGGGGCTTAGTTGTCTTCTGATAGTTTAAGTCTTGGCTTAGGGGGAACTGTTGGCCCTGCGAGGTGGCAGAACGTCTTCAACAGAACGTTTTTTTTTTTTTCTCGTTTTATTCAAACATGGAAGTGATAAGCTGGTTATTTATCTTTTAATTATCTCTCTCTTTGAAGTTCATCTGTGGAGATTAAAAATGTTACCTGATGTTTTTTTCCAAAAAATGAAATAGTTGTTAATAAAAGGAAAGTTGAAAAAAAAAAAAAGAAAATAAATAAAACCACAGAATTAAAAATGTATTTTCAAATATAAAACGAAAACTTAAAATGTGGTTTAATAATGGTGTTTATTTGTTTTTTTAATATCGAAATTCAAGGTATTTCCAGTTCTGCCAAGAAATTGGGTCTTGTCCTTTGATATTTACAGAGAAGATAAAACACAGGTTTATTTTACTGACAATTGTTTTATGATTAATCCACTGCAGTCTTCTCCCCAGAAAACTTTATTAAGTGGGTGGAAAGATAAAATAGCCGGGCGGACAAAAATTAAAAACAAATAAAATATGCAGTGTTGTTTAGTTTTTCGTGTATTCAGCCGAGCGGTGCACCCGTTCAAAAGGGCCTGGGGAGAACCGATTTCATTGTTTTGAATATCAGTTAGATATTCACTAGGGAATCGGGGGGGGGGGGGTGCAGTGCATACAATATACAAGGCATGTTTCTTTAAGTAAAAACAGATTTGAAATATGGCCATTGCAGCACTTTCATTGCCGTTCCACGCCTTTACACTAAGTACCTTGATCTTTTGGCTACCAACAGATGCCATTACAGAAGTGTTCGCTCATGTTGATGTTTGTTTGTGTGTTTAAATTGCTTCAGACCATTGAAAATCCCTCCGATTGTGAAATAAGCACTGTCATTCAATTCTTAAATGCAAGAGACATGAAGGCGGCTGAAATTCATCGGCAGGTTAGTGAAGTGAATGAAGTGTATTAATAAAGAAAATGCCATGACCTTTTTGCTCACGACAATGCTTGTCCGCACATGGCTCATCAAATCAAAGATCTCATTGCATCATTTAGCTGGGAACAACTTGATCATCTTCTGTACAGCCCTGAGTTAGTTTCCAGTGATTATCATTTGTTCTTGTATTTAAAGAAGCACCTTGACGACCAGTGCTACGACAACGATGGCGACGTCAAAATGGCCTTGCTGGAGTGGTCAGCAAATCAGGCGGCTGATTTCTATGAGTATGGCATTCAGAAGTTGGTTGTATGATACATGTACAATAAGTGCCTTAATATAAGTGGAAATTTTGTTGAAAAGGAGATTAAGGTCCAGGTTTTATTATATTATATAAAAGTTAAGGTGTTTAAAAAATTGCCCTTGTGCTTTCTTTTAATATCAAAATGGTACTTACTTAAAAAACATGCCTCGTGTTTAGATAAATCATCGGAGTAAAAATCCATGTGTTCACTCATAAACAAGTACTAATAATCATGTAATTTACAAATTAATAATAATAAAAGTCTGCTAGAATATCATAAATAAATGTTTGTTCAATATTGATTCAATTAATACTGCTAATCTACTAGTATTACAGGTTAACTCATAACGAGTTAACATTTGAACCGTCAGGGGATCAGATTAAAAGTTCGACTTAAACATTTGAACCAAAATGAGGCTATTGATTGTAGTTGAACCTACATTTAAGAACATTTTTGCCTCTATGTAAGTGTATGATATTTCTCAATGGATGTTGAATGAATGTAGTATAATATACCGCAGGGAATATATATATTTATATATAGGTATGGAAAAAAATGTTCCCCATGCATGAATACAGGATGATGCTATGTCGCGTTTAGTTTTAAACAAAAGAAATGCGTGGGAATTGGAATTAACATCCAATTCGTAATGTTATTAGCTGGCGGAATTTAAAACTATAGCCAATGAAAGAGATGTACAGTAAATGAAAAGTGGCTATTATAAGTGGAATGATCTTTTGTCTGGAGTTCTTATATGCAGATTTGACTGTACTAAAAAATATGATGACCAATTTTATAAAATATACAGATTGAATTCAAGTTAACAGGTGAAATTTCCACTAAATTAATTCTTCAGAGGGATGGAACCAAGACTTTATTTTGGGTTATCAGAGTTTGAATTATTTGAGTTCACCTATACTGATACTTCTAATTTAAACACTGATTACACATTAAAGAATCTGATTTAAGTACCAACAATTCACAACAGCTCAGTAAAATTCATAAGGATCAGATATTGATTTCGAGGATAATGAAGACAATGATGAAAATAATTTATGATTCGCTACTGTTATTGCTGCTGCTTTCATACAATCGGATTTTCTTCTTGATGCATATCATTATATGCAGTTGGATCACTGTCATATGGATAGATATTTCCAAGAGTAAATAAGTAGACTTCTAATATTGCACTGTTTATTATTGTTTATCTTGTAATGTTAAAAATCCATGATTTTTCTCATGAATCTGATTAGATCAGAATAATAATAGACATTAGCTAGATAATCAACCATGGTCAAAGCTGACGTTGCATTCTATTCCCTCTGTAGACAAATATTGGCTATATATTAAAAGCGTTTTGGAATGGAGGAGGCCCCATTTTGTTTTCTTACACGGTTTATTAAAAAATTTGTATTTTTTTTTTCCATATAATTTTTTTTTTAATTCCACTTTCTGGTTGATTCTTCCTTGTCTTAATACCGATATTTATTGTATCATTTGCTCTTTATTGAGAATAATAAACCATTCCAATAAAGATTTTTAATTTTTTTTTTTTTTGGCAGGGATGATGATGATGATGAAGTAATATATGGCAATTTCCCCATCAGTTCCTCAAGGACTGATATGAGTGATTTTAATCCTCCTGTGGAAGAACAAGAAGTTATAGTATCCACGGAAGTAGAAGAATCTTGCGAAGAGGAAGGTAAAACAGTGCCCATAATGGCTCAAGGAATTCCACCCCCTGATTTCTCTGAGGAATGTGATAGTTTGCAAGAAAAATTACAAGGTGAATATTGTTATTCATCTGCAGAATTTGAGGAGGTTAAAACTGCTGAACCTATTGATGGTGAAGGTTCTGTTAATAAAAGTCAAGACTCGTGTAAGAAAAAAACACAATCAAGTGTAACGAACACATTTTCAAATGTATTAAACTCTAAAATATATGATAGCAATTCAACAGAATCATGTACAACAAATAACAGTGCCAATTATAATTTTAGAAGGAAAAATTCCACAGATAAATCGAACTCCTTAAAAGCTAATCATATAGATACTAGTCAATCAAAATCTAATTCAGGGCATTTAAAAGAATCTCTACAAACTTCTAATCAAGGTTCTGCTGACAATTCTGATAGCAATAACAGTTCAGATACATCGAAAAATGACTTTAGTGTGGATGGTAAGAAGGGTGAGGCAAAAGGTGAAATGTCAGAAAAACCAGATTCTGAAAGCTCCAATAAGGAGAGTAGTGATGATAATTTGAATTCAGCTTTGGAAGAGGGAGGAGTTCCTACAGCATCTCCATCTAAAAACAAACGGAAAAAGAACAAATCGGTCCATCATGACAGTGATACTTCAGAAAGTTCTGGAAATACACAAGTGCGACGTAGTAGTCGCATAAAATCAATGGAACAGAAAAAAGAAAGGGAACGTGAAATAAAAGAGAGAGAGGAACGTGAACGTTATGAACGAGAATGTGAAGAGAAAAGTCGATCTGATCCTGAAAAAGATGTAAAAGAGGAGGAGAAAGGACAAGATAAAGTTGCAAGTAGTGATGAAGAATCGTCTAATGCTAAGAGCTGCCTTAATGACAGTCAGACATCCATGTCACCTGTAGCAAATCAGATGGCAGAAGACAGTTCTTCCAAATGTGGAAAGGAATCTCCAGCCACATCTGGAACTTCCCAACACGAAGAATTCAGTTCTCCAAAACCAGAGAAGGTTAAATCTAGATGGCGGCGAAGCAGTGAACTGGAAAGAGCAGAGAGTGGTCCAAGCAGTGGCAAAAATCTAGATGGAAAACAATCGCCACATTCATATCCTCTTATTCATAATCATAATTTAAGTGAAAACACTGGTACTGGTATTAAAGTGGAAACAATTGAGGAGCAAAATGATTCAGAATCATCTCAAGACATCAAAATGAGGTGTGAAAGTAAAGCTATAAACGATGAAGAATTACCTTATTTTGAAGAAATTAATGAAAATGTGTATCTTTCTGAAAGGTAAGTAGACTTTTATAAAATGTGTATTTGATAATTCCTTAATAAAAATTTATTTTATTTTTTTTTAATTTCTGAGTTTATAATAATATACCTATTTATATACATTTGATAAACTTCAAAAAATAGTGGGTTGTCTATTGGAGGTGGAAATTTTTTTTTATCTTCATTCCCTTAAACTACCTTAAAATTTTCATATACAGTAGAGCCTCCATATAGAGAAATGCAAAGGGCCAGCAAAATCATTTTGTTATATAATGTTGCATGGAGGTGGTATTTAAATTGCCATAATTTTGACGTATATGTTGTTAAAGATTGCATTTATATATGGTTAGTATATTTTTTCAATTTAGTATTTATATACAAGGGTTGGGGCAAAAGTCATGGCAACTATTTTTTTTCTTGAAGATACCAGTCCGGTTGGAAAATGTGACATATACAGACGAAAGGACAAGGTGTTAACTACATGTGTGGATAATAAATAGCACTGAAATATCGTAACACACTAATTTACGGTAGTATATAGGGCAATATGGCCTTCACGGTTGCTCATCACTGGTTGACACACGTCCTTGCTGAAACTTTCCTACCCACCGTGCTACTGTATGGTATGGTAGGGCACTATTCCCAAGGGCTTCCACTAATTCACTGTGACATTCCATCGCATTTCTCCCTCGGAGAACGGCTATTTTGATGTAATCGCGCTGCTCAACACGGGTTACTTCCATCTCACACGACACTCACCAACTGACTGATTTCACAGCCCTCGCTGCGCTACTACCAGCTATCACAGAGCCATCTGTTGTTCTGCATACACACTATGCCTGCAGAACTTCCACACGACACATATACGTTTGTGATCCGTTCACATATCTACAAGAAAAAAAATATTTGCCGTGACTTATGCCTCAACCCTCGTATAAAAATTTAGTTACTTTATATTAATTTGAATGCTTTTTAACATGAAGAACAAAATTTTTGTAAAACTTGACATCACTGCCTATCTAAGTCATGCAGGTCACCATTGCTGAAAATTTTGTTTTTAACTTGTTTTTAATTTTGCTTGTTGGCTGTTTGTGATAATTTCGTTTCTTGGCTGTCGGGTCATGCTAAGTGTGGTAACCAAATTTTGTAATAAAGAGCTAAAATATACCTTAGAATGTTTTGTCTGGGCCAAAAAATTCTTACGTTATAGGGACAATTATGCTATAAAGAATTTGTTATATGGAGGTTGAAAAAGCATTAAATCGATAGGATTTTTGCTGGAACCACAGAAAAATTACATTGTAGAGATAATTATGCTATATCGAGGTTCACTATACGGAGGCTCTACTGTAATATTCTTTAAGAATAATTTTGATTCTTAAGATATGCAATTCTAATAAGTAAGCTACCATATACTAATCTTTAATAGAAAGAAAAAAGATTACGTATACTTGTATTTCAGAATAAAGTATTGTATACAAGAGTGTCTCAAACCTACAGTAGGTCAAAATTCTATTGACAGTAGAGGACTGTAAACTGAGTATTTTGAGATAGTAAACATGGGACTCTAAGCATACCAAACTTTGAGGAGATGGAGTTAGTTTGTATGGCAGAAACGCTATCAATAAGCATCTGTCAACTTCCCCATGAAATGCTTCAAGGATACTGTGAACCATTGAGCTCGGAAAACAACTGGAGATCTTACCTAGCCAACTTTTTCTTACAGACCATACATAAATAATTGATAATCTGCCTTCTCTCGGAGCTGCTTATCCAGCTTATTTCAATACTTGTCTATGGAAATAGACGTGCTAATTTTTTCAACATAGTTAACAATTTTTTCACTGCCCATTCTTGCAGACTAATCGATGAAATCTGGCTTCATTTTGATGCTGGCCAATGAGCCACAGTGATCCCTCCAGTTGTTCATCGAGTTTACTGGTGTGAACATTTGCTCTGCGCTGGAAGTTGCTTATGGATTAAAAAAGTTGTTATTTGATACCTGAACATACGTTTCTGATCCTATGATTCCCTCTCTCAAAATACTTGGTTTACATTCCTCCGGTATTTCTGTTTACTGATGGCCACGTGGTGGCCAAAATGTACATCCATACAAGGAAATAAATATATAGAAATATAAACATGTAGACAAAAAGTTTTTTTCCCCTCTATTCTATTGTTAATGTCCACAATAGTCTATTTGTTATTAGTCCTCTACTATCCATAGAATTTTCATCCTAAAGGATTGAGGTGCACTCTATGAGACACTTAACTTTGTCAAAGGTTTCAATATATCCTTATTGGTTCTCTCTCTTCAGGGACAAGATTGAATATTATTTCAATACGAATTTAATTCATGTATTATTGGAGAATTTTTTAAGTTTGTGCATTGTATATAATATATGAGGACGAGTCGATAATTATCTGCATTGTGGCTATAACATTTGTTATAATCAATTTTAACCCTTAATCTGGTGTGTAAAAACTAAAAAAAAATATTTCAACTATATTTGGTTTATTGATTATGTATGGTGTATAAAAAATTGAATTTAAAAATAATTTGTAATTTTCTAAATATTATTGACATGGGAATTATTCCCAATATCTGTTTGTAGACGTCAATTGAAAGGACACAAATTCCCGTTGCCCTTGATGTATATGATAGGGCTATAGAGTAGTCATGGACCTTTGCACAAATCTACCTCCAAATACGTTGGTAGCATTCGACAACTCTTTCTGTAGTTGCAAATTATTAGATACAATGGGAAATGGGTTTCATTGCCTTCCAATGAATTTTTTACCAAGCTAAGAACGGACAAGTACATCACTTTTGTGTACAGGGTGTCTCACCTAAAGTGAACCAATAGCCAACTTCTAAAATACAAATGTGACAGAATGGAAGATTTATTGTACTTCTATGTGAGCGGTTTTTATGTGTATTCTATTATAAAAAATGCCATTTTCGAATATGGAATTTGACTTTCAAATGTGCAGTGGAAACTCCTATTTTTAATGGCATTTTCAGATTATAAACAGGTGCAGTGTGTTTTGATTTAAAGAAAAGGCAAAAAACAGAAATTGTTCATCAATTTAAACAAAAACAAAGGTTGAATATTTATTGTAAGAACATTTATTGTACAACCATTGTTTGCAGTACTATAAATGCAGTAATGCAAAACAATGACTGGACACTAAATGTTCAACTTTTGTTTTCGTTTAAATTGATGAATAATTTCTGTTTTTTGCCTTTTCTATAAATCAAAACATACCATACTTTCACTGCCTCTATCTCCTAAACGGTTGGAAATTCGAACAAAAGTTCGCCATTATCCATTGCGGGACATTGGCTTCTCTGCCACACTCATACACTTTTTGCGTCGACTCAAATAGGAAACTTAATAACATTAACATAATTAATTAACAAAATTCCAATAAAATATGCTAGCGGCATTTCTGAGTTGTAGGTGAAATTAACCTTTAAACGCCATAACTATGTCTTGCACAGAATGAACGGCGCGGGAAGATAAAAAAGGCCGAACGCCTCGGAATAAACCCAAAGGAGAGAGAAACAAAAAAAAAAAAAAAAAATTAAATTTTTTATAAACAATATCCATTTCTAACAGTAATTAACAACAGTTGTTTGCTGGAGGCTGAGCACATCTTCCAAGAAAATCTAGCAACAATGTCAGCCTCCAACAAACAAACACAAAAAAGAAAACAGAAACCACCTTACAATGCTTGCAAACCGCTCACAATAGAGCGGCCGTGGCAACAATGATGCACAACGAAATTACTAAAACCAAGGAGACAACTTTCCTAAAATGAATTCAGATCTACATAAACACTACGCACCCACATAAATCACAATTAACCACACACTCCTACCATACAACGAGACCACCCCCTCACTTGAAAACAAAATAGCTCCAAACAAGCGTACAATGGGAAAGGAACAATTACATGCTAATTTCCCCTACAATTCCCATTCCCTGTTCCCGTCGGACCTATGCAACACTCCAAACTGACATGGAATGTCACAAAAAAAATAGGGATTTCCATTGCACATTTCAAAGTTGACTTCCATATTCGAAAATTGCATTGGAAATGGAATACACATAAAAACTCTCACATAAAATAATAATTCTTCTATTGAAAGTTCTCTGTCAGATTTGTATTTTTGAAGTTGGCTGTTGGTTCACTTTAGGTGAGACACCCTTTTATACATCTCTGCTTTACAAAGCACTTGGTCTATCTGTTAACAAGCTTTGTTTCCTTTTTCAAAAAAATGTTTTAGGCTGAGTGACAAGCCACAAATGCACTGCTGCCTTAACTTCTTCATCCTATGCAAATTTTTGTTCTTGGTCTTTAGGGGACCAAACAGATGATAGTCTGATGAGCCAAAATTAGGAAGTAGACTGTTTATACTGTGCAATAACAAAATCATAGTCATTGAACAACAAATTCTTTTGGATAGGAGTTTTTTTGCATTTGCCCTGAATTACAAGCATTGTTTATTGTTGAGATTTTTTTTTTTTTTCCTGATAATGTTGACCATTCTTGCACACACTTTGTAAAACTCAAGGCAGTCATAATTTATTCCATAGGTAATTTGCCACGTCATCAATTATAATTCGATTATTTCATCAGAATTGGTTTATGTACATGTTAATGTTGTGATCATTTGTGGATATGGACAGATGTCTAGCTCCGTTGTTAAAATGATACGTGAGACTTTGCTTTAAGTTCTTGGTGTAATTTTAATTGGCAAAGCATTTTCTCCAAACTGCACTATATCTTCGATGAAGATGGCTCCCAGACATGCATTCAGACCACAACAAATCACTACACATTGCTCTTCCTTTGTAGAAATCACAAGTGGCACATCTTTAGTTATAACTGAACTAATGTAGCAAGTTTCAGCCTGCAACAGCAGTAACAAGAGGAATTGTAAGCTCAAGAAGAAAGCATTATGTGTGTAATTTAAAATTTAGTTGGAATGACTTAATTTCTTACTGATAGTAGCCTTATTGTCGTTAACGCTGTTTCAATGAGCTCGGGACTGTGAGGATTTGATTACTAATCGCCATGTTTATTTTCAAGCAAGCCATGTTAGGTTGCTCAATGAACCTTCTAATCATCCATTCTGCAGGTCGATGTCGCTTCAATCATCAAGTCAGTCAGCTTGTGTGTTCAGCACTTCGACTCGGATCGGCTCAGATGCAAGTCAGAAAATCACATGACCTGGTTAGATCTGACTCAGTCAGATTTGAGTTGCCGAAAGCACCAATTTAATTAATTTTACAATGGCAGGTTAAGTTGCTGAGGCGGTATTTAATGGCTTCTGGGTTAAGAGTGGTGGTTCATTTGAGCTGGTCTCGAATCTAAGCTGAGGGTTGATTTTGCGACTTCATTTTAGGCGAAAAAAGGTCAGCTTAGACTCAAGCCAATACGATATATAGTTCTGTGAATAATGCTGTTACAAACAAGTATATTGGTTCATGTAAATAAACATCAATAACCAAATATTTGTCTGAAATAAACAAATGCTGATAATTTTTATCAATCTGGTATGAGGCTTGATTCATAACACTGCATCATCGGGATTTCCTTACATAATCGGATAATGCAAACCAAAATTTTGGGCTACCTAAGATTCGTATTAATGAGGTTCTACTGTATATTATTATTTACATGAATATTTACCAACTTTTGTTGTAATAATTACAATTGAAGATGTCCAATTAGGAATATGCAACCTGTATTAGGCTAGCCTATTTAATCTTTGATCTTTTTATATTGACATTGTCATCCTCAGGGAATGGTCAATGTGCTCTTCCCTGTCTGCGAGCAATGTCATAATAATTTTGAATCGTTATGTATTTTCATCCATAATTCTTATATAATGGGTGATTAATAATGACTCGTACACAGAAAAACTTTTAAATTTCTTTTATAAATTGAAATTGCTTAAGGAGAGGGGACAAATCTATTAAGTACCGAAAGGTGCTTTATGCTATTACTAGAGGAAATAGGTTTGTCTGGGCATTCGTCTGTAACTTGATCTTCTTGAAGTTATGGTTAAATTGTTTAATATGGTTCATCGCACAAAATAGTTCAAAGATGCTTGGAATCGGTACTTGGCACATGTTCTAATGGTATTGTCATGTTACCTCCTAGAAATTTTCAATGCGAAGAAATGGCATGTGACACATCAAGCGAATCTTAACGACATGTCATGAACGAATAAAGAATAATTGATAAATTCGAAGATGGCTGAAAGTGGCTCACTGTATTACTTGTTCTAATGACACATTATAGTACCATTGGAAATCTTCAATGCTAGGATTTGGCTTGTAATACATTAAACAACTTGTAACAAGGAGTCATGACTGATATAATAAGTAATTAATAAGTTGAAAGGTAGTCAAATTTGATTCAGTGGAACCCGTTCTAATAAAACCAATATGGTACCATTGAACATTTTCAATACTACCAAGGGGACTCCATGTACTCTGACTCACCGATTTTGATAAAAAATATTCTACGAGTACCTTTCACCAAATTAAAGACCCATGCAAAGCCATTCGACACATTTCTCAAAATTTTCCGAGAAAAAATTCACAAAGTTTATTATAATTGCCTACGCTTTATAAATGCTCGAATTGTAGCATATATTTTTATTGTGTTCAGGTGGTCTAGTAGTAAAATGTTAGCATTCTATTTTGCAGGTACGGGTTCAAATCCCGTCTTCAATAATTTTTTTTTCTTCGTAAATCTTTTTTTAACATATATGGGAATGTGTAATTCATTTACTAAATATATTTCCGATTTTCCAATTTGCTACCATCATTTTCTTTTCTCTATAAAATGCATATACGAATTATTATAAGTAATGATCCGCTATGATAAATGAGCATTTAAAAGAAAAAGTTTATTTAAACTAACACTAGGATTAAATAATTATTGCACCAAGTACATACTAAATATAATGCATCGTATTGGTATCTGCAGTTTATCAATCACCCTTCATTAATGTTTTTAACTAGCACATTGGCTACCAAATCACAATTTCTTATTTCTAGAAGCAGAAATTAACTATTACCTCTGTATTTGACTACACCTGAATTATAAATTATTTTGTGTTTTTTTGTTTTTTTTTAAAGAAATAAATATAAGTTGTAACAACCTTTCAATTTATGTAAAAATAACCACAGCAAATTGGAAATGTTAGATTATGTTTAATTATAATAATTGTTACATGCATTTTATAAATAAAAAAAAAGATAGTAGCAAATTGGATAATCAGAAGTATATTTAATGAATTACACATTCTCATATATGTTAAAAAGAAATTTACAAAGCGAAAAAGAAAAAATTGAAGACTGGATTTGAATCCGTACCTGCAAAATAGAACTCTAGCATTTTAACACTAGACCACTTGAACGTGATAAAAATCTATGCTACAATTCGAGCATTTATAAAGTGTAGGCAATTATAACAAGCTTCATGAATTTTTTTTTCTCGGAAAATTTTGAGAAGTGCGTCGAATGGCTTTGCATGGGTCTTTAATTTGGTGAAAGCTACCGTAAAATATTTTTTTATCAACATTGGTAAGTCAGAGTATGTGGAGTCATCTTGTAAGAGATGGTATGTAATATATCAAACAGTGCTGCCACCAGATGTTGATTTTTCCCAAATCCCTGCTATTTCCTGCCACCATCATAAACATCGATATCAAAATATCGATGCACGGATATCGATTAAAGCCATTTAAAGAAAAAATGAAAGGCTTTTTTTCATCCTACTCATTTATCTTTTTCAACTACAGTACAAAGCATCTCTATCATACTCACCCCTCCAAAATACTTTTCTTGAGCAAGGGAAAAGAATTTCTCATTGAAAAAATTAAAGGTACTTGAATATTTTTATATTACACTTATATTTTTTCTTTACAAAAATTTAGGGGATCTCACAATTTCCTACCAGTTCCCATATTTTGCTCTTTCCTGCAAGATATTCCGCAAAAAGTTAAATTTCCAACAAAACGGCAGCGTTGATATCAAAAACTTGTAATCTTGTATCATGAAGAAATTAATAAGAGCAGTTAATAAGTTCTAAAATGGTTGAAGTTGATTCCTGTGGAACCTGTTCTAATGTTTTTAAAAAAATTTGAAAATTTTGGAAATATATAAGCGCACACGGTTTGGTTAATAAGCACGGTGTGTGCACATGGACTGTTCCCACATCACTTGGTGTGCTTCGTACATGCTGTTCTTCATTACCAGTGCCTTTAGTTAACATGCGTCTGGTGCGTGCACGAAACGACCTAGCCAGGAGTTGGGGTTGCTCAGTATATTCAAGAACAAAGTGGAGAAGCAACAAATTGAAACAGTTTACTGATTAAGGTGGGTGGGTGAGGATGGTCATCGAATTCTTGGTCAAAACTTGTTAAGTGCTCAATGAATGGTGGGCAGGCGCGTTATCGTGATGAAAAACCCAGTGTTTTGCTGCCACAGTTCCGACCGTTTCCTTCTGACATCTTCAGGAATGCGCTTCAAAACATCACAGCAGAACTGTGAATTAACAATGTGACCCACTGGCATGGATTCTTTAAGCAGAATTTCTTTAATGTCAAAAAAGTTAAATTATAACGCAAATTGATTTTCAGAAATTCTACAATTTCCTACTGTAGACGAATCTCCCATTGTTCAGATGCATGTGGTGATCCGGATTACAATGCTGGTGATAATGATAAAGGTAGGTTTGTTACGTTTTGGGCGACTCGACATCTAGGTCATTGTGCACCCTTTCATGTGACCAATATATTTCCACAATCCTGAGGCAATTTATGTTACTGGGACTTTTTCTCTGACCGATAGTTGTTCTTTACTTCATTGGCATTTCGATAGATATGAACAATCAACCTGCACTTCACATTGGTTTTCAACTTGTCTGCATTTTTTTTTTGGCCTTGGTGAACATGGGCTTTTCCATTGTGAAGATTGTTGTTTAGTTTCTGGATAATACCCATAAATCCAACTCTCATTCCAGTAATGTTTGTATGTTACCTTAATTTCCATACATAAGTGTAGGTAATAAATTTTAATTGCTTATTAAACAGGTGTCTTGCTTGAATTGAACATCTTGTTTTGTTCTTTTTAGAAGAAGGCATCGGAGTAAAAGAGAAGTAAAACGTATGGTATGCGATTGCTCAATTACGAAAGAAGAAATTGTTCGAGGAGCTGTCGCATGTGGAGAAGACTGTTTAAATCGATTGCTAATGATTGAATGGTAAGGTCATATTATTATTATTTGAATTCCAGTTGAATTATTTTCTAAAGAAAAATTTTTAAAAATTTAATAGATATACAGGGTATACAAAAAGTACGGGAACACTTTTAAAAATTTATTGTAGGCAAACTATTAGCAGTAGAAAGTAAAAAATTACGTAATTTCAAAGAGTAAGGATGTAAGTTTTTTTACATATCATTCACTTTACAAGCACTCTAATGTCTGACACACAAAATTAGAAACATTACGTTATTGTAGTGTTTCGAGTGTTATTTATTTTTAAAACTGCTCGTAACATGAATAATAATGAGAAATTACCTATAGTGAAATTATGACACACTTTTAATTAAATATTTATATAATTAAATATGTAATATGTCACTTTTTGAATCTGGAACATATTTTCTTGTTACAAAATAGTAGGTAACCACAAAAGTTCTTGCCGTTTTTATGTTGCCATAAAAAAAAAAGCGATAGAAGATATGAAAATGAGTGTACAGTGTGGTCCAAAAATCTGTCAGGGGGGAGCAGGAATGTTAGCCGGTATAAATACAGGGCTATTGGGCATTCACATCAATCACATCTCGTGCAGAAGTGAAGACAAATGGAGGTATCGAAGGAGATGGTTAAGTGTCGTTTGCTTTGTGACTTCAAGGTATGCTTGTCAGCAGCAGCAGCAGCATCAAGTCGATGAATGTGTCTTGCGTTTGGGGATGATGGTGTGAATGAACGCACCGCAAGGCATTGGTTCCAGAAATTCAGGTCGGGAAAATTTGCCTTTTTCTGATGTACCTTGTAGTCTAGTGAGTCTGGTGGACTAGATGCCAAATGTTTCACTACGAGCTGCTATCAACTGGCCAAACCATCACTGGGGGACCTGTACTCCCAGCAGTTGGAACGTGTGCAACAGGCATTGCAGCAGAAGGAACCAGCATCGGTGAATCGCAAAGGGGTACTCTTCCTTCATGACAATGCCTGGCCACATGTGGCGCGGGTGGCCAGGGAAACCATAGAGCGGCTTGACTGGGAAACTTTGTCATCCACCTTACTCGCCAGATCTTGCTCCAACGCATTATCACCTTTTCTATTCTCTGAACAACCATCTTCGTGGGAAATCCTACACCTATGATACAGACCTGCAAAAGGCACTCGCAGACTGCTTTGAGCCCAAGACTGGCAAGTTTTACAGCCATGGGATTGATCAACTGGAGACACGTTGGCAGAAGGTGCTAGATGCCAATGGTGATTATTTTGGGGACTAGCGATACGCTACTTTTTGTTTTCCGGAATTAAAAACTGCAAGAACTTTGTGGTTACCTAGTATTAGAAACACTAAAGAAATGATAGCTATGAAAATTAGAAAACACTTTGGGCAAGATCATTTCACTTAAAGGGGTAGAGCAGGTTTATATTAATCAGGAAATAAGACAATTTGTTTCATAGCTCTGTTGATATTTGCAGTGGGGCACCATAAGGACCTAACTGCTCGGGAGAAGGCCATGATTGATGCTTGGGCTATAGAAAATGTTCCAGCTGCAGAGATTGCATGTCGACTGGACAGAGGAAGGTCCACGATTTCAAAGTTCTTGAATGGTCAACGAAGTGCGGCTAGAAAATCCAATTCTGGACCAAAATCTGTAGCAACATCTCGAGATAGACGAAGAGTTTTTCATTTAGCCATGACAAAGAATCTGTCAAGTCATCAAATTGCAGTGGAATTATATAATTACACTGGTGGCCAAAAGTTTGGACCAACCAGCAATGTCAAGAAAAACTGAATTTATACGAAAACTGTTTTACACCTACAACTCTAAGTAAATATGAAACAATATTCAGGGAAGAAACAAATTTATTTCTGCGTTGTTGATTTCTTATTACCTAAAATCAAAGTAAGACTGGCCAAAAGTTTGGACCACATTTTTATAACATAAAGGGAATAAAGTATTAAATCATTAACTAATGAATTATTTTGATATTTGAGATCATTTTGAGTCTACAAAATTTGACAAACGACCTGAAATAGAATTAAATAAGCTTTTAATAACATTTGACTTAACAGCTTTCTGGATGGCTGCTATTTGTTGTTCTCGAGACTTGTACTAAATGTTTTGGTAAATTTTTTGTTCCGTGAGATGCTACACATTCTCAATAATATTGAGATCTCGATTTCGAGCAGTCCAAGCAAAAGTGGAAATATTATTGCTCTCAAAATAGGCTTTCACAGCTCGTGCAGTATAGTTTGCAGGACTGTCCTGCTGCTAAATCCATGGTTTTTGCTTAAACTAGACTTTACACAAAGGGATGAACACATTGTGAAGATCATCTTTATACTGAGCTGTTGTGCAATGTCCATCTATACTGTTGTTGAGCTGTTGTTGTACTGTGAATCTTCAACTTTCCGTTGCTTCCAATGGCACCGAGAATCATCACTCCACTACCGCCCATTTGCCGCTTAATTTGCAGTGGAACAAGTGTTTCTTTTTCACGATGCTCTTCATAAGAAGCTATATTATTAGGACCATCCAAACTGATTCGTTTTTCATCAGAAAACACAACCAATTGGAAGTCTGTGTTTTCACGCAGAAGTGTCTTAGCAAACTCCAGTCTCTCCTGCATGTGTTTCTGTGGTAGTGGCAACTTTTTGGGTTAAATTTCATAGGAAAAGTTCTCAGTACGTAGTTCGCTGCGAATTGTTCTTCTTGAGGCAGCAAGTTGCAAATTAAGTTTAACTTGTGTGGTGTTGACTACATGCCCAGATTAATATCATCTCTAACATGTCTCTTAATTTTTGATTTGTCTCTTCGCGTCAGTGCACAAGGTTGTCCTATTTTCCAATTAACATTTTTAACAATTCTGATAAAGATTTGTAGCTCACACGGGAGATTTCAGCAAATTTTTTGAAGTTTGTAAATTGCTTGTTAAAATGTCTAATTCGCTCTCGTTGGCTTTCAGTTAACATTGTACAATACATTCGATGGTTTTAGTGCCCCGCACACAACACAATGACTTGTAATATGCAAATTATTTGCACGTTTCTGATGTTGATCCAAACTTTTGGCCAGTCTTATTTTGATTTAAGGTTAAAAGCAACGACGCAGAAATAAATTTGATTCTTCCCTGAATATTGTTTCATGTTTACTTAGAGTTGTAGGTGTAAAATATTTTTGGTATAAACTCATTTTTTCTTGATTTTGCTGGTTGGTCCAAACTTTTGGCCACCAGTGTAGATGTCAAGGATGACTGTTCTTCGAGTGTTGAAACAAAGTGGTAATGCAAAATACAAGAAAATGAAGCTACAACCAAAGCTTCAGCAGAGACATATTGAAGCAAGATTGGGCAGAAGTACACATGTCTTGGGGCAGAGAATGGAAATTGTTATATTTACTGGCGAAAATATATTTAATCTTGATGGTCCGGACAGATTAAAGTGCTATTGGCATGATCTAAGAAAAGAAGATCGTGCCTTTTCCAAACGAGTCCAAGGAGGAGAATCGGTGATAAGTGTGGGGCGGATTTGCGTTTGAAGGAAAAACACCATTGGCCATTATAAGTGGAAGGATGGATTTCAAAAAGTACCAACTGATGCTGGAAAGCAACATGATACCTTATACAAGAATTGGGGGACAAAGTGCAATATTCTAGCAAGATAACGCTCCCGTGCATGTCTGCCAGTCCACTGAAGAATGGCTCAGAAACAAAAATATACCATTTGTGGAATGGCCAGCGATCAGTCCCGACCTGAATCCTATCCATAACCTGTGAGGAATGATGGCTAGGACTGTGTACAAAAATCACTTCACGTCAATTAGAGAATTGCAAGAAGCAATCCTCAAAGTATGGGATGAAATCATGTCAGAAACCCTCCAAAACTTAATTGTCACTATGAAAAGCAGAATATGCAAGTTGTTAAAGAAAAATGGACATTTTATTGGTCGTTTCTATTATTTTGTGACAGAAAACATGCTCTAGATTGTAAAAGTGATCAATCATATCTTTAATTAACCAAATATTTAGTTGAAATACATGTTATAATTTCATTCCACTTATTTTTTCCTTATTATTCATGTTACAAGCTGTTTTAAAAATGGATAACACTTGAAACATTACAATAATATAATGTTTCTAATTTTGTGTCTCGGACCTTATGTAGTGACTCGACAAATGACAATAACTACATTACGCGATAATTAAACTTTTGTCAAACACGGTCCAGCATGTCCTCCGAGACCTTGGCTGTTGCCTCTGCAGTTCTCCGTTTGAGTTCCACAAGATCATGTGGAAAGGAAAAAAAACTTACATCCTTACTCTTTGAAATTATGTACTTTTTTACTTTATACTGCTAATAGTTTGTCTACAATAAATTTTTAAAAATGTTCCCGTACTTTTTGTACACCCTGTATTTTATTGTGAAAATGTAATAACATTTCATAGGGCAATATTGTTTGGACAAAAAAAAACTGTTTTCTGAAATCTATGAGGGTGAGTCAAAAATTATCTACACTTTCACCATAACACACCTTCAGGTTTGTCATACTGCCTTCTGTGCATACATGCTTAGAGTTGGTACTACTGCGGTTATGTGTGCGAAATTTGATCCCAGTCATGTCATTTCCTTACAGCTATTAGTAACATGTCTGCTCTGCTAACAGTTTGCATCGAGGAGGATTTACTAACAACAATCCAATTTCTCTGGTCATAGTGTGTGAAAGGGGCTGAAATTCATCGTAGACTTTTATCATAATACGGTGTGTGATAAAGACTTTTATCAGTGTTTTCGTGGATTAAGTTTAAAAGTGGCCGAATGAGTGTGACACACAAAGAGGGAGCAGGATGCTGTTGAACAGGCAAGATTCAGCAAGCTCGAGAGATAGCTCAGCCCAGATTTTACTTCCTCAGACTTTCTTCTGTTTGGGCTGCTCAAGAATGCTTTGTGAGGTCGTTGATTTTCCACAGACCTAGATGTGCAGGAAGAGGTGAAAATGCAGCTTCACGACAAACCGAAAATGACCTTGGAAGGAATACACAAATTTGTGGACTGCTGGACCAAGTGCATTGAAAAGGGAGCTGACGTAGTAAAATGATGTACATGTTGAACACCTACCTTTGTGTAAATAAATTGTAGAATGAAAAGTGTAGATAATTTTTGACTTGCCCATATACTTACTGTATATGGAAAAAAAATGTTTTTTTGCGTCATATTTATTCTACAATATTTAATGGAAATTCCTATTTTGGGATGTTGCTTATAAGATGTTGCCGTTTTTTATTTACTGAGGCCCATTAAATATTGTTTGGCTAAAACTTTGCATTTCACATTTATTTTGTTGTGTTAAATGAATTGATTTAAAAAGGTTTTATTTTGAATAAAAGTTTTAAGAAATATTCCACATATGTCCATTTATTCATTCATTATAAAATTAATAAGTTGCCATTCTTCAGACACTCACATTCTGTATAAAAGTATTTACTGATATGTAGAATTATTGATATTGTATAATATTGACACAAATGTTCAAATTAAAATCTTAAATACATTTTATCTCCCAATTTATCAAATAAATAAGGTGCGCAATGACATAATTTTTTGATACATACAAAATTTCTCTTCCAGTGCAGAGATAAAAATTAAAAAAACAAGCATACATAAAGTTATTTTGTAAATAATCGTTACAATAAATTTATGACTGCAAAATGTAAGAAAGCATTTACAAATTATATCAATATTTAAATCAACAAATTGATATATGAAATTAACCATGAAAGTTGTTTTCTCCTGGTTCACAATGATAGAAACAGTGCAGCAAATAATAAGGATTGTGAAGTTACATTCTCCAGATAAATAATACTGTATTTTACTATAAGTTGCACTTTTTTCCCACAAATTTTGGCTCCTGCAGGGTCCTGCGACTAATACAGCAAATGCGACATATATGAAATTGACGACTAATACTTTATAAAATTCATAATTCATAATCATAATTTTTCCAGTGTTTAAAAAAAATAAATTCTTAATAAAAATAAATAATTATAAGCACCCACACTTAAAGTCAAATTAAAGATTACCTGTACAATACTTTTATTCTTGAATTTTTATTATTCTCTTTATATGTTATTGGTTTTAAATAAAAATTTGCATCTTGCACATATTTTAGTGGTTCCAGATGCCCGACAGGAGAATATTGCACAAACAGACGTTTTCAGAAAGTAAGATTAAAAATTATTGAAATATTTAATTATTGTTTTTTTTTTAAATTTTTTTATTATTAATTATATGAATTAATTAAATTTAGTGTCCTAATTTAAAAAGTCAAGCCTTTAATTACTTTCTACAAAAATTATTTTGGTGCTATTATAGTATGCAGTCTTGTCACTTTTTACATTATAGCCTGTGGTCTACTTCTTGCGTGTGAGAAGTCATTGCATTATGGTATTACTATAATGTGTGGTCTATCATTATTTAAGAAATGAACAGGCCGGCACGCAGTTTGCACGATAATTTTTTTTTTATTATTGTTAAAATAATAATTCCAAGATTCACATCGTTTTGTGGGCAATTTCAAATTCTATTCCTATTGTTGCAAAGCTCGCACATTCAAATTGTTTCGTGTGACGAACTCACATGTTTTCCTTTATTTATAGTTTGATAAAAATTGTTACTCAGACAGCAATGATCAGGTGAATTTTCAGTTCCGGCATGTGCTTCAAGTCAGCGCCAACAATACTTAAACGTGCAAAAACAGTGCAAAACTGTTTCTGTGACGAACTCACATGTTCTTCTTTATTTATAGTTTGATTACATGTTGACTTTATTGATAATTATTGCAGATGGTTGTCAAAAACTGGAGAAAGAGATGTTGAGAGTTGCTATGAAAAAGTTGTTGAGATGGGACAGAGACATTTCCATCTTAGTATCTCGCATTTTTTTCTTTTCTTTTTTTTTATTTTTGAGCCAAGCCTGCTGTATTCGATATCTTATGTATATGAAACTGGTGCCGGATCTGCAGAGTTCTCCTGGTAATTAACAGTTCTCCACGGCCTATAGATGTCGCCACCAACCAACAACATGGTGGATGAAAAGGTGATCGACACCTTTGTAAATCTACAGAGTGTGTAAATACACACATTGTACTCTGAAAAATTAAAATATATTTTCCTTATGCTGCTACGAAATATGAAAATTATAACTGGTAGAAATAACAAGATGTATCTAAGCATTTACCATTAAAAATCCTGAGGACAAAGTTCTTATTACAAATATAAGAATTTTCATATTTCGTAGCAGCATAAGGAAAAAAAATGTTCAGTTTTAAAATCCATGTTTCGTGCAATTTTTTGCATCTCTCGGAAATTTGCGAAGGCTAATTTCCTGATCAGCTCTGGATGTGCATTGAGGAATTGAACATATTTTTCTACTTTTAAACGGTTTTTTAGACATTTTACCAGACATGGTCAATACGCTTAATGAGCATTCAGCACAAATGGTAGGCATTAGTGTTTTCCTCCCCAAAAAAATCCAAAAAAAAACAAACCGATGTATCAGTAAAATATGAGAGAGCATAAAACTTGGGATTTTCAAAGATCGATATATCAATAACACTATTCGAATATTTCGATGTTCGATGTTTTGAAAAAGTGATTTCACTTCCTTTTCTTAATACATAATGATCGCTTAAGCTTTTCAACTGTAATGTGCCATTTGTGTACTTATAATAAATGATGAATATAAACTGGAGCTGAATCTCCAAACATCAGGTAAAGATATTATTTTACACTTCTTTGAGTGCCTCTTTTTATTTTTGTTGTTTTGTCATCGCATTTATTGGGTCATTGTTCGTCACTTCCTGTGTGATGCCATTGATGTTGATTAAATAAGATATGTTTTTATCCTGTACAGTAAATACTGTATTAAGTGCCCGGGCGCTTATTTGCAAAAATTCAGCGAACCCCCAGGCGCTTAATGCAGGCGGGCAGGTATTACAGGTCCGGCGCTTATAAAATTCTGCACAACTGTGATGGATACTATTATGCAAAATTCTCGCACTTCTCCTTCATCTTTTCTAAAGTATCCTGCTGTGTTTTCCATTCCCGTTAGGATCAATGCTAAACTGTTTGGCTATAGCCTCTGTAGAATGGTTTTCAGCCTACTTTGCTGTGCGAGATTAAAATTGATGCTATAACTGTGAAGTTTTCATTTTTCATCAG
The DNA here is from genome assembly GCA_023313115.1 of Rhysida immarginata. Taxonomy (NCBI): domain Eukaryota; kingdom Metazoa; phylum Arthropoda; class Chilopoda; order Scolopendromorpha; family Scolopendridae; genus Rhysida; species Rhysida immarginata. The sequence goes on along the minus strand of JAHWFO010079969.1, from coordinate 230,056 downwards.
TTACGTTGCTTGATTGAATCCAAAATTAAAACCACGAAATTAGAAGACAGTCATGCTGGTATCTAATTTCCGGTTTAGCAGTGACATTTGGGAGAGCAAAAATTTCCTTGAGAAAGCAGCAAGAGAAGAAAAATCCACGAAATGAACTAAAATAAGCGCCCGGGCGGTTATTGAAGGTCCGGCGCTTATTTGCAAAAATTCAGCGGACCCCCAGGCGCTTAATGCAGGTGGGCCGGTATTTCAGGTCCGGTGGTAAATACAGTATTTACGGTATCTCAAAAAACATTTCATCTTAACGCTTTAAGCTTATCTGAACTGTATGAGTTGAAAAACTTTTCATAAAGATGCATTTATGTTCTGAATTTTGCAGTTTTTCTTTAAATGGACAGCAAATAAATTTCAATCTTGATTTTGTTATAGATTATGATAGTAAAGATTTAAATTAAAGTTTTTTATGAATTTAACTAATTTTAATCTTTAGGATATAGGAACATCAATATATAATCGATGGATTTTTTTTTTTTAAAGATTGAATTACATGTGTTTTGAAACATTGATTTATTGAAATATCGATGTTTCGGGTATCGCAAAGCCTTTTTAAGGTGGGGATCTTGCTGTTATCACTATCTCTTAAAACACAATGGTTCGTGTTTTAAAAAAATAATACAGTAGAACCTCGATTTTACAAATCTCAGGGGACCAATAATATTTATTCGTAAAATCCGAACTTCGTAAAAACCAGACCAGAAAATTTGAGGAAATAATGATTTAATTGCACAATAAATAATTTTTTTACAGTTTTTTTTTTATTATTTTTTTTTTTAGATAATTTAATAACAATTTTAAAAGTCAAATAAAATTCAATTTGATTTTTGAAAACAGCTTAAAATTGTTGTTTGTTGCAAATTTGCACCTGAATTTAATTCCTTCCCAATACGATTTGATAATTCAGAAACCTTTCAAAAATTTTATCTGGGGAATTTTTCATGGAGTATAAATGTTTTCGCAGTGTATTAAAAGAGTTTTTAATGTCCAACGATGTTGTTATGGGTTCCTCTTGGGCTTCGTTATCGTCATTATCATCAATCTCGTCTTCGATGCCGCCATCTTTGATTAAATCACAGACGAATCATAAACGAAGTTACCACTACCAATAAACTCAGAAAATTTATTATTGAAATTCAACCTAATTTTTAAGTTTTCCCATGCTTCGATTCTTCAAAATCAGTATCACTAATGTCTGCTTGGCTTTTGCAATCAGCTGGCTCAGCCACACTACTTACTTACTTTTCAAACCCGCTTATCCGTTAGGGTCGCGGGGGCAGCAGCCCTATGGAGGATCTCCAGCGATCGCGATCTTCCGCCATCAGGCGCATGTCCTCCCTGGTAATATCCAAGCGACTCGAACCCAGATTCTCCATGTAGTCTAGCCACCTGGTTCTAGGCCGACCCCTTGGTCTCTTACCCACCGGCTTGGAAAATAAAAACTGCCTAGGAAGACTAGTTTCCGGCATCTGTATCACGTGGCCATACCAGCGCAACTGAGATCTCTCAATGCGGAGAAGTAGCGGCTCAACACCTAAAGATTCCCTTATTGTGCTGCTGTACACTCTATCTAGTAGGGTAACACTTGCCACACCTCTCAGGAATCTCATTTCGGCCACTTGTACCCGCGATCGCACTCTTTCGGTCATTACCCAAGCCTCATGACCATAGGTAAGAATGGGGACAAAGATAGATTTGAAGACTGAGAGCTTGGCTTTGTTACCCAGCTCTCGTTTCGTTACCACGGATCGCCACAGCTCATGTCTGACACAGCTTGCTGCGCCGATCCGAGCATCTAATTCTTTCTCCTGCCGTCCATCACTCGTGAATGCAATCCCGAGATACTTGAATTTCTCCACCTGTCTCAATGAGGCTCCCCTAACATGGAGGGCGCATGAGCAGGCTGTCTTGAAAGGACCAGAACCTCGGTTTTAGCCACACTGATCTTCATCCCAGCTTCTTCACATTTGGCTGCAAACCGGTCTAGTGCATGCTGAAGGTTCGTGCGAGAAGACCCAAGCAGGACAAGGTCGTCCGCAAAGAGCAACCTCTCCACCAGGCAGTCGCCCACACAAACACGCTCATCGCCTCGGCTGCCCCTGTCTATCCAGTCCATAAAGATAATGAACAAGATGGGCGACAGTACGCACCCTTGGCGGAGTCCAACACCCACGGTGAACGGTCTTGACTTAATGCCATTTATCCGGACACACATCTCAGAGCTTTCGTACAGAGACATGATAGCAACCAGTAATTGCCCATCCACTCCATACTCTTGCAACACTTGCCAGAGCTTCTCCCGAGGAACTCTGTCATATGCTTTTTCGAGGTCCACAAAGCAAGCGTAGACCTCTTTTGCATACTCCCAGGATTTCTCAAAGATTTGCCTTAGAGCAAAGATGTGATCCGTCGTGCTTCGGCCAGGTCGGAAACCACACTGCTCCCCCGACAGTTTGGAGTCGACTATTTCCCGACTTCTCTTCTCCAGACACTTAGCGTACACTTTCCCAGGAATGCTGAGCAAAGAGATGCCTCGATAGTTGTTGCAATCTCTCTGATCTCCCTTTTTGAAGATAGGGATCACAATTCCTGTCTGCCATTGCTTAGGGGCCTGTCCAGATATCCAAGCAACCTGACACACTCGAGTCAGCCACAGGATACCATCCTGATTTAAAGCCTTTAACATCTCGGACCGGATTTCATCATCACCTGCAGCTTTGCCAGTCTTCAGGGACTTAATTGCCCATCTGACTTCTGTTCCAGTGATACTACCGTGACTATTCTCCGCTCCAAGGTGCACCTCGTATGCCTCAGTTGTTGTTGTCACCGGATTAAGAAGAGATGCAAAGTATTCCTTCCACCTATGCAATACGCTCTCCTCCGTTTTCAGAAGCCTCCCATCTGAACTCTTAATAGTTTGTGATGAAAGAGACTTCTTTCCATCTGCAACACTACTTTCAACATTTTCGATATCGAAAGTGAAACCAGCTTACGAATCGATTTTCTCATATCGAAACAACGTGCGTAAACACATGCTTAAGTAATGGAAGCAAAATGATTCATTTGCTACATGACCAATTAGAGATGGGTATCATTTGCTTAACAAAAAAGCTTAAAATGATTGGTTTAATTAATGAAAATTTTGCTATTAATTACTGTTAATGGCTACGTAAAAACCGTATTTTGTTTTTAAAATACTTCGTAAAAATGACAGTTTATTACAAGAAGATTACAAAATTGGGATCGAGATTTCAGAATTACTTCGTAAAATCCGGAATTTTGGAAAATCCGAGTTCGTAAAATTGAGGTTCTTCTGTAATTAAAATATCAGTGTTTTGTATAGTGGTTATTCAATATAAATTATGAGGTTTGCAAATCAGGCAAATGGTTTTACAGTATATGTTAATAGAATTGCGTTAAAATAAATGTAAATGATTAAACGAAACATCGACGTTTTCTTCGATATTTCATTGAAACATCGAATTTTCAAAATATCGGAAAAGTATATATCGAATATTTGTAAATATCGGTGTTTCATTCATCAGAAAAAAACACTACTCTGTATGAATTTTCATTCACTTAAAGACATATGGCCGCATACACTTTGTGATCACCCTTTCCCAGCTTTTCACAAAAAAAAACCTGGTGGCAGGTCAGTGGATGGCGCTTCTCATTATACAGGGTGTAAATGGACGACATTTCACAAATTTAAAGATATGTAGAGGATGAAACTCTGAGCAAAAAAGTCTAGTCGCGTTTTCCGATCTGTGGCTCCATTAAAAAGTTATAGTGCTTTAAAGTTCGGTATCAGTATCGGCCAGGGTGATTCTAAAAGGCAATGCCCAAATGAAAAGGCAGATAGAGGGTGAAATTCTGAGCAAAAAAGTCTAGTCGCGTTTTTTGATCTGAGGCTCCGTTAAAAAGTTATAGTGCTTTAAAGTTTCGTGACGTCACTTCCGGAAATCTATCTTGGTACAGACGCTGAGCAATTTTTAACTACACATCTAGCCACAGATCGAAAAACGCGACTAGACTTTTTTTGCTCAGAGTTTCATCCTCGACATATCCTTAAATTTGTGAAACGTCGTCCATTTACACCCTGTATAAACGACAGGCCGAAATTCACCACCATGGACTCTTTTCCGTGCTGGTCTCGTTTATGTCAAACATTTATGGCATTGAAAAGTGTCTGGCTGCTGTAGCAGCCCATGTTGCCATAAGAAGTCGCAATGATAACAATCTTCCAGAAGCATTGCTAGAGAGGATATGGCCGTTTTAAATTAATCTCACTGCACAAGGCAAGGCAAAATGATGGACCCGATTTCAGCCATGCATTCTATGATGTCTAATGAACATATCGTAATGTGAGACATGTGCTTCGAAAGGTTAATTTCCATGCAGCGAGCACTTAAAGAAAATGGCATTGAGTGAAGAACAGAAATTGTTGCGTGTCCTTGAGTCCATGTGATTTCTTCCTGTAAAGGATCATATGTACGTACCACCACTGCCAATAACATTGGAAGACTTGCGTGCCTGCATCACTGCAGCCATTGCTGATATTGACTGCTACATGCTACGAAAGGTTTGGCAGGAGATAGACTATCAGCTTGATGTGTGTCAGGTTATGCAAGGCACTCACATACAACACCTTTCGTAACTCATGTCTCACGATATCATATGTTCATTAGATTTCAGAGTAAATTCTGAAATCGAGTCCATTATTTTGACTTGCTCTGGATTTTTAGCCATTCCAAACCTAGTGTTCCACTTATGTTCGAATAGGAGAGATATGATCATGTGTCTGTGTGTCCAATCAATAGCAAATAGGAGGGACAAGATCATCTATGTATGTGTCCAGTCGTATATTACAAGGTAGAGTACAAACTGACTGTAGACTGCATACTGGAATAGCACCAAATGTTTTTTTTTTTTTTTTTAATTAAAACTGTTTAACATTTTTAATTAAAACTGTTTTAATAACTTTTTAATGTTTTTTTAGAAAAAATACATTAAAGTTGAACCAATTAAAACTGAACTGAAAGGCTGGGGTTTGCAGACATTGGAAGACATTCCTGAGTGAGTTAATAATTTTAGATTTTCATTTTTGAATTATTACAGAATATAATGGCTTGATAAAAATGCTCATTGTATGCATCTAACATATCAAGGTACAAATAACTTAAGTTTGCCCTGCAAGTGGAATGTTGTAACAGTTATATCATACTTAAATATACCTGGCAGAATAAGGCTGTGTCTAAAAAGTCCGACCGGTTGTCAACAGGTCACATGGCACAATTGGTGGTCGTTCACTTCTGTCTGTTCGTACTTCAGGGATAGCGAAGCAGTGAGCATTCTGTTTCAACGTGGCATCATAGCAAGGTTCCTCATCATTTAAGTAAATACGATTTAAAATTCTGTGCATATTTAAATTTTCTTCACCCGTCTTGTCTTTTTGATGTTCATTCCTTGTTTCTTGATGCTGCCCAATATGTATTTCAGCTTCTTGTTTATCCCAAAAATTTTTATTATGTATCGGGCACTCAAACACTTGAATTTGTTTGCTTTCGTCCGCCATTTTGATTCTACTTACCGAGGCAGCTGACCAGCGTTAGACTCCGATCGTGATTAGTGCAACCGATCGCTTTATGAAAACGCTCATCGCAACCTGCCGTTACTTTATGGACAGGCTATTTGCATTGGGCTTCGACCAGTCGGACTTTTTAGACACATCCTTAAAATGCTATCTTCTGTTCCTGTTAGTTGTGTGAATTAAGATATTACATCACATAATTACTATTATGTATTTGCATAATTCTTTAGCATTGACAAGCTAAATTGAGTGAAGCCAATGATGACTGGAACATCAGTTGAATATAATCCAAATACACCGTTTTGCCATTACTAATTATGTTTTGTCTAATTTGACCATTTGGTAATTGTATTGAAGTTTTCAAAGTTTTAAAAGTGTATTTACTATTTAAAAATTAAAGCTTGTCTTATTTGTAATTTCTCAACTTTGAAGGATGCTAAGTTGGTCTTTGAGTTAAAGCAAATTCAGACTCGTTATAAAATGTTAATTTATTTAATGGAATACTTCGTTTAATTTGAAATATCAATCTTTCTTTATTTAAATGTTGCATAGGTCATTTTACCACTAAGAACTTTTTATAGATTAGTATTACCTTGTATTAATTGGTGATTTTTTCTCCTGATGTTAATAATTACAGTGGAATCTCCCTATAATGAAATTCAAGGAACCAGCAAAATCATTTCGCTATAAAGATATTATGTTGCATAGAGGTGGTGTTTAAATTTGCATAATTTTGATGTACAGATTGCATTTATACAGGGTGTTTCAAAATTATGTACAATAAATTTAGTGACATATTCTTCAGGTCAAAAGAAGACGAAAATGTTCTATAGCACTTTGTCTGGAAACGATTTATTTACGCGATACAGCCAACTAAACCCGTGGCTCCAAATTACAGGAATTGTTCAAAGTGCCCGCCACCAGCTCGCACGCACGCTTCGGCTCGTTGCATGAAAGAGTTCGTCGCCAGCAATACGAACGGTTTGGCATGCATTTTCAATTCGTTGTCGCAGATCCATAATGTTAGGAACTTCTGTGCTGTAGACGATCGTTTTCACCCCACAGAAAAAAGTACAAGGGATTAAGGTCGGGTGATCTTGCAGGCCAGGCTACCGGTCCACCTCGACCTATCCACCGATTCGTGTATGCAGCATTAAGGTGTGCTCACACAACTTGGCTGAAATGTGCTGGAGCGCCATCATGCATGAACCACATATTAGATCTTATCAAAAGAGGAACATCTTCCAGTAATTCTGGCAATGCATTCTGCAGAAACAAAAGATACGTTCGCCCAGTCAATTGTGGCGGCAACACATAAGGGCCAATTAAATTATTTCCGACAATTCCACACAAAATGTTCACGGAGAAGCGCTCTTGATGCGCTCGAGCTCTGGTAACATGCGGGTTAGCATCTGCCCAATGGTGCTGGTTGTGAGAATTTACGATTCCTGTCCGGGTGAAGGTTGCTTCGTCCGTGAAAAGTATCTGGCTGAGACAACTAGGGTCTGCAGCATGATGACGTTGTATCCATTGGCAAAATCGTTGTCGGTGTGGATAGTCCGTTGGGTTCAGTGCCTGAACCAGTTGCAGGTGGTATGGATGCAAAAGCTGACGGTGAAGAATGCGCCAAACAGATGAGTGCGGAATGTGTACCATGGAAGAAATACGACGGGTGCTTGTCTGTGGTTCATCATGTATGATGTCAATTATCACATCCTCCTCATTCGGAGAATGTGCTACAGGCCGCCCTTGTCCTGTTTGACGGCCAAAGGAACCACGCTCCCTCAAATGTCTGTCGACATATACAAATGTTCGGTTATTTGGCAAACGTCTATTCGGAAAGCGTTCTTGGTAGAGTCTTCTTGCTTCCACAGCATTTCCGTCCGCAAGACCATACATTAGGTGCATGTCAGTGTATTCTGCACTGGAATACGTGTACATGACTTTTTTTTACGTAAATCGTAATGCGTATGTCAAAGCACGCAAACGTTCTGAAATTGATATTCCTAGTGGATGTACAGTAGTGAAACTACAGTAATGGAAACAACCGTACACAACTAATGGAACAACCCTAAAGTAGGTTTAAATGGAACAAACCACTCAACCTTGGGTCGAAACGCTGGAACTGCTAAAATATCGTCTGCTAACTACCGTGATTCCCTACTGTATGATATTGGATTACTTGCAAACAAATCGTTTCCAGACAAAGTACTATAGAACATTTTCGTCTTCTTTTGACCTGAAGAATATGTCACTAAATTTTGAAACACCCTGTATATTAAAAAAATTTTATAGTACATGTGTATATATTAATTTAGTATTTTATATTAATTTGAATGCTTCATACCATTAAGGCTTCTTATGCACTGGCAACTACAGTCAAATCCCGTTATAACGAAGTTCAAGGGACCATCGGTTTACTTCGTTATAATGAAAACTTTGTTAAATCGAGATTGCAAATTTTTTGAGAATAAATGAAAAATAGCTTATTTTAAACCGAGAATATACATTTTTTAATGTTTTATCTGTAATTACGGCAAATATCAATCAACATTAGCGTTTTAAATGTACAGTAGTGTTAGGATTGTGAAATAATCTGTAGTGCTTCATCCTTACCGGAAATCATGATTAAAAACGGAGGTTGTACTTTTCACTGTTAAGTCTTTGCCGCTATAAATAGTAATCTGTGTGCATAATTTCAGTAAATAAGTTGAACATGACAAAGTTTTTATTTTTTAATGGTTCTTGTTTTCAGATATTTAAAATAGTCACACCAGGTTTAACATAATTACAATAAAAGCGTTACATTGAGCATAGCCTCCTCTAACTATGGAGGCCATGCACTGAGAGTCTTGTTTGCATCCTTCGTAACATTACGCGAATAAAATAGTTCCAGTTCATGAGACTAAAATAGCTCCATTTACACACCGTATGTTTTGAAGAATTACGAGTGTAACGAAACCTTGCGCCATTCTCACGCGGGACTACCGGAATGCTATCGTTATACTACCGTTTATTGATAACAATACCTTACATTGCACAATATTTAAAATAGTGATGAATAAGGTGTTTCAAAACAATACTGTATTTCTTAAAAATATTTTTTCGAATAGAAACATGATCTTCAAATCGTTTTGTTTGTAGGCCTATACTAAAATAATTCGTGTCTTACTAACCAGAGCGACTATTTTTAATTTGCTGGTTTTTACAGATTCGATTTGTCACTTATCAAATGTGCAACTTCCAAATAATGAAATTATAATGTTGTGGGGACCAAAAGTTTGCTTCGTTATAATGAAAACTTCGTTATAAAGATTTCGTTATAGCGGGATCGTAATAACATTAAATGAATGGGATTTTTGCTGGGACCGCAGGAAAACTTCGTTTCAATGGAATTCGTTATAACGGGATTTCACTGTAGTTGCCAGCAACCTCGAGATATGACTAGAATAGTTGTCGCTTGCCCAACTGTTGCTGTAACCTTTGGGCGACTTGGTTGCCATTGTGTAAGAGGCCTAAGAACAAAACCTTTTTGATACTTGACTTCGCTGCCTATCTAAATTCATGCAGGTTGCTATTGCTGAAAAACTTTTTTTTTTTTCCCTGAAAAAATTAAAATTTGATAGCAGAATGTACTGAAAATAATATTGTAATAAGTATTTTATATTATCATTAACACATATCATATAAGCATATTTAAGGCCAAGTGTTTTTTCACTGGCTTCGGTAAAATTAGCATTTGACAAAAATATTTATAGGCTTTAAACCATCAATAAAATGAATTCACAAATTTGAACAAATTTTAAGACTTTTTAATATAATAAATTCTTCTAAGTTTTGACAGCTTTTACAGTAGTCCTTGTGCCGGTTCTAGTATAAAGTTATTTTTTAACATTCTTGCACTTTTAAACTTGTCAGCAGGCTGCCATTATTACTGTGCAGTGCATTATATATTACATATGCATATTATCCGTCTATTTTATCTTGGTGTCTGAGCCAATATGTTACCATGGGTGACAGGAGATGATTAACTCCTATCCTGTACTCATGGTAACCTAAGCAAAGTCACTTAATCCGTGCAGGCTTTGACTCTTCATCTATTCCTGCTTTGACCTGATTCAGCTTTGTTTTGTATCTGCAAATTATATTATACACTGTTTTTAACTTTAAAAATTTACTTTATTCTGGAAATATAAATATATTAAAATCAAGATATAAAATTAATTTTTCTGTATTTCTGAATAATTTATCATTGAAATTTGTAAGGATGGATTTTACAAAAAAAATAGAAACAATCATTTATAGTCTGTAAATAAAAGAAAAACCTTGTGTGGTGCCAGAATGTGCTATTAGCCGATCAGAAGCCTGGTTGAACGCTTCTGATTGGCTAATAGCATATTCTAGCACCGCGTCAAGTTTTTCTTTTATTGTACATACTGTAGATCAAAAATTAAGACAAACATTATTTTATTTTATTTATTTATTTTTATTATTATTATTATTTTTTAAATGACTTATCTCCTCTGATGCCCAAGGACGCGGGTTCGACCCCGGCCGAGGACGACGAGGATTTTTTCAGGGGGAAAATCCTGAGATCACGCACTTCTTTCGGAAGGGAAGTAAAGCCGTTGGTCCCGTGTAGTCGTTTGCCGGCTGCACGTTAAAGAACCCTTGCGAGGCAAAATTTGCAGCCCCTATAACGCCATCCTGAAAACAATGGCTGTTGAAAAGGACGTTAATACCAAACAAACCAAACCAAATGACGTATCTCGCTCAAACAAGGTCATGCGCCTTTCTCTAATACATGAACTGCAGTTTGGTGCAATAATCTTGTTCTCAAGAATGTTTCATAATTTTGTTGATAAAACAGCCGCAGTCAATTGGACAGAGCTTGTGACGGTAAACTTGTTCTTAACTTCGCTTGTTGGCTGTTTGCGATAATTTCCTTTGTTATCTCTTAGGTCATGCTAATTGCGGGAACCAAATTTCATAATAAAGAGCTAAAAGTGGTAAAATCCTTTCTGTCAGAATATTTAAAAAAAAACAAAAACATTTGTTTAGAAGCAGTTCTGGTCGTTGCAATTGTGCCACAAGAGTCGACTTGTCTGGCTTGCTTATTGGATATTAAAATTAATTGTCAGGACCGAAAAATCCTTATGTTATAGGGAGATTGAAAAAGCATTAAATCAATAGGATTTTTGCTGGGACTGCAGAAAAATTACATTATAATTATATCGACGTTCATTATACAGAGATTCTACTATAATAATCACCACTTTAACATATTCAAAATTAACATTTTAATAACAACTCATAATAAAGATTGCAGTTATAAATTATACCATGTAGTAAATTATATCAAATAATATACCGGAGGATATTCTTGATTTTCTTCCACCATTTCAAACATGATTGTTTCCCACCTACGGCTTCGCTTTCATAAGCCAAATTCAAAAGCGTTGTCGTTTCACTACAAACAAAATTAGAGGCATTAAAGCGATAGATAAGGGAGACACACCGAAGAAAATTGCAGCTGACATCGGAGTTGGAGATTGAAGTCCCTGTTAGTGATTGGAACCGCAACCCATATAAATTGGAGAACTGGACACAGAGAACTTCAACACCGCCTACCATGCACAAATCTATGAAGACTAGTAAATATGAAAAGTTGGATGAAGCATGGTTTCTAACATTTTCAGAGTTATTGCTGCAACGAATTGATCAACGGCTCGTCTGAAGCAAGCACAAAACAATTATTTAAAGTCTTAAATACAATAATATACTTATGCTGCTGTAATTCGTTGTTTACTTGTATGTTCACAGGTTTCATTTTGGCCTAAGTGTTCAAGGGGCAATGTTTAGAGCAAAGTGCGTTCATCACTGATAATGGAGCAGAGAGTCAATATAAAACCACAAAGGAAATCCACAAAATGTTAAAGACGGTGTACGGTGTAGACGGTGTGACTCGAAAATATGTGTAGAATGGTTTAAGCCATTTCCATGAAGGACGAGAAACCCTCGAAGTTGAACATCTTTCCATATTCTCCAGACCTGATACCGCCGGACTTCTTCCTGCTTCCTCGTTTGAAATCAATAATGAAAGAGCACAGATTTCTTGATGTTCCGGATATTCAAATGGCTATGATAAGGAACTTCAAGCAGTACCGAAAGAGAATATTTCCCGCGCCATGCAACAGTTGTACGAACGTTGTGAAAAGCATATTGTGGCCATGGAAGTTTACTTTGAAGGACAGCCAACCATCGTCTCTGAAATACCTATCCCTGTTTGTTTTTCCAAGCCATTCATCGAACTTTCTGGTCTCGCCTTGTAATTAAAATTTATTAAATGTCACTGAATAACATTTACTTGAACGTTCTGGAATATTCTTACTAACAAGGGAATCCCTCGAACATGTATGTCACAGATTTCCACCAAATTGAAATATGTTACTCATCTGAAGCTCCTATAGATGCTTGCAAAATAAGAGAGTGCGAAATTGGGGTTCTTTCAAAATAAACCGCGAAAACGAAAAAATTTCAGCATACATAGCCATACAAGGACTCCATTGTTAAAGCGGTTAGGCTATGTGGGGTTCCC
>JAHWFO010079969.1:164578-207823 GCA_023313115.1 Rhysida immarginata | reverse complement strand
TACCCCCTTTAAGTATTTTACATTCGATGTAAATCACCCTGTATAAATAAGTGAACTGTATATTAAGATCAACAGCTTTTTATTTCTGACAAAAATAATATAATAAAAATTACATTTTTACACTGAAGAGTTGATCAATTTGGGGGGGAGCAGGGCAGCTATCTCCAGAACTTGACTTTAAATGCAAGATATTACCTGCATGTTCAAATAAAAGCTGTCTGCTATAGTTGCTGTAGTTTTCTTTTCTTATTTTCTCACATAGCTGCTATGATTTCTTCTTCACTGAATCCAAGGAACTCAAATTCTTCATCAGCATTCCCATTAGAGCGAGGCTCACTGGAGCTAATCTCCCTACCTCCCAAGCAAAGTAAATAAATATGAAGATAAATCTTTTAACTACATTAGAAGATAAAAGAATGCGAACTATTTATTTTTATAAATTAATAGATATTACAAAAACATTACAAATAATTCGAAAATGTATGAAACGCGTTAAGACTTAACATCAAGATAAAAATTACGCAATTTGAATTTAATTAAGATATGATTAATCTGTTGCTTAACCGTGTGTCTCCTCTTTTTTTTCGGGCCATATCCAAGTGTCCCTTTGCATCCTATTTCCTAGAAAACTTTGTCTGTTGAAACTTTAATTTAATTTTATGAAGAAACTACATGATGAAGAAATGCCGCAATTTTTCATGGAAAATCGAAACTTAATACGAGCACTAGAATTGAAAATCAATTTTGTTGTTTGCGAGCATTCAATAAATGGCGACTAGGTAATAGAATATTTGAAAGTAGTAAATGACAGTTATCTTCATTTGAGGCAGTGTTATGTTGGAAGTAAATGATCACAACAGTTTGTTTTTTTTTTAGAAATAGCCACACCTCTGGTTTTGTTTTCGTAACTTTGTTATCTCGTTGGCTTCAGTAACCTAAGTGACGGAATTTCGAGAAAAAACTGAACTTTCTGTAAAATTTCGAATGTACAACTTGGATACATGTAACATAAGTGCCGTGAAATGTAAAATAAATGGTCAAAACCATGAAAAGATGTTGTTCGCAAAAGTGGAAGTAGAATAGGGGAGCGGAGCCAATTGTATTTGACTGGGTCCACATTGTATGCGCATGTAAAAGCCTTTTCCCTTACAAAACTGAATCAGGTTTATATAAATTGTAATGGTGGAATGGTACATTCGCACAGCCCTTCCACCAGGTCATGAAACTGATTCAAAAACGAAAAATTTTTGTTTTCTGTTGGGGGGTGGGAGTTGAGGGTCCTTAAATCCTTAATTACTCAAAAATGGCTCTTCACAGCCAAACAGTTCTTTTCAAAAAAGGTTCGTCTCAATGAGAGGAGGCCATTCATGTTGCTTTTATTATGTTTGACTAATTCCTTTAACTTCAACAAAAAAAAAATTAATAAACAAATAAAAATATTGAAAAATATTCAATAACTGATTATTCTTATCATGTAAATATACAAAATTTAGGCTTAAAAATTTAAGCCCAAAATTGTTAAAAATAAATAGAATGAGAATAAAAAAGTGAAGATTATGACAATTTAAAAAAAAAAAAAAGAGTTTTAAGATTAATAAGTGTATAAAGGTATAAGATAAAAACCTTAGTATTAGGGAATGACAATAACCTACAATTATTATCGTTATAACAAACATAACAGTTCCCAAAATAACTATTCATCAATAAAAACTCACAAACATTTCCTAAATCAACTTAAAAAATGTCGTGGTCCTAAATTTCACTGTTTTTACATAAACTATCCGCAGGTTTTCTTCGATGAAAACTTGGAAGTTGGCTGAATTTCATGATAAGAAGAAGGTTCGTAAATGTCCATAAATATCTTCAAAGAATTCACAAAAGAGCAATTATGGACAAAGTCAGTGCCGTGAAATGTAAAATAAATGGTCAAAACCATGAAAAGATGTTGTTCGCAAGGCGGCCATAGGTCGTAAGAACATTGCGCAATGGTATTCGTACCGTCTTTTATGTGAAACACCTCTTTAATCAATCTTTTTCTATAATTCTGTCCCTGCTTTAGGGTCGTTACATTATCCCAATCAGGGGAATGTCTTGTAGCACAACAATGTCTTGGCATCGCATTAGTGCAGTCATTGATTCTTACTGCTCTGCTGTGTTCAATCATTCTTGTGAGATTAAATGATGTTTTCCGCCAGCTTCGCGGAAGCTTCGCTTGACGTTTAGACCCTTAAAATTTGAGTTTTGCACATTTTGCACGAAGAATTTTTTATTTGCTTTGATGTGAAGAATCATGCTAGGTACTTATTGTCCCTCATTTTATGAACATCCTGTATTAAAATTGTTGCGTATATGACATTTAACACTTGTTTTTAAATTTATTAATATAAAAGTGTTTTATAAGTAAAAATTATTCGTCAGCTATTCATGGATTTTAATCACCGGTAAATCTTGTTGGATGTGTTTATTAAGACTTTCATTATTACATCATGTAATCTAAAAACTAAACTAATACATTTAAATTTAATCAAGTTAATAAATCAAGGGCCAAAACTCGCTTTTTAATGTAGTTACAAATTGAGTATTTTCAAAACTATAATTTTTTAATCTTATTTCCCCCACCTGTTACGATAATTACAGTTAATTTTATAGTAAAAGTATATTTACTTTATAATTTCGATTCCTAGAATAAAATTCACACACAAACAACTATTTCTACACTGAAATTACAATTATATATTCTGAAAGCTGCACTTAAAATTTACTTATGGTAAATCTTATTAGATTGTAATAAAAGCCATACTTAAAAATTAATATCCATTCACAAGTGAATAATCTTTAAAACCGATATGTTAGAAAATTAATCATTTTTTTATATTATTTAAGCATTTTATAATTATAATTCTTGGTAATTATCACCATTTTCCTAATATTTGGTAGTATTTTAAAAACAGCCAATACTCTAACCAATCAGTAATGGTGGTGAGTAATGTCTGGCTCTCCGAAGTGAAAACTCTCACTTTCGACTTTTCGTTGTATCTTTGAACAGTTTGAAATTGTTTGATTTTTTAAAAGAAAAAAAAAATAAATAAATAAATTGGTGAAAGAGGAAAGTTGTTAAATTCTCTTCCAGTTTTGTGAATTTTCTTTTCGGAGAGTACAATCATTATGCAAATAAGTTAGATAAGGAAAAAAAAAAAAAGCATAGGCTTTCATTATTTTCAAAGGAAGAGTTTTATTAACTCTTAAAAAATAAATAAATGAAATGCCTTCGCAGTATTTGGGAATAGAGCCTAACGAAGGGCAACCTTTTATTTCAGCAACAATCTCGGAACTGGGTTGAAACGATTCAGAAAAATGACTTGCGGACCATTGTTTATCTCTCGATACAGACTAAGTGAAAATTAAAGTGCTTCTGGGATTCATTCAACAGAAGGCAAGTAGGCTGTAAGTTCCTAAGATATTGTTATCTAGCAGTCATGCTCCCACCATGTAGATTGTACTGGTGGCAGGAATGTCACCAATTCTGTGATAAACACATTTAACAATATATTTGAGTGGCTGCTCTTGAATGGTGATAATTACTTTCTCTTAATAGTTTGCATGCATAACTTTTTAATTTTTTTTTCCCATTAATGTGCTTGTATATCCTATTCAATGTAAGAAGTGATGGGCATATCCTATTAAATCTCTGCTTCAATTGTTATGGTTTCATTTGCTATCCTATTTAATGGTTATTGTAACAATGTCCAACAATTGACATGCCCATAATTGCTTGCATTGGACAGGGTATAGTAATTTCCACTTAAGATTCCTATTCTATTATTATCATCTTTTCATTCGATGATAATATACCCATTTTCTTGAAAAATATAATCATTTATAAGCAATCCTGTATTTTTTGTGGAATCAAGATCAAAAGATTATTGATTGTCTTAATTCCACAAGAACTACAGGATGCTTATAAATGATTACAGTGGTTTGGTAATATACTGTTCAAGGAGTCATGGACTTGTCGTTTTGCAGCTGTTCCATAACCTGTCATACGTTCTTCTATAAAGAAAAGAGGTAAAAAAAAAGTTGGAATGTTAAGGTGATGGGCAATTGAAAGAAAAATATATCCTTGTTTTACATAACCAAAATTCATCACCAACAGTTTCAAGAAATTTATGATACTACTGCAATAAAAAGGCTTGTATTTTCTTTATAAAGGTATACTTTCTACTGAAATGATTGACCAAAAAGTTAGATTATCATTTCATATCAAGCAAAGGGTTGCTTTTAAGGAAACTTCTATGAACATATCTTTTTGGTTATAGTCGACTTGCGTTATAACAAAATTGGTCATCACAAAATTCCTAAAATAATGAATTTTTTTCATAGGTCTGGCCAGACTTGTTAAAAAAAATAACTGCTTATAATGCAAAATCGGGTGAAACAAAGTATTTTCTAGTGCACATAATTTGAAGGTATAGCAAATTGACATCTAATATAACGAACTAAGGCCTGGAATCACGAAAGTGCCATGCATTAACGAAGGGGCAAATTAACGATTTGTTATAAATGCAATTCACAATACATGCAGTTAGGTTTATTACATGTAACGAAAAAATTGTCGTCTGGTTTTGAGAGTATGGAAATGTCTTTGTTTGCTTGAAAACGGCCAATACGAATCCATGCTAGAGTGGAAGTAAGGAAAATGGAGAAAGATCGAAAGTGAAAGCAAAAATTTACTTCTTCGGAAATACATGATTACGGAAGAAAAAAAAAAAGAATTCTCTCTAGAAAATATCAAGTGCTGAAAGTACGTGTTGAAAAGAAATTTATTAAGAAATAGATGCCTTTAGGGAGGAGTGCAAAAAGTTGAACAAGTTTACTACATCGACTGAACTCCATGGTCAGTTGAAAAATCACAATATCAAGTAGTTTGATTACTTGTATTTTATCACTGCTGAGTTGCAGTAATTCGAATAACAAATAAGATTTACAAATTAAGAGGTGAAAAATGTTTTTTCTTGCATTATAAAATTGAGTTTTGCCCATAATAAAATATCAGTTATAACAAACTTTTTAAGGATTCCGGTGAATTTCATTATAATGCAAATTGACTGTAACATGATAGAAATTATCCATGATTCTAAGCAGTAAAATTGTCTTTTACTTGGAACTGTCTTTAATGTTTCATCCAAGAGGTATGGTGAAAAAAGTCCTCTTAGGTCCATTTTCATCATTATTAAACGACTATTTAATCATTTAATGGTTTGGAATGCTTGGTAATGCAGCAGTCGTGAGAAATATCTGGTCGTTGCATATCAAATGTCGGATTGCAGAGGTCATCTTTAATGGCCCTCTAGAAAGGACACCTTCACACGTTCTATTCGAAATAACCCCCATTGCAATCCAAACATTGTTGCCAACGATTCGGCAGCTTCTCGAGCCCTCTCCGATAGAATCCATGGTCACAGGACTCAATAAACTCCCGGAATGCATTTTCGACGTCTGCTCGGGTTAGGAATGTTTTCCTCCGGAGAAAATTGTCCAGGCTCTGGAAAAGATGGTAGTCGGTAGGGGAGAGGTCCAGAGAGTATTGAGGGTGTGGAAGCACCTTGTAGCCCAGAACCTGTAGCGCCTGCACAGTCGTTTGTTGAGATGCACAAGTGCAGGTTGTTGCCAACAGTTTTGTGTGCATACGATGCAGTTCACGACAGTAGGTCGCAGCGGTGATCGTCTCCCCCTGCTGCAGGAAGCTGTAAAGCACTACACCACAGATGTTCCACCAAACTGTAATCATGTGGGACCCATTTGTCCTGCTTTTTCACCTTGCCAATGGTCCTAAGGTGTCTACTGACAGTCGACGCTTATACAGCATGATCCCCTGCAAGGTCCCAAACAGTTATTGACGGGTCCTCTTCCACAGATCGCTTCAGATCAGCGTCATTCAACACGTTGGGCGGTCTGCTGCGTGGCTCATTTGCCAGGTCCGTCACTCCCGCCCGGAATTTTCAGAACCAACAGTACGTTCGTTTATGGTGCCTACACCGAATACTTTATTGATGTTTCAAGAGGCGTTGGATGCAGTTTGATTCAACCTGGACTCGTAATGCATTATCACATGTAATTCGTAT
The DNA here is from genome assembly GCA_023313115.1 of Rhysida immarginata. Taxonomy (NCBI): domain Eukaryota; kingdom Metazoa; phylum Arthropoda; class Chilopoda; order Scolopendromorpha; family Scolopendridae; genus Rhysida; species Rhysida immarginata. The sequence goes on along the minus strand of JAHWFO010079969.1, from coordinate 201,701 downwards.
GAAGTCATGACTATCTTCGCTTGGGTTCAAACGCTATTAAATATCATCGCAGACATGCAAATTTCAGGTAGCTGGTCGCTGATAGGTTTATCTCTGGGAATGTACCACTTCGTTATGGGTACTTGCTACTAAACGTGGAAACCGTGCTGAAGCGTGGAACCCATCTCGAAATCCAACATTTGATATGCAACGACCTGATAGTCCAACTCCAGAATAAAGTAGGACCATTATAACAAGTTTTTAAAAATTTCTTTAGCACAAATGTATTGTGCCAACTGTGAAGTTTGGTGGTGAGATATCATGGTCTGGGGATGCTTCTCATGGTTTGGGCTGGTTCCATGACATGGATGTTGAAGAAATGGCCTGGACTGCTCAGAGCCTGGACATAAATACAATCAAAGCTCTTTGGGATGATTTGGAACGCCGATTGCAATCCAGATCGAATTGGCCAACATCTACTTCTAACTATCCCAATGCAGATGAGGAGTGGAACTAATCTGAAATTTATCAACAACTAATCAAAAGCTTGCAGATTGCATGCTGTTATTGCACCGAAAGGAGGTCCAACGACATATTAGGCACAACATAATAAAACAATGTTTCTTTATGTGCATACTTCTGGCAACATATACTCTGTTTATCGCCAACAGAGGATATGTTGTTAAGGGTTTTGTTAAGGCTACTCTATTCTTTCACTCTTAACTGTGAGCCTTAACAAAAGAAAGTAGGTTATTGCCAGGGTTGCATCTAGCATAATGGCAGGGCAAGAAAGTGAACAATGATTAGGGCATTTTTGGTCAGAAAGTAGGGCAAGTCAGAGATATAAGCGCACATTATAGTGGTTACTTCATAAATCCTACGAAAAAGGGCAGGATGATACAAAAAGCCCTTCTGTTTCTACCTAGATACAACACTAGGTTATTGCCTCAGGTAAACTGTGGGGTTGGTTGGTGATAAACAGAGTACAGCACGTGTGGTTTGTGTGTGGAGTGCAGGATAAATGAGTGCAGAATTTCATTGTTCTCTTTATTTTTGCCCAAAGGTATAAACTTTCTCAATACCCTAGAACTTAGATAGATCAGTATTGCATGTACCCAATTGATTAGTTTTGTCATAGAGATATTCAGATTGCATAATCAGAATTTATATTTAAAAAGGCCTCTTTTCATGTCATTCAAACTGTATTTTGGAAAAAAAAATTCTGATTATGTTTAACAAAAAATAATTTTACTTAAAAAATTTTTAAAGTTGCCTAAATAGAGATTGCCCATTATTTTTTTATTCCTTTGGCTTATTACTATTTTATGTCTAATTTGCTCTATTCACTATTCTAGCTTGAAGAGGAAATTGAAAAATTAAGTATTAATGGCGGATTGAAAAACAGAGATCAGACATTAACATTATCGAGGCTAATGATTCGAGCAGAAGATGTTGATTCTCGTTTAGGACTATTAAAGATTCTTCAGGTAAATATAATTTTATATAACAAAAAAAATTTAAAAATTATTACGTTAGTAAGGGTCATTTAAATGAAAATAAGGCCAAAGGATATAATAAAATGCTGATTGAATTTATTGCACCATTTTGGATACAAAGATCGTCACTGCACTGTGGTGTTGAATAGCAGTCTGCCTGTGTTGATGTTGTGCTGCTGCTGTGCTATCCAAACCATCACTGAATCAACAAATTAAGAAATAAACAATGTTTCTTATTGACATGAAATATTTGCTCTCTGTATGTCCACAGTTAGTTTGGTTTTCGTCATTTCCTTATATTAACCATGTTGCCAACTTTCTACAGTAGATAATACGAAGGGCATTGATAAAGTCATTACAATCAGCTGGAAGACTGAGATGGGGTGACACTGCTAGCAAAAAGTGTGCATGAAAATGGAAATCCTCACTGTTCGGGGGTTTTATAGTGTGACATGTCTTGCCACCCAGTGTCAGGATTCGCAATAGTCACGGCTCCAATGTGATACGTCTCGCCACCTAATATCAGGATTAGTAGCTAGTCACGATTCCAATGTGACATGTCTTGCTACTGGGTGACACGCCTCCTACTTATTTATTAATTTCAGAGTAATACTAATGAAACAAAGAATTGGTTAACTTCCCTTTGAGTCCGACGTATCATTCAGTTTATTCGGTAATTGGCTGCTGTTCGATCGTATAGTAGATAATTCTTTTAACTTACCTTATTTATGTTGATTTAATATAATTAAATTTTAAGACTACCCAAAATTATATGTGTATATATATATGATCCCGTCACTAAGTCCCACTTCCCTTTTATAATAGTTTACAAACCTATCACTCCCCAGCAATGGAACATGCTGAATGAAATATCAATTTAAATATTTACTTTATTATAATAAAAGCAAGATTATTTAGAACTAAGATAAAATGATTAGTGTATTAGTAAAGAATATAATAAAATGTAATAATTGGAAATACATGCATGCTGATACGAACTTAATAAAATATGAAAATTAAACACTGTCCTCTATCAATAAGTTCATTTAATATTTTCAATAAAATATCTAACTAATTGAAAGAGATTGTCTCTTATAAAAAGTCGCTTAGCCTTATTGAGTCATTCACTAAATATAAGGTACTTAAGTTGTACCCATTCATTTATGATCGATCATATTAATTACACTGTTCAACAAGGGTCAATTTTCTCATATGCAAATATGTGTTTCCGAAGGATTTTCGTGTTATAAATTCAAATCTGAAATCAGAAATTCACTATCAGGCACAGTTTTTTAGTTATACGAGGGTATATATGTGAGATTACACGTTGATCTTGTAAACTAAACTTTGCCATTTTAAGTATATGAAACAGAATGAGAAAAACAGACTCAGATTTTGAAGAGTGCCTGCAACAAAAGAAAAAAAAAGCATGGTCAAATTTAAGAATGTCACTCAAAACTTTCTGGGAAGAAAAAGAGCTAAAAACTATGAAGAATTGGTTCAAAAATTGATAAATGCATATAGGGATTTAGGATTTTAAAAAGTGCATTTTCTAGATTCTCATCTACACTATTTTCCTCAGAGCTGTAGCAGTGTTGCCAGCAGAAGTATTGCCAGAAATAGGTTTTTCCACCCATATCTGGGTTTACTTTCATCACCTTCTATCTCAGCGACCTCTCCAGACAAAACTCAATATTGTATTAGAGGAAGGGGAGAGGGAGAACCTCACACCGAAATAAAACAGTTTTAAAAAAGAATAAAGAAACTTGTCTAGATATATAAAGAGGGATGTTTGTTTGTGGGTTTGTTTGTTTGTTTCTTATGCAAATCTACAGTTTTATTCCGATCTTGATGAAATTTTGCATACTTGACCTAAAAAACCATGAGGAAGGTCACTGTCTACCTCAGAATTCGGAAAAATAATAATTATCGATAAAAAATTGATATTCATGGTTATGGAAGGGCATATTAATTAGAAATATCTCATGACCAACAATGCAAGGCAAAGTTTGTGCAACAATAGGTATCAACAATGGTATCAACACGCAATTCACAAACACTCTGCACGGACCAACCAATATATATCTCATGACCAACAATGAAAGGAAAAGTTTGTGCAACAATAGGTATCAACAATGGTGTCAACACGTAATTCACACTATGCTCGGACCAGCAATAGATATCTCATGACCAACAATGCAAGGCAAAGTTTGTGCAATAATAGGCCTGTCGTGTTCGCATCAACAATGGTCCTAATGCGCAATTCACCAATAACATTGAGCACAAAATTATTCAAAGAATTATAACAATGAACATAAAATGATGATGCAATGACAGAACATTCGTTTCCAAGAATTATTAATAATGAACAGGAAATGGATATAATAGATGATATATATAGGGCAATCTCTCTCGATGAGGCAAAGGAGGTACACGTGTCTTCCTTCAGCTCCCTAACAAGCGTTCAGATGATTGGGAAAAGTGTGTGTGTTTCTTTGTGTATGTCTGTGTTTACCTACAAGCGTAATTATCCCGGGCAACGCCGGATCCTCTGCTAGTTTCTTATACAAATGTAATACAAATGTGAAAACTTCAAGAGAATGACCTCAAGGTCAGCAGAGAGCACAGCCCTTTTTAAAAAGAAATAATGGTAGTGAGTTCTTAAAAAGGCATACCTATTTTAAAAAGGCAATACCTATTTTAAAAAGGCAGTGTGGTTTTTACTTCATGTATAAAATTAAATTTTATATTATTAATTTTTTGTTCATGTATATAACTTTTTTAAAACAGTTTCATTTATTTTCTGGTTTGATATGTTTTAGTTTATTCGTTCATTAAATTTAATTGTAATTATTTAATTTACCATAACCAACATTTAGATGTTTACATTTAACATATTTCATCTTTTTCCATTTAAATAGGGGATGTTTGTTATTTTCATTTTGTTTTGTTTGTTTTTACAGGTTTGTTTTTACATTTATATACGTATGAATGGTTTTCTAAAGTGACTTTCTGAACTTGGGTTTTTTCTGGGTTTATTTATTTCCATCTAGGTTTTTTCTGGGTTTTTATTTTCTCAGCAGATGTCGCTAGGATAGGAAAAAAAACTAGATCTGGGTGGAAAAACCCAGGTCTGGCATTGCTGAGCTGTAGTCATGTTTCTGACGAATTCTACAAAACATAATGTTCTTGGAAAAGCATTGTGAAGGGAAATGGGTGCCTGCAATGCTAGGTGACCACTGCTGGAATATTATTCGAGAGTGTACAATTGTTCACAGGAGAAAAAAACAACCCTGAACTGTAACCTAAACCAATGCCTGACAGTGCCCACTGCTGGAACATTATTCAAATTGTTCACAAGAGAAATAAATAACACTGAACTATGTATAACTTAGAAACTGTGCCTGACAGAGAAAAAGTAATTACAGATTTGAATTTAGGGAACTTATTTCCATAAGAATCGCTAATCTTATCCCCAGAAAAATTAATTTTTTTATTTTTTTTGTAGAATAAGTGTAATTTATTCATCGCAAAGAGATTCTTTTAATTGAATAAGTCATTCGTAATTAGTTAATGATGAGATGATGCCAAACCTAATTGCAGTTACCTATCTTTTACCGCCGACTCGTTCGTATCGTCCGCCCAATGAACTTTTCCTTGTCGCGTCGGCACCTGGATGATCTACACTCGAAGCCGTCAATGAGACACAATCGCTGTCACTTGCTCTGTGGATTGATTCCCCACACTGCTTGGCTGTTACTTCATTTCACCTGCCGCTGTATTTCGCGACGATTCACTGAAGCACCTTCCCGCCAAGCCGCCATGTAGTTTCGCCGGAATCCACCCTTCACGAGCTTATTTCAGCACTCTTGTATCTACACATAACATTGCAATACTTGATCTTCTTCACTGACACTTCATATTGAATTGCTATCACCTTCACATTCACATTTGCATACAATTAATTAACAATTTCTTAATCAGAATTAACCATTCATGTTTTCGCATATCTCATCATCACTACACACAACTCTCCTTCTCCTATTGATGTCTCTGTCCGTGATTGATTTTAAAAGATTGCCAATGAATAATAATTTTGATATCCTTCCCCAATTGTTTTCCCTTATTAATATCTCGATTTTTTTTTTAGCTCTCCTCCAATCTGCCTGCATCTTTCAAAATGACCACTTTTACATCCTGTTTTACTTCCTCCATTGGTTAAGAAAGGAGAAAGAAAGTTGTTATTCCCACCAAAAAAATTTTCGTTAATTTTCGAATCACCCCCTCCATGATTTTCTCCCCCACTCCGGATGTTCTCCGTTTCCATAGCAACGCCCCAAAGTGAAGCCACGCTCTCTCCGCTTCTTTTTTATTTTGTTCTCCCGAACGGAAAGCGAGTGCAAAAATAAAAATGAATGAAAATAAAATAAAGCAGATTCGAGGATAATTGATTATTGTTTAACGCTAATTGATGAATGACAGAGGGTTCTAAGTGAAAGAAAATAAAATGCTTTGACCCTCTGAATTCTACAAAACAAAATGAGTGATTTTCATTGCATAAATTTAGTAATTTTCAATAGACCCACATGAAATTCCCTCTATAAAATACACATATATTTGGGTGTGAACCCAAACATATCATGGCAAGATGAAATCTTACCGCAATAGCTAGAAAAGGTTTTAGCAACAAAGTCTAGCAAATGAAATCGTAATTTTAATTGGACACGTCCAGTTCATCTTTCTTTGGATAGAGTATAACAGATAACAGAAAATAGACTAAAATCCCAGCATTAACAGGGTCGCGTCTTTCTAATAGTGTATTTATGAGGGTTATTCATAAAGTAAAGTCCGTTTTGCAATAAAAACAAAACTACTATATATATTTTCAAAAATTTTTCTTTACCAGATTCTTTGTACCTTTAACTATTTTTCCACATAGTTTCCAAGTTCATTTAAGCACTTGTCAGAGTGCTCAATGTACTTCTGCATGATCACTTTATAGAAGCTGCTGCCGGTGAAGAAAGTCACACAGTTTTCACTTGTTCATCGTTGCTGGAATGCAGGCTGCCGATGATATCCTTTAGATCCTTATTAGACCCAATAATAACAATACTTTTTCATACACTGCCAATTTTACATAAATGCTATGTCCTCAGTGCTCATTCTTTGCATACTCCCCCAGAGCACCCAGTTGTTCTTCTCGAAATCTCACCATCAAAAGCACCTTCACTCTCAAGCTTGCTTCCCAACTATACACACAATTTCATTCACTTGTTCCAGGCAATGTCCATTCAATCTATCTTCTATTACTTTGATGCATATCCACCTCAAACATAAGCGTCTTTGATTTCTCAGCATGTAGGGAAAGAGAGTTTTGTATGACTGAGTTTGCAAAAAAGTTCATCTAAATAAAACTCAAGTAACATTTCAATAGCAAATTTAAAAAGGAAGCACTATGCTACTACAACATCACTCATTTGGTAAAGCAGTTAGTGGAGGTTGGCTGCTTATGCAAGGAAAATTGCACTAGTGAGCAAACTTCTCCAGACTTTGTCTTTATGCCGCCATCCTACTGGATTTAGTAGTCAGATTTGAAGCAGCATATGTGAGATGTGGTAATCACAATTACGCCATACATGATGCAATGGATGAGCTAGGCTATCACTTGATGTTTGCCATATCACATGAGGTGATTACATAAGACATCTGCAAATTTAGTGTAAACTTTAAGAGTAAGCTCTGTTGTTTCACTATATTTTGGGTGAAACCTTTGCTGGATGTTTTCTTTCAGCGCTAAACTGGGCAACCTGAAATTGCTCCTTAGGTGAAAATACCCATTCGTGAATGAATTTATTAACATGCTGAACTTGAACATCACATTGAAAAAAGTTAATTGGCTCTCGTTGCAGAGATATTGAAGTATTGCCTGTTGTATAGGTGCTATTGGAGAGGACTAACTACAGCAAGTATGGCTGGCAGATCTGTGTTGACTTGAAGGTAGTGTTTCTGTTATATTGATTTGCAGCAGGGATATACAAAGTATTGCTGTTTTCTTTATGGGACTGCAGAGCAATCGATTTGCACTACATCAAGACTTGCATCTAAGAGCATCTTTTAATCCTAGAGAAATGAATGTATATCACCAACCATTGGCAGAACCATGAAAAATCGTCATTCCTCTTTTACACATCAATTTGGCCTTGTAAAAAAAAACCAAAAAAACCCAATGATAAGAATGGAGCAGCATTCAAGTACACATTACTAAGAAACCATAGCCAATTCGGCCTTTTCTTAACATTTCTGTTCCGCTCATTGAATTCATTAAGAAATTACTATTTTCATCTCAGAAGCATGAATTTTTTGTTGCCCAATGTAATCATTTCGATTGAGGCTACAAAATTGTAATCAAGGTAATCATTTTTTTTGAATTGTAAAATTGCATAACAAGATATTTGACCTTAGAAGGGTGAGAAAAGCAAACATTTACCTGTGATTTATCAGTTCTTGTGTTATCAGACCATTATTATTATTATTATTATTATTATTATTATTATTATTATTATTATTATTATTATTTTGCACACATGAATAAAAATAATGAAAAATTTTCTATTTACAGAAAACTACAGAGCAGGCATGTTTACGCCTGTTTCTTGATTACCATGGTTTATCATTAGTTTGGAGTTGGATGGTAGATGTTGGTAATAATGAAGAATCCATTGAACTAAAAAATCAAGTGAGTTAATTATTTTTTCTTTTCCATTTTACTGCATCTTTATAGTCATTAACTGGCAGACACATTAGAGTGAGAATTTAAAATTTGCCGTATTTAATCAACTATAAGATGAGGGTTCCCCCCCCCCCAAATTAAAGGGTCAAAAATAGGGGGGTCATCTTAAAATCACAAGTTACAGAAATATGCCGGCTTTACTGGCATTCTCAATCATAACGAGATCACATGAGATATTAAGATAGCGCCCGAGATTGGAAAAATATCCTTCCCATTCACAAAATGCAGCAAGTTTTCAAGCTAAAGATATGGATCAACATAGTACCAGTTTTTTTGTCTTTTTGAAATCAAAAAACATTTCAATTGAAGTTGTTTTCATTTTTAAATAAGTATTTTTGCTTCCATGTTCATTAAAAAAAATATTCCACCAAAAATTTAAGTAAAAAAAGAGGGGTCGTTTTATAGTCAGGTAAATATGGTAGTTACCATTTGTTATCATTTAGACAGAAAAACAAAATAAAGAGAAAATTTTGGTCGCTATAACCAAGGTCGTTATAAATGATTTCTACTGTACGTATTTCGGTCATCTGATGATCATATGTGAAAAATAGCTACATGGAAAGTAACTAACAGTTAAAGATGCCACAAAGAAAAATATGCACTATAAATGTTGGGTTTTGACAGTCTTTCTAGATAGATTTTACTGTTGTAAGCTCTATTAGGGGAAAGCTAAAAAGAGATTATAGCTGGTTTTATACTAGCAATCTTTACCGGGAAAGTCTCGAGCTGTATCTGCGAAAGTTGTTTACACTATTCACAAACGAGGCTGTGCGCGGGTAAGATGAGCATGCTAACTTTCCCGAGCTGGCTTTCCCGGTTGGCGTGGCTCGCTTCGCGAAAACGAGGCTCATCTCCGTTGATGTGATTGAAACAAAAAAAAATGCGGAAGATAAGCCGGCCAACGAAGCAATGGTGTATGTGAAAAGAATAAAGGTGAAATCCATTTTTCGAGTTTGTGTTATTGTTACTGACATGTTGGCCTCCATATTTGTTACAACGGAACAAGAATGACGATTAAAATAAATCTGCCTTCATTACATACACGAGAAAACTTTCTCAGGAAAGATGCTTTTAATGTAAACAGTTAAGCGGCTACAGCAGGTTCTAGCAAAGCGAGCGCAGCCCGGGTAGCCTTTCCCGATAATAAAGCGAGCTAGTGTAAAACCAGCTTATGTACTCTCTACACATTGATTTGACAAACATCAATGAAAAAATAAAATAAGAAAAGGCTCGAAAGAAAGCTATACAACAGGTTAAATCAAAGGCAGATGAAATAAAAATGAATGGTCTTTAATCAACAAAAATTTATGCAAAAGTTTAAAGTATAATTATATTAATGGAATCAAATTAGTTTGTTCTATTTTTTAATACTAAGATCCCCCAATGATCGAAATTCGATCACATTTCTGAGAGAAAAAAAAATGTGTAATTGTTGTAGCCTCAATCTTCCTTATTAATAAACTTTGAAGAATGAAAAATAGATAACACAATAAATATCCATGCTTTGCATTACATTTCTGACACTCCCGATTTATTTCACCGCAATGGTAAATTAATAATAATTAATTTTATAAATTGGAGATAAGCCTACCAGTTGGTAGAGGCGTTGGCCATGACAGCCGAGGTTCCTGTTTCGAACCGAGTCGTTGGATTTTTCCTTCCATTTTTCGATAAAAAAATCTTTACCTGATGCTTGGTAGGCTTATTTCTAGTTTATAACATTAATTATTATTAATTTATCTAGAGTTCCACAAACTTTCTGATGGTTGGATAGGAGAGATTCTCGATCTGTGAGCCAGGTGCCTGCCTCCCAATGGGCTTTCAACCCTGACAACTTGGTTGTCTTTAAGACACCTGGAGACAGCATGGCTGTCCGGGTGTCTGTGATAGCCCAACTGGTAGAGGCGTCGGCCATGACAGCCGAGGTTCCTGGTTCGAACCCAGTCGCAGAATTTTTCCTTCCATTTTTCGATAGAAAAATCTTTACTGCAATGATAACTTTGAAAATTTCTCGGAATAATATTTAAAACACATCTAAAGGTATCTTTTAATATATCTATCAAATTATTATATAAATATAATATTTATATTTATGCTAAATTGTCCCTCCCTATCTCTGCGTCTCTCCCCCCGTCCCATTGTGGAAAATTAAGGTCTGTTTCGGACCAAAAAATCGATAACTTTTTTTGTTACTAAAGAATGAGTGTTAACAAAATTTTTAAAAAATATTACTTTCAAGTGTATGAAAAAACCTTAAAATAGCTTCGAAAACGACGAAAAATACATAAAATGGTTCCAAATGAACATCAACAATACAACAATTAAAATTCCTTGTCATCAACAATGATTTGAGTTAATTTGATATACACTATATGATCAAAAATATCTGGACACCCCTCACAGATCATCGATTGGCCCAATGTCACATGATAATGACTTGCACATCATTTAAATAGCTTCCCACACCTTCAGACACAACTCTGCTTGGACATTGGCAAGAATGGGTCGTTCGGCAGAGCTCAGTGAGTTCCAACGTGGAACCATCGTTGGATGTCACCTATGCGGCAAGTCCGTGCGTGACATTTCCAGCCTTCTTCAGATGCCCAAGTCAACAGTAGGCGATGTCATTATGAAATGGAAGACCCGGGGATCAACAACAGTTCAACAACGAACCGGTAGACCCAAGAAACTAACGGACAGAGACCGTCGAGTGCTTCGTCGTGTCACCCGCAGCAACCGGAAGTCCTCGGCGGAAAAAATTGCCACAGAGTTTCGAAACGCCTCTGCAAATGATGCCAGTACCATGACAATTCGTCGGGAACAGCACACGATGGGATTCCATGGCCGTGCTGCTGCCCACAAGCCCCACATCAGCAGGGTCAACGCCAAGCGACGTCTGGAGTGGTGCGAAGCCCACAGAAACTGGACAATGGACCAATGGAAACGTGTAATGTGAACAGACGAATCTCGCTACACACTCTGGCAATCCGATGGACGAGTTTGGGTTTGGCGCATACCTGGAGAACGCTTCTTACCTGAGTGCACAGAGCCCACAGTCAAGTTCGGAGGAGGAGGAGTCATTGTGTGGGGCTCATTTTCATGGTACGGACTGGGCCAGCTCGTTCCTGTGCAAGGAATCATGAACTCCAACCGTTATCTGAATGTTTTGGACAACTGTGCACTTCCAACTTTGTGGCAATTTTTCGGAAACGGGCCATTTCTCTACCAACACGACAATGCTCCGTGCCACAAAGCGAGGCGTGTACAGCAGTGGTTTGCGGACTCAGGGGTCGAAGAAATGGGTTGGCCGGCACAAAGTGCCGACCTCAATCCTATAGAGAGTCTGTGGGATGAATTGGAAAGACGCTCGCGGGCCAGATCACATCGGCCAACTTCTGTACCTGAACTGATTCTCGCTCTTCGGGAGGAATAGAGGAACATTCCGGAAAGTACCTACCAACATTTGGTGGAAAGTCTTCCCCGAAGGGTGGAAGCTGTGATTCGGGCAAAGGGATGTGCAACGCCCTATTGATTTCCATGAAATCGTGGCTAGAGTGCAAACGTGCATGTGTCCGGATATTTGTGATCATATAGTGTAACTCAAATTAATTTGTTAGTGCAAAACAATAAAAAAAGACAATGATACATGCGTTGACAAATACGGTGCACAATCTGTTCCTTAATGCTACCTTTTTTGAAGCGCTTTTTACCTGTATTAACGTGAACAAATATGCAAACAAAATATATTCTGCACATCTAGAGCACAGGAACTTTCTAACCATATAAGTTTTATGCGTATTTGTCCACGTTAACACAGGTAAAAGTGCATAACAAAAAAGTGTGTTGCCATATTTATATATAGATACTGGTAGTTATTGTAATAGAAAAACTGAAATTTATATTGATTATAAATAAATATATTATGTGATAGTTATGACTGATGGTGAAAATGATCAAAAAATAAGTTTCACTATCTTATTCTCAGAAACAGGAATTGGAGCTTGCTGCAATTTGTGTATCTGATAGTTTATTGTTCCAGTGATGGATGGCACATAGCTGTGCAAGTTAATACAGCAGAATCCGTGCGCATTGACCGTTGTGAAATGATGAAGGTACTGAACAGGTGGTAACGGGAGGAGATGTGCACAATAATCTATTTTCTGTGCCAGAAAACGTAGAACCTCTCAACATTCATGAGGAGTGGAATTGTTGTATGATAATGCTAGGCCTCCTATCGTTCGCATTACAACAGTACTCCTACGGATTGGCAAGTATAGCCCGGACTTTCATCTGTTTGGCAGAATGAAGAAACATCTACGGGATAGACGATTTTCCACTGATGACGAAGTGAACGATGAAATAGTGAAATGGTTGAATGAGAAAGGAAAGCTCATTTTAAGCTGTGAGAAATGCAGATGAGCATGGTTAGAATAGAATAATAATGAAAATAAACCGAGTACTTCTATCCTATTTCAGTATTTATAAAGCAAACTATAGCCAAAAACCTTATTAAATCCCTGCGCTGAAGAGCCAAAACATTATGACCATCTACTCAATAATGCGTTGCGCCACCTTTGGCCTGTGAAACAGCTGCAACTTGCCTTGGCTTGGATGCCACAAGTTCTTGGTAGATGACTGGAGACAGGTTTGTAGCGGTCACGTAAAGTCGAGATACACTGGTGGCCAAAAGTTTGGACCAACCAACAATGTCAAGAAAAACTGAATTTATACGAAAACTGTTTTACACCTACAACTCTAAGTAAATATGAAACAATATTCAGGGAAGAAACAAATTTATTTCTGCGTTGTTGGTTTCTTATTATCTAAAATCAAAATAAGACTGGCCAAAAGTTTGGACCTCATTTGTATAACATAAAGGGAAAAAAGTATTACATCATTAACTGAAGAATTATTTTGATATTTGAGATCATTTTGACTACAATATTTGACAAACGACCTGAAATAGAATTAAATAAGTTTTTAATAACATTTGACGTAACAGCTTTCTGAATGGCTGCTATTAGTTGTTCTCGAGATTTGTACTGAGTGTTTTGGTAAAGTTTTTGTTCCGTGAGATGCCACACATTCTCAATAATATTGAGATCTTGATTTCGAGCAGTCCAAGCAAAAGTGGAAATGTTGTTGCTCTCAAAATAGGCTTTCACAACTCGTGCAGTATAGATTGCAGGACTGCCCTGCTGCTAAATCCATGGTTTTTGCTTAAACTAGACTTTGCACAAAGGGATGAACACATTGTGAAGATCATCTTTATAGTGAGCTGTTGTGCAATGTCCATCTAAAATGTGAATCTTCAACTTTCCGTTGCTTCCAGTGGCACCCAGAATCATCACTCCACTATCACCCATTTGCCGCTTAATTCGCAGTGGAACAAGTGTTTCTTTATCACGATGCTCTTCATAAGCTATATTATCAGGACCATCCAAACTGATTCGTTTTTCATCAGAAAACACAACCAATTGGAAGTCTTGTGTTTTCACGCAGATGTGTCTTAGCAAACTCCAGTCTCTCCTGTATGTGTTTCTGTGTTAGTGGCAACTTTTTGGGTATTATTTCATAGGCAAAGTTCTGAGCACTTAGTTCGCTGCGAAATGTTCTTCTTGAGGCAGCAAGTTGCAGATTAAGCTTAAGATGTAATATCAGGTCTAACATGTTTCTTAATTCTTGATTTGTCTCTTCGTGTCAGTGCACAAGGTTGTCCTATTTCCGTCCTATTTTCCAATTAACATTTTTAACAATTCTGATAAAAAGTAGTCGCTCACACGGGAGATTTCAGCAACTTTTTTGAAGTTTGTAAATTGCTTATTAAAATTTCTAATTCACTCTCGTTGGCCTTCAGTTAACATTGTACAATATATATTATGGTTTTAGTGCTCACCACAGAACACGATGACTTGTGATATGCAAATTATTTGCATGTTTGTGATGTTGGTCCAAACTTTTGGCCAGTCTTATTTTGATTTAAGGTAATAAAAAGGCAATAATGCAGAAATAAATTTGTTTTTTCCCTGAATATTGTTTCATATTTACTTAGAGTTGTAGGTGTAAAATATTTTTAGTATAAATTCATTTTTCTTGATTTTGCTGGTTGGTCCAAACTTTTGGCCACCAGTGTATTCCGACATGGTGATGTTTAAGCTCTGAGCTGCCTCTCTATGACATCCCAAATGTGCTCTATTGGATTAAGATCTGGCGAGTTAGGTGGCCAGGACATTAATTGGAATTCATCCTTATGCTCCTCGAGACACTCCAACACAATTCGAGCCTTGTGACCTGGGCATTGTCCTGCTGGAAGATTCCATTTCCAGTTGGGAAGACAGACGCCATGTAAGGGTGCAACTGGTCCGCAATGATGTTCAGATAGTCCGCAGCTTTCATGGTCCGTTCTACCACAACTATGGGTCCCAGAGCCGCCCACGAGAACATCCCCCAAAGCATAATGGCGTCGCCACTAGCCTGTGTATGGCCTGCTGTACAGGTGGGGAGCAACTGTTCGCCTGGAAGTCTGCATACCCTGACACGACCATCGACATGATGAATAAGAAATACCGATTCATCCGACCAGGCAACTCTCTTCCACTTATCCATCATCCAGTTTTGATGTTCCTAGGCCCACTGTAGGCGTAGTTGACAATGACGCTTGGTCAACAGAGGAACACGAGTGGGACAGTCCAACAGTGTCGCTGAACTGTGTGTTCAGAAACACTTGCACTTGGACCTGCATTGTATTGGGCTGTCAGCTGAGCCACTGGTGGCTACTGATCTTGAACAAAGCGGGACCGTCTCAGACATCCTTTTTCTTTGATGATGCATGGGCATCCAACACCTTGGCATCTACTGCTGGTTTCACTGTCATTTATCCACTTTGCATAAATACTAACAACGGCAGATCATGAACAACGTACCAGTCGTGCAGCTTCGGAGATACTTGTTCCGAGTCTTTGAGGCCATTGCAATCTGCCTTCTATCAAATTCGCTTATATCGGCAGCCTTTCCCATCAATCGCAAAATTAAGTGCAAGACTGATTCCTTACCTTCTCCAGCAGCAGTTAAATACCATTCCCACTTAATTACGTGCCCTCCACCTGATCCAGACGAGTTCATTCACCACTGTGGTTATGGTCAAAATGTTTTGGCTCTTCCGTGTATATTGTAGGACTAAGAGGGAATTTACATAATGGCACACATACTGGACATGACAAACATTTACTAATTTTGTGTTTGTTATATGATGTGCCTATAGAATTGGCAATATAGCAGGTTTTCTTCAATACTTTTCCATTATTGAAGAAGGAGTAAATTTCTTGCCAACAAATTTAATTCTTAATTTAAATTTAATCTCTCTCTCTCTAATTTAATCTGTTTTGACTGCTTATAAGTATTCATCAACCATCCTTAATTTTGAACTGTCATATGATCTAAAAAAAACAAACAAAGCTGTCCATTTGTTTACAAATTAATAATCACATTTTAAGTGTTGAATCTGACACTTACTTTTCAATACTTACAACTTGCTTTTCTTAATTTTTTCACTTCAGAAAGAAGGAAGTTTATAACATGCAAGTTGTCTATATGAAAACATGTATTTATTTGTTTTTATTGTTTATTTTATTTTAGTTATTGAAGAGTGAATTTGTATTTATTATTAATTTTTTATGTATAAATACATTTTAATTTACTATTCTAACTGATCCTTTTTTTCCTTTCCACTCTAGATATTACAAACTTTACAAATTTTGCCGATATCAAACAAAACTATATTAATGGACAGTCGTGTAATGGCAGTAGTTCAGCGTTGGGCGCAACAAATCGCCGAATATCAGCAGAATGAACGGGATAAAGATAGAGACAGTGAGACAGCTGACAGTGAACCCACTTCTCAAGCTGCTACTCCACGTCATTCTGATAGCAGTGAACCAGACAAAGCATCTGAAACAGCAAAAGAAGCACTCCAAAAATTAAAAAAAGTTTTGTCAACGGATGACAGTTACAGTAGCTGTAGTGATGATAATAGTGATGAAATTGATAAAGAAGGTAGAGATCTAAAACTTGATTTGAGTAACAGCAGGACTTCTGTAGCAGATGTAAATAAGGAAACTGTTGATGAAAATGATCAGGCATATTGCAAAGTCAAAGAAGATTTTCGAGTAGAAAATTCAGATGTACAAGAAGATAGTGACTGTACAAAGAAAAATAATTCCGGTGTAGTGTTGACCAATGTTGATGGTGTATGTGAAAGTACAGCATTAAACTCAACAAATGTAACAGCTGATGCGAATAAAATAAACGGAGATGTATTAATTCCAAAACTTGACTCTTCTGAAGATCAAAAAAAAGCAGACGCTGTAGATGAAACTGTCGAGATGATCAGTGATTTTGTAAAAGACACCAACTTTCGAGAAGAAAGAGCAGATTTTAAAGATCTTCAGGAGAAAATGCTTCTTGAGAACTCATCAGAAATTCAGGTAAAGATTAACTGTTAATTTTTGGACCAGATACCAATATGAGGGCATATTGACCTCATATTGACTTCATGTCAACTTAAAAAAGAAGTCGATACTGGTGTCCGGTCCAAAAATAAAAATTTGGAGAAAACCCCCTTATCGTTTTGTTTATTTTTGTGAGCAACTGGAATTCAACTCATTCTATTGATGATATCTTTCTGAATTTTCACAATATTTGCTTGGGCTCTTTATAAAAGTAACCCCATACATTTGGCTAATAAATTATACAAGATATGTTATTAAGATATGTTGGTAACAGTTGTGCATGCACAGTTAAACATTTAGTATTTCATCAAATATTTTATATTTTTATATTCTGATTGCAGGGTGTTGTCTCTACTGTAGTTTGTCATGTTTCCTGGAAATGGCATTGCATTGAGTTGAAAACCCTGCATGTTATAAACAAAAAATTTATGAAAAAATTTCAATTTTTTTTTTTAAAGAAACCTATATATCTTCATGAATATACATGCTGTTCTCATACAAATGAACACAGATAAGTAAAAGTAGCCTCATAATCAAATGCTACAGCTACAATGCATTTTAAGAATTATTTTTTACAGGGTAATCGTAAACATTATTTTTTTTGTTCAATTTGTTGCTGGCCTGCTCTTTGCCTAAGGGACAAAGCTTTTGCTGAAATAAATGAAGTGTCCAATTACTTTTGGGTAGAGAGGTATATTATACGTTAATTTCATCAGCCCAAAGCTTGTTTGCCTTGTTCTTGTGGTTTCATGTATGCTGAATCCGAATCTGGTTTCAGATTTTTTCTATCTTGTCACGTTTTCAAGTTATGCACAAAGAGACTGCAATATTAAAGTAATGTGAAGAGAAGCGATTGCAATGTTAATGTATCCATATTTTTTGGGCCACAAGGAAATTTACGGGGCCCCAAACTGTGAATAATTTAAAGGTAAATTCCACAACCCCAAACAACTGTTTAAAATGAAAGATGAAGATATCAATAACCACGTAGCATATATAAAAATTTTCAATTTGAACTAACAATTAATAAAATAAACGAAAAACTTTTATTTTTTCCTCCCCCTGCAATCTACACTGGTACCATGTCTCGGCAAGCTGTGATGTCACACAACTTGTGGAGGAATTTCGAAATCGTGACATCACACATCGCAACAAGTGTTATCGAGCATTGCACTTCGGATACAAATACAAAAATCAGAACGATAATAACCGTAATGATTTTGATAACGGTGACAGTGATATAAATAGCCGTTAGCAGAATTAAATGCTACTGCAACTACTGCGATATGCATTAAACCATTGATACAAGATCTCCAACACCTTAGGACAGCAAATAGGCCTATCTCATTCATACTTTGGTGTTTAACACATATCTGTTGCAGTCGTTTTTCCTGAAGATTACCAAATTAGGTCCGTTTAAAGTTTTAACAGAATCGAGGTTGTCAAAAAAGCTTGATGCTTTAAAAACGAAATCGGCACAAGACGCTGTTCGCATTTGGATACTAATTCCCTCGCTTGCAAAAGGGAATCCACGGCTTCTTAATCGATTATGATTGTAGAAATCTATGAAACATGAAGTTTCTATCGGATTTATTATTTACACACCCAAACAGAGAACAATTTGAAGGCATTCTGATAGAAAACAGGATAGCAAACTCTTGTGATATGTAGAATTGAAACCAGAGTTGAATCGAAAGTGACTAGGTGATGAAATTCCCTCAGGTTCTCGCAACAGGAAATGAACTTGTGCTCCTGCCGTGTTCTCTGGCGAAGGGATGGGATGATTAGAGGGCCAATTTCCAATTTTCTGAGGCATTTTTCTTAATAAAATATTAGGGTAAATCAAAAACTTTTGAATGGATGTACTCTATTAACCTGGATTCATGTTATGATGCATAAAAAAAATAAAATTGAATTTTTCCGTGGAGTTTACCTTTAAAATGTTTCATTGAAAAACAAGAAATGTGTGGGTGATAGAAAAAACTTGGGTCAGATACGGATTCAGCACAAAAAACATAAGAATCAGTTTTTTAACTTCAAAAAAGTTTTTAAAAAGTTATTTTTTGTTGGCCTACGTAATCATATATAAAAAAAATAGTAAAGAAAATTCCATCGCATAAACTTGGACCAGGACCTTCAGGTTACTCTCCCGGTGCTTTAATGACTAAGCTAGTGTGGACCTGGAACCATTTTGCTATCCAATTTAAGTAGCTAATAATTTGCAGAAGTGCTGTTTAGCATTTTAGGACTTTTTAAAAATATCTGTGTTAAATATCAATTGACCTTCAATTGAATGATTGTTATGCAAGTGTGGAGCAATTTAGATGGCATTGTTTGGCCAGTTATTAGAAGCAGTAGCATTTTTCAGACATGATTTCATTTCCAATGTTTGATCACAAGTTTTTGGTTTTCCAAAGTGAGCATATGTTAATTTGCAAGTCGTTTTTAATTCTCTGTTATAAATTTAGAACCATTTTATGTATTTATTTGCTATATTAAGAATCAATAATTAAATCATAATTTTTATTTTCTCATTTTTAAAATTGGCATCAACACTCTAGCAGTGTTCTCCCCAGAAAATTTTATCAGGTGGGCGGTAAGCTAAAATAACTGGGCGGACAAAAATTAAAAACAAAAACAATAAAATATTATGCAGTGTTGTGCAGTTTTTCGTGTATTCTTCAGATGGGCGGACGCCAAAATCAGCCGGGCGGCGCGCCCGTTAAAAAGGGCCTGGGGAGAATCCTGACTCTAGTATAATCATTAATAAAAGAATATAAAATGTGATTTTAATAAAACACTAACACGAATGCCAAAGAGTAAAACAAAAGTTTTTATTTTATAACAGAACTTTCTATTAATTCTTGTCTATAAAAATAGAAATTGATGTCTTAAAAAATCTTAATGCATTGTACTTATAACCCACCTGTATTGTTTTACATGAGTTCTTGCTCTTTAAAGCAAAGCAATATCTAGCCACATTTTTATAGTTACATGATACTTAAAAGATTTTTTTAATTGATCTCTGAATATGTAGGCTACAAGTCATGCCCCAGATTCAAAAGTTTGGAATTCGGCTTTGCTTTCGGAGTCACCTCTACGGACCAAAAAATACATAGATGAAATTTTGTATTTAAAGAAGAAATTAATACACTGAAGAAAAGTGGTTTACTAATTATGGGTAGAAAATTAGCTCTTCTTTCTGGTGGCATTTGTACTGAGGAAACGAACAGACAGTCTACACATGAGATGTGTATTTAACACTTGCTGAATTTTTTTTTTTTTTTTTTAATAAATAAATAAAAAGGATTAGACAATAACATTTTAAGATTATATACAGAGTATTTAAAAAAAAAAAAAGTATACCGGGCAAGTCATTTAACCTGGAATTTTCGAATATCTCGGAAAAAAGCATCATACAAAAAAATGTTCAAAATCAAAAGTGAAAATGTTCGAAATGTTCACAGGGAAAATTCATTAGTCCCCCTCCCACTCTTGTGAGGGGAGGGGAGGGGTGGGGTGTAGGGGGTAACTTTGAAATCTTAAATAGGAACCCTCATATTTTAATGCCAATTCAGATTGTACATCTAAAACTATGTAGATTTGTCTAAAAAATGTTTTTTGTTTCATGATAGATGGCGTCGTGATCGACAAAATTTAATTTTATCCAATTTTTCCAAATAAGAAACCAATACAGTCGATTCTGCAATACATTTGCAATAAAAATAACATTTTTTATCGTAAACACTTGAAAAGTGTGTTCAAAAAATTTATTTATTTTGCAAATTTCGAAATATGGAAAATTTTTACCTGTAACAAACTACTTTCACCGTAACCCAGGAACAACAACATGGACATAATAGTTTTCTGTTCCCTTCGGGGTGCTTGAATTACGCGAATCCTCTCGCCTCTCATCTTTCAATTAATCAAGTGCTCAAAATGATGTCCCTTGACTTCAATGCATTTGTTGATCCACATTTCAAACAATTGTACACAAATGAAAAGTCTGTCTGCTTCAATTTGGGCACAAGCATTCTTGATTTGCCCAATCATATTCTCACAAATTGTGTGCTTTTGTTTCTAAACTTTTTCTTGGAGATAGCCTCACAGAAAGAAATCTGGTGAAGTAAGATCTGGTGCTCTAGCAGGCCAATTTATCGGACCATTTCTACCAATCCAGCAGCCATTAAAATCATGATTAAGTATTTCACGTGCTACCTCCGAATAATGTGCTGGACAAATGGAATGTTGAAACCTCATGTACTCTCTCACTTCTAGCTTAGGCCCTCAAACAATATTGGCAGTTCATTTTCGAGAATATCTCTATACATTACACCGATCAAATTGCCTTCAGTGATGTATGGGTTGATGAGTTTGTTGCCAGTTATTCCACACTAAAAGTTGACAGTCTAAGGATGCTAATGTTCAATTTGACAAGGCCAACATGGGTTTTCAACACTCCAATAATGCGTGTTATGTCGATTAACCACTCCATTGTTAGTGAAAGATGACTCATCGGAGCACAATACATACAGAAAGAAATTTGAGTTTTCTAATATTTGTTCACATGACCACTGACAAAATGTTACCCGATTTTCAAAATTGGCGCCATGAAGATCTTGCTGCAAAGACACATGAAAAGGATGATATTTATGACGCTTCAAAATTCTCAAAACACTGCTTTGGGAAATTCAGAATCACTAGCCATTTCTCGTGTACTAACATGAGGATTATGAGCCACTGCAGCTAATACAGCAATTTCATTATTTTTACCAGTGACTTGCTCGACGGGTTTGGGTTTTTTTTTGGTTTTTTGTTTGTTTGTTTTTTTTAGGTTGAGCATTTTCTTCAGCAGTAAACTGTTATGACCGCAACTTGTTCGGAAAACGCTGATCTTAAAGATTGACAGCATTATCAAGGTTCCTACAAGATTCTCTATAAATAAGAACCATTTCAATTTTCCCTTGTACACTTGAATACTCCATTTTTAACAGTCTAATCAATTGACGTTTTTATTTTCGAAACAATTTTCAAACTGAGAAAAGGCTATTTTTTAAATTTGTAAGTTTATTTTATGTTATTGTAACTAAAAACGAACAAAAGAGAAAAAATAAATGTTAAATGTAAACATAATAAACAAAATTTGATCTAGTATTACGCCTACGTCGTTGTTACCTGGGGTCTCCTCTAACTCCCACCCCCAAAACTCTGACCCCAGTGGGCCAATCATAACCAAACTAAATAATGAAGGTACACATGCCCATAGTAAGCTACATTCCAAATTTCAACCTTCTCTCTCAAAAAATGCAGAAATTATGAAGGAGAAAGACGAACATTGTGTTACAGGTAAAAGTTTTAAATTTTTTGAAATTTGCAAAATAAATTAATTTTTTGAACACAATTTTCAAGTCTTATAAAAAAAAATGGTCTTTTTATTGCAAACATATTGCAGAATTGATTGTATTGGTTCTTATTTGGAAAAATCAGCAAAAATAAATTTTCTCTATCAGCACCATCTATCATGAATCTGTGTGAAAAAAATTTTTTAGACAAATCCTACATAGTTTTAGACGAAAAATCTGAATCTGCAATTAAAAAATGGGGGTTCCTATTTAAGATTTCAAAGTTATCCTCTAGTAACTATTCAAGGGGGGAGGGGGAGGTAGGGAGGCTAATTTTTCGACTAACGAATTAATTCACTTTTGATTCCAGACATATATTTTGATTCGTGATAGATGGCGCTATAATCACACAAAATAAGATTTTTGCAATTCTCGAGAAATATAGTTTGGACTGAAAAATAAAATATCTGATCAGTATTCACAAAAAAACGTAGTAAGTGATATGTTTCTGTTCCCTTGGGAGTGCTTGTTTTAAGAGAATCCCTCTCTTCTCATCATTCAATTAAAATGACCTCAAAATGATGACTTCAAACTTCAATGCACTTGTTGATTCGTGTTTCAAATGCATGTCTGGTGGAATTGTGGCGCAAGCATGCCTTATTTGTTGCATCATGTTTTCATGACTTGTAGGTGTTTCTTTATAAACAGCATCTTTTAGGTAATCCCGCAAGAAAAAATCTGAAGAGGTAAGGTCTGGCTATTTGGCTGGCTAGTGAGTGCACCGGTCCTCCTCTAACTTTCTGGCATTTACGTTAATCTAATACCTCGCGTGCTGCTAACGAATAATGTGCTGGACAACCATCACATTGAAACCATATGTTCTGTTTCACTTCCAAACTCAGGTCTTCAAGCAATTATGTTAGTTCATTTTCAAGAATGTTTCGATATTATGTACCATTCAAATTTCCTATATGCTATATGGTCCAGTAAGTTTATCGCCAGAAGAATTTATTAACCGACCAAGGATACTAATAAGAAGGTTTACTTCACGAATCCAGTATGGGTTTTCTACACTCCAATAATGCATGTTATGGCGGCTAACCTCACCGTGATTTGTAAATGTTGATTCATTGGAGAATAGTCCAAGAGCGAAAAAGTTCTGGCTCACTTGTATTTGCTCAACTGCCCATTGACATAACATTAGTCAGTTTTGGAAATCATCACCATTTAGTTCCTGATGCTAGGACACGTTACGGATGAAATTTTGGTAATTTCAGCATTCTCCCAACACTCATACGAGAAATTTCTGATTGGTGCGATATTTCTCGGGTGCTCGCATGTGGATTATGAACCACTGCAGCCTGTACAGCTATTTGTTTATTTTCTTCACAAATAGTAGCTGCATGTGTTCTTTTGTTTGGCTGTACACTTTCATCAGTAGAAAACTGTTGGAAAAAACTCAAAAAAAAAAAAAAAGAATATGATTGTATACTCTTTCAGAAAAACGTTCAGCATACAAATTGAAGCATTGTCGGAATTTCTCCTACATTCGCAATAAATGAAAATCATTTCAATCTTTTCTTGCACAGTTATACGAGGGTTAGGGCAAAAGTCATGGCAACTATTTTTTTTCTTGAAGATAACAGTCCGGTTGGAAAATGTGACATATACAGACTAAAGGACAAGATGTTAACTACATGTGTGGATAATAAATAGCACTGAAATATCGTAACACACTAATTTATTACGGTCGTTTACAGGGCAATATGGCCTTACGGTGCAAAAGAATGACAACACAGTACACATAAAGTTGACATGACAAACCTGGGCCTAAAGACCCTCAAAGTAGTCTCCTGCTACTGTCACCACATGCTGCCAACAATGTGGGAGGCGCTGAATATCATCAGCCTCAGGCGCTGAATACCATCAGCCCGAACGTTGCTCATCACTGGTTGACACACGTCCTTGCTGAAACTTTCCTACCCACCGTGCTACCGAACGGTATGGTAGGGCATTATTCCCAAGGACTTCCACTAATTTACTGTGACATTCCATCGCATTTCTCCCTCAGAGAATGGCTATTTTGATGTAAGCGCACTGCTCAACACGGGTTACTTCAATCTCGCATGACACTCACCAACTGACTGATTGCACAGCCCTCGCTGCGCTACTACCAGCTATCATAGAGCCATCTGTTGTTCTGCATACACAGAATGCCTGCAGAACTTCCACACGACACATATACGTTTGTGATCCGTTCACATATCTACAAGAAAAAAAATAGTTGCCATGACTTATGCCCCAACCTTTGTATAATCCATGATGCAAAGTTAAAAGAGAATGACAGTGGAATGATTAAGCACTTCTCCTAATTAGAGAGTCAAGTGTCTAATAATTTTCAGATCGTCTCTGCAATAGTGTGGGCACGGACCATGGAGAGATGTTACCAAAAAATTATGAATAATCTTATTTTGTGTGATTAGAGCGTCATCTCTTACGAATCAAAAAAAGTAGTTATAGTAACAAAGGTAAATAAAATTTTATGCGACATTGGTTTTAAAATTATAAATTACTAGTTGTTGCATTTTTCTTGATTAGGAGTTGGAAATGCACTAATTCACAGTAAAAATTTAACACTGTGAAAAACTGCCATAGCACCATGCAAATTTCAAGGTTTATATAGGGAAATGAGTTGTACAATTTTTTTTTCAAAGTTTAGTCAGTGACATCATTGGAAAGTGCTATAAAAAGGAGGACTGCTATCTGTTAAGCCAACTTCAGAAAATTTATCAAAGATCTGAAAAGTATTTGAGCTATTAATTGCTTAATAATGAAGTTTAAGGTGTGAAAATTCTTTTGTTAGACACTGTCAACAGCAATTTCATCAAACAAATGAATTTATTTGAAATTTAATTTTTGGGCTGTTAATAGCCGGTTTTGGTCTTTGCATTTTATTGCGCTAGAAACCAGAGGTGAATTCAGAAAGCTAGCTGGCTTGCACAGCTAGGTGAGCTAGCCTAGCCCTTTTCCTGAATGCTTTTTCTAAGGTATGCTAGCTCCACTCATGCATTCATTATTCATTCGCAAGATGGCTGCGCTCACAGAAGCAACCGTTCATGAAACTATGATCAAAACACGAGTCGTTGTCAACAGACATGAATTTATTTTACACACAAGTGACGAGATTTTTACGGCTGAGTCAAGGAGAGATTGTAGTATTGAATATTTTCTTACTCCTATATGACTAAATAAAATATTTAACTCTTATTTTGAAATAATTAACTTGCTGAATTTAATTATTGAATTAATGAACAATTAGAGCTTGCAACAGAAATTAATCAAAATAAAACAGAAATTTTTGATTTTTTCCCTCCATTTTTTCACCCTTTTTTCGTCCGTTCTTTGTTTCTCTTCGATGGCTAGTCCATACTCTAGCAGTACATTCAAATCCGCTTTGGCAAGGTCATGGCGTATCATATGACGGCTAGGAGCTGGTACCTCTAGCCATAGTCAGCCCGGTAGCTTTCTGAATTCACCTTGGTAGTATGAATTTGGAGACAGTAGTCTTAAGAATGAAATCTGACTCATCGTAAAGGGATTGGAGCATCTGGATTAATGAATCTGTATCGTTAAAAGCATTAAAATTTATGAATTGTTTCTGTGCATATTAAATTAAAATATCCAGAATAAAATTAATTTCATTTTACTCTGTGAAAGGCAAACAAATGTTTAACCCTTTTGCTGCTGAAAGCGCATATCCATCCATAATTTTATTCCTTTACCTGCAAAAGTGATTTACAGTACAGCTTTCAAACCTCTCATTATGCTGCGAAAGTGAATAATTTCACCATATTGGGAATGATTAGTGAAATATTATTACTCAGTGATAGGGTTAACATCATGATTAAAATGACTATTTCATTAATAAAAAACATTTATGTAATTTATTCAGAATTTTATTTTTTGATTAAGTATGTGTTCATAATCAGAAAATTAGTACAAACTTTAGTACTGTTATATCTAATATATTAGTATAAACTTCTCAGAACCTTTTAAAAATTCAATTTTAAAAAAGCAGCCACTAGAGTGATTGAACATAAAATTTTATTATCTGCCTTTCTAGTATATATATTTTTCATGGTTAAATATTTTAGAGAACATTGAATGGGATATATAAAAATGCCTTATTCAAAAAAAATTTAAATTTAAGATGAGTTTACATTTAATTAAATCATAAATAAATTGTCTAATCTAAGAAAAATTAAACACTTGCAGTTATATTGAGGCATTTCCACATTTCCAAAACTTTCACTGATCAGCTGTGTTGTCAAGGGAATGTTTTAAAAGCATTCATGTTCATTTACATCTGAATTTTGTATACTGTATTTTGAAATATTCATATTGTCCCAATTTTTAGAACTATTTATCTTATGATTTCAACCAACAGTGGATAGCAACAACAATACAATAATGAACTTAACAGTTAGAACAATGCTAGCAACCATCTTTATTTTAAAAAATATGAAGTAATTACATATTACATGAAAGAATTTTATTATTATTTTTTTTTGATCTTGTGTCTTGTAGCTGCTCACTGAGTCTGCACTTAACAATAAGAGTGTTGTTATGTAGACTCAGCCATAATAATTTATCCTTTTATTGTTGAGTTTAAACTGAATGAAGAATATTATTAGGCATATTACTCATACCTTATATACTGTTTTATAGATTTGGAAAGTGTTACAAAGAATTGATAATCTTGTATTCGATTTTAAAAACAGTGTACATATATATATATTTTTTTTCCTAAGATGATTATGATAGCAGTTCCATCTTTGTTTGTAAAATTTTTTTTAATTTTAAGATGTTTATTGTCATCTTGTACTCGGTATTTTTATCAAAATGAATTTTTCACTTCATTATCATTCAATTAAATTTTTACAGGAAAGCAAAGAAGGCAAAGACGATGACGATATGATTAAAGACTGCCAAACAGATGAGGAGATTGCTTCTTCTTCTGGAGTCAAAGTGAATCAAGTAGCCAATTTAGCTGCTAAATTACTTGATTCTTGGAGTAGCCTAAAAGAAGCATATCGAATCCCAAAGCGAGAGCAGAACCAAAATCGGCGTGAACACGAAAGGGAAGCAGGTATATTTAGAGGAAGACTGGAATTATTATTAATAATTGTTGTCTAGATGTGGGATAATTAAAGAATAAATTTTCATTTTTTAAGAAAAGCTTATTGTAAGAAATTTTTTTTTTATTTTTTTTCAAAAGCAGAAAACCTTGCGCTTTATTTAAAAGAAATTGTTACATTATTTGTATTTAACCCTATTAAATATAAATGTTTAATTTATAAACTTATAATTGATCCTGAGGAATAAATATTAAATAACAAAACTTCGGCAACTTAAAAAACTCAGATTTTATTATACAAAAGTTATAAATAAAAAACAAACTTGTAACTTAAAATCTGAGGTCATAAGGTTAACAAAGTTTTGTTATTTAAGTGTTTAATTTGTTAATAAGGTGATCAAAATATATTCTTTTCATGAATTTCTAAATGATTTTTTGTTTTTCTTTAGATTTTAATGCTGTTTTTCTGTATTGTGCACCTTGGATATGACAGTGGATGGGGAGAAAAAAAAAATTTGCATTTGTGATTTTTTTTTTTTTTTTTCCTTCCCCCTTTAGTTTATCTCTAAATATTTGTTTAGGGCTACTGTTTTCAAATGATTAAGCAATGCTTGAAAATGCATAGATGATATTTTGTATTATTTATAAATTGGCATAAAATTATTTTAATTTCATTTATCAAGAAAGGACCATGATGCTTTGCACATTTAGTCATTGACCATTAGTACAATAGAGGTGTTAGCTAGGAGTTTTGATTATTCTTTTGTATGCATTCTAATAATATTTAGTTCCTGATTTATATAATGTATATGGATATACATATAATCTCCAAGAAAGAACTTCACTTCAGAACTTAATTTTTGAATTTCAGAGCTATTAACTTACATCAAAGTAGGGAAAAAAATTATTTTTTTGTTCATCTTGTTTTTGCTTAAAATAAATTAACATTTTTATTTATAGAATTTTGGAGTAGTTTAGGCAATGGGTTCCACAGTAAATTTTCATGTAAGACAGTCAAAAATTTTTAATGCCCTGTCTATTTGTTATTCTTTTTGCTTGTCAGTAACCTAAACAACAAGTGATTTTTCCAAAATTATTTGTTTATTCACTGTTAGCTATCCATATTTTTTCATTTCCTTTGTTGTGCTGTTAATTTGTTCCTTCTGTTTTTTTGCTTTTATTTTGGAATGCATGATTGCAGCATGTTGTGCTTATTGCAGAAGAAAGGGGGGGGGGGTGAGCAACACTTACTAACTACTTCATCAATGCTAAGTAATTTTTTCTTCTGTGTAATTATTTAAGTATTCACTTTTACATTGTTCTATAAGTGACTTCTTTGTGTAAATGTTGAATAATTTTGAACGAAACAAATAAGATAATAATTTCTAATGTGTATGAATACTGAATTTTATTAATTTTCTGTTAACCTATCAATAGAGAAATTTGGAAGAAAGTAAGGATGATTTAAAGTGTCTTGGTGTTAACTATTGAATTTGAATTAACGAAGGGCAGTCTTGTTTCTTTTTAATGACTATATATATTGACCAAACCAATAAAACAAAATGAATTTCAATAATGAGATCACTGAGGTTTATCTTCTAACACTGGTGGTGCATCTTTGACCGGTCACACACCTTGGTAACACTGTTGGTGCCCCGTTCACTAGTGTACCAGTTATGTGTAAGTCCTAAGCGATCAAGTGCACCTTTGTA
Organism: Rhysida immarginata; assembly: GCA_023313115.1. Classification (NCBI taxonomy): domain Eukaryota; kingdom Metazoa; phylum Arthropoda; class Chilopoda; order Scolopendromorpha; family Scolopendridae; genus Rhysida; species Rhysida immarginata. The sequence goes on along the minus strand of JAHWFO010079969.1, from coordinate 172,738 downwards.
ACACTGTTAGTGCGTCAAGTTGACCTTATTACCTGCTGGTCACTCAAGCTAGTCAAAGATTATGCTGTTAAATGCTTATTAATTAAGGGTCCATATAATGATTGATTTGTGCTGAAATAAAACTTATCTGTTCAGGAACACATGCAAATTAGCAACCACTTATTAATAGATAATAATAGGGTTAATTAAACAAGAAACTTAAAACACAAAGTATTACGAATTAACTTAATATTAAAGAGATTAATATAAAAGGAATATTTATGCAGGAAGTTCCAGTTAAACTAGGAAGAAATAATTGTAAGATAATTAACAAGTAGATCTGTGTATGCTAAATAGGTTGGAGAACGGCCACACAATAATTATGTGAGAGATCAATTTCTTACCAATCAAATGGATGTCTGATGATCATTTTTGAGTCAAGAAGTCACTTAATAAATGTCTATGAATAAAGAAGAGTTATTTACAGTTCATTCAAGGTCTGCTATGCCCCTGACCTAGTAAACATCTGTAGCCACCTGTTCTAGAAGTAACACACACCATGGTAATAAGGTAGATATCTGTCGATTCTCACATACACACTTATGTATAACTGTTAAATCTTGAGACATTTTGCCTATCACAGAATCTCACACTGCATGATGACCTTCCTGGTTACCTGCAGTTTGAGTTCCCATTGGGCAATGACCTTGGTCCCAGTCGTCCCCGTACACCTTTACAAACTGCTGAAACAGTTGCCTGTCGTGGTCCCATGTATCTCTTGAGTTGAACACAATGTTGATCCTGTCACTAGTCGGATGCTTTCACCGACTCCTGTAATGAATGCCGTACCGGGCGTGCTGCGAACTCCCTCCTTGGGCACTCTGTAACTGTTGCTTTAATTTGGTTTGTAAATCACATACAGTTTCCTGTCTAGGGAACTTGACAGTGGTTTGTATTTGTGACTACTTTCTCTAATGGGTTTGCAGTCCGAATCTCTGAGCTTAAATGCAAGGCATAGCTTGTGCTGCTGATAAGCCAATGTTGGAGCAGCGTCCACCTTTAACAAACAACATAGCAATGAATGTGTTGCTCGTGCAGATCCAATCATCCATTATTATTAAATATTATCTATTATATTTATTAATTAGCTTAAGACCACAATTAAATGCTTTGCAATTTTAATTATCAATTTGCTTATTCGTGCTAAGATCGATTTGGTTAACTTAAATTGAATTATATCACATTCTTGATTAACCCTTGGGTTAGGTTCCTGAAAACGTGAACATTATACAAATACTGGGCTCATGGGATATCCAGGTGGCATATGATGCTGTATTTTGAGACCTTAATGAGCGTTTATCAAAAATAAGGTAAACGTTATTTGAAGCAAAGTTACAAAAACTGTCAACTTATAGTGGCGTTTCCCAAAATGTCACAGCATTACGTCAATAAAAATAAACACAAATAATAAACAGCTTTTAACTTTTAAAGTTGAGCTAATTTTTATTTTTATGAAAAATGAATTTCACGGAAATTTGTATTTTCTATTAAATTTACATAAATTACATGAGATAATTTAATCTCACACAAATGAACTGAATAATAGAATGTACCCAGTCTTAAATTGATAGTAAACAGATGAAACAGTGTTATAATTGTGTATTTTTTGTATATTAATTTCATATGTGAAAAAAATGCAAATAATTGTAAATAGACATGCTACTCATTACTCTTCACTTGTTAATTCTCTGCATGCTTTAACAAACTTCCATGCTTATAACTGGATTTGAACCTGCAACCCACTGCTGGCAACTTGAAAGAAAAAAAAATTGGGTAGCTCATGAAGTTATTTTTGACCTTCATTTTATTTGAGGCATTTTGTGGAACTGTATTTCTGATACTAATTTTCAGATAAATTTCTTTAATTACATCACTGTCTCTGATCTTGTTCAAGCTCTGACAACTTTCAATTCCATATATATAATTTTTTCCTGATGTAAATTAAATTACTTTGATTTGGATTTTTTTTTTTTTTCATGCCAAATGAAATATCTTCTTCTAACCTAACCTAGTGAAGTTGTACATGACTATAATTTTTTTTGTTTTTTTATTAACCTGAATAATGATTTCAGAACTTGCATCAGTCTAGTTTCTGATGCTATTGAGCACATACATGCCAATTTGTATATTTTTGTACAGTGTACGAATTCTAATGTCATTGTATGATTGTATGGGTCGCTTCATGATAAAAATTTTGAAAATTTCAGATCATAGAAAAGCAGCACGACAGTAAAACAAAGTAGTCCTGCTGTAACTTACAAGTACACTTAATTGGAATAAATGTGGTAGATGATAGAAAGTCTTCTATGTCCGTGAAATATTACTGTTTGTCTTGAAAATTGCAAACTTTGGATGAGTATTCCATTTAAAAAAGGGCTATCTTGTGAACCTCCATGAGCGGCAATAACAGCTGCTTTCTGTCATGGTATTGAATCGGACATTTTCCTAGCCTGAGATATTCCTTGTATGGACTTTTAGTAGCAAACATGTCTAGGGAACGTGCAGGCCAGGGAAGAAAAGACATCTGCCATGTTATGCTGGCAACATTTAATTTGGCATTGTCATGCTCTGAATGAACGGCATGGCTGTGTATTTATGTCCGAGCTATTGTTGCAATTCGCAGTAGCTCAGATATAAGTACATCACCTGGCACTTGACATAATCCATGCCGGCTGTTTGGCCAAATATGGAAGATAGTTCTCATCATGATCTCTTCTATACTCTGTGCAATAATGTTTCAGAAGGTGCTGCTGATGTCATAATCTCCTAATACAGGGTATACCAGAAACTGGTTCTTCTTTATCAACATAAACTCCAGTTCTGTCATATAAATTAGTCGCGGTTTGGTTTGACTAATTGTTTGAATTTCATTCTCCGTAAGTTGGCAGATATATGAGCAGGATGTACTTGGAACCCAAATTTTTATCTGTACTGCATATTTAGTCTGATCAAATTGTGTTTTGGTGCACAAATTTCTTACCCAATAAGAGCTTTGCATGAAAACCTATTAAAAATATGATTAAACTAGCATCCAACTTCATATAATAACCCATCTGATTGAAACAAATGCGGATTGCTGTAGATCCTTGTTCAGTTCCAACTGTAAATAGTCTTGAGTTTAGAGTTATGTGATAGCAGCTGTAGTGATGCATACTAAAGTGCTTATTTTTCAACAGTCTGAATCACAGCACGCCATTTTTCTTGTGTTGGCATAAGTTTATCTTTTTTTACAGCAATATCTAATTTATAGTAAAGGGTATTAACGTCTATAGTCAATAAGATTACATTTAATATTTGTAAAGGGTGTCCCAAAATTCACGCAAGAAGTAACTAACTAATTGATAGAAAACACGAGTTTTTAATTAAAAATTGTAAATTTCTTATTGATTCATAAAATATGCAGTTTTGTATGGAATTTCATATCAGATAAATGGCCTCCACGGCTTTCCTGGCACATGCACACTCTTTTGCCGAAATATTCCCAAAATTCACGCAAAACTTAAATTTAGCGCCATTTGTGCGGTAAAGTGTTGCCAACGAGAAAGACAGCGTGACAGTTGAAAGTTCAGGGTTATTAAAAATGGAGCGGATTTTGAACTGGAGGCATCATCGGACCATTCTTCTTTGAAAATGCGGCTGATGGGCAATAACAGCTATTGCAACATGATAATCCAGTTTTTTGTGCCTAAATTGCAAAATGTAGATGTAGACAACATGTGGTTTCAACAAGACTGTGCCATATGCCATGCAGTTTGAGAAACAATTCAATTACTGCACGAGTCATTTCCTGCTGTGTAATTTCCCGTTTTGGTTATCTAAATTGGCCGCCCAAATAATGTGACTTAACGCCGTTGGGCTTTTTAATTTCGGGTTTTTTGAAGTCTAAGGTTTATGCCAACAAGCCCATGACCACCACACCTTGAAGGAGAAAATTGAGCACTGTATCAACGAAATTCAGACACATGTATGCAAAACGGAAAATTTCATGGAAAATGCATGGAAAATTTCGACAAAAGAGTGTGTATGTGCCACCAAAGCCGTGGCGGCCATTTACCCGATATGCTATTCCATACATAACCCTATACTGTATACTTTATGAATCAATAAGAAATTTACAATTTTTAATTAAATACCTATGTTTTCTATCAAGATTACTTCTTGCGTTAATTTTGGGACACCCTTTACATACATTTTTTTACTTTAAAACTTTTAACAGATGTAGAAAGGAGTCTCATTGAGGTGTGAAGGTTGACATATGCTTGAAGTTAATGGTCAATGCTGCAAGTATCAGTGGCATCTTCCAATTTAGAAATCATTGTCAGATTCAAAGCGTCACAGTTTGTAGCAATTTCTAGCAGTTCTGTTTTTAAGCCTCTTTGCACCTCTTCTTGATTTAAAAACTCCACTTGCACACAAAATCAAAATTTTAAAACTATTCTTTTAGTTTTATCGTATATGAAATTAATAAATTGTTTTGATTGGGGAAACTTTTTGCACTAAGTACTTAATAGTACCATTGTCTTTTACCTTAAAAAATGTAAAAAAAATTGTAAATGTGACCAAACAGTTTTTCCTTTAAATACAAACGATTTTTTGAAAGATGGTGGAACAGATGGTCAAATTAGTATTCCATGACATTGCTTTCCATAGCTAAAGCCAGTTATTAGATTGTATGCAGCGAGGCAGATTCTCTTTCCTCCCTCCCCCTCCTAAACTTATATGCGAGTTCACGTGCTTGATTAATGGCAAATATAAGATGTACACGGAGAAACTTTGCCACGTGATTTTTCTCAATATGTAAGAGGTACATCCAGAAATTAAGTTCCATTTGTTAGTACAGGGTGAGTCAAAAGTCGCAGTACACCCTGTTTTTTTCAAAAACCTTGCAGGAATTAGGAAATTGAATATTCCAGTAAGGTATGGGTGAGGTGGTCTATCTTTTACGGTATGTACCGAAACATGGTCGCCATCGTGAATCTAAGTCAATTTTTTTAAATGGAAAGGGGGTCGTGTAATATATCAAATAACATCAGCATTTTCTGACAATTTCGTTCCTGTAAACAGATTTGAAGTAGCAGTTATGGTTCAAAAGGACAGTCATTTAATGTGTTCAACATGGTGTCCCTCTTGGTCAAAGCACATTTGAAGGCGCTGAATCCAATCGTCATTCACTCGCAGAAGGATTTCCGCAGAAATGCTGGCACACGCTTCTTCAATGCGTTGCTGGAGATGGTGTCTGTTTCTGATTTTCTCTGCATATACAAGTTGCTTTAAATGACCCCACAGATAAAAGTCAAGTGGTGTGAGATCAGGTGATCTGAGTGGCCATTCCACAGCACCACGTCGACCTATCCAATGACCAAGATACCTGTGGTTGTGACGGTTGACTTCACCACTGACATAAAAGTTTGCCTCATCACTGAACAAGATACCTTGTGCAAAAGAGGGATTTTGTCGATGTTACTCTAGGGCCCACGTGCAAAAACTGCATAAGTCTGTCTGGTTCATCCTCTGTTAGGTGCTGGAGTATCTGAATCTTGAATGGATGCCATTGATGAGCATGAAGGATTCATACGACTGATGACTGGCTGATTCCACATTCTGCTGACAAACGTCGTGTGCTGTATTGTGGGCTCTTGATGAAGGACGCCAAAACCATTGTCTCGTCAGTAGCACTTATTGGACGGCCACTCCGTGCCTTGTCAACCACAGTCCCAGTTTCTTGGAATTTCTTAATTAAGCACCTGATAGTGTTGTGTGAAATTGGAGGTTTTTCTGGGTGCCGGTTGTTAAAATCTGCAGCTATGACACGGAAACTTCGTTCTCCAGACATCAAAATGACCTCAATTCTCTCTTCCGTGGTCAAAGCCATCTTCAGTTACCTGCTACAAAATGCAACAAAATGTGTTGTAACTTTTGAACCATAACTGCTACTTCAAATCTATTTACAGGAATGAAATTGTCAGAAAATGCTGATGTTATTTGATATATTACACGACCCCTTTTTCCATTTAAAAATGACTTAGATTCAAGATGGCGGCCATGTTCAGTACATATCCTAAAAGGTAAACCACCTCACCCATATCTTACTGGAATATTCAGATTTCCCAATTCCTGCAAGGTTTTCGAAAAAGCAGGGTGTACTGTGACTTTGACTCAACCCTGTATAAAAAAAGCAAGTATTCGAAAAAATTTATTACAAAAAAATCTCCATACCTTGAACCATTTTACTACATAGCTTCCACTATTTTGAAGACACTTATTATAGCAGGGCACAAGTTTTTGTATCCTCCCCTCCTTTATGTAAACCTAGATACACCAATATCTATTCCCTTATACAATATGCTGCCAATTCAACTCTTCCTTGCAAGTATTCTCTTCCCAAACAGTCCTTGTAAAAATTTCATGGATTTCAAATATTGCACTAATCCTTTTTGATGAATTTGATTCTCATCCATTCAAATCATCCTTGATGCCCAGTTTGTCCATCAATATTTTGCCTCAATCATTGTTGCTGCACTATAGGCTCTTCCATAATATACCCTTGAATTTCATTGATTTGATGCTTTCATGTTTGTGCATTATTTTTTTTCATTTAGAAATTGGACCATAAACATCTCATTTCAGACTTCCTTATAAACAGGAATTTCAATTTTCTTCCTTATAAACATGCATAGAAACGATACAAACACTCATGATGAAATTACCACTGCTACAAACAAGTGAGGCTGGCAAACCTTGATTTAACTGGATTCAATCCCCTGTGAGATGCACATTGAATGCAATAGTATATCATCCTTTTAATTTTATCATGTATTTTACCATAAAAAATGTGGGTAAGGAAATTTTGGATGTGGCTTTGCTCTTATCCCTTTGTAATTTATTTGGGAGAAAGTAAATAAGCCATGCTTTATTGGTCTGTTGAGACTCATTTTAAAATTGCAACTCTTTCTTTCTTTTTCTTTTAATGGATATTATCAACAAAATCCAAGTGTTAAGGTTTCTTGGTTTTTGTCCAGTCTGTGCCTTTCTTATTAAAAGAGCTATAATAAAAATTCTGTGATCCTTCTGTCATCTGTATCTTCTAGGATCTTCTGTACCTGCTGAGATGTTAACAGTAATCAACATAGAAACTCCATTTGAGCTAGGAACATCAGAGCAATCTTCAAGTGAGTTTCTGCATCACCTTGAAGCAGTTGTTCAATATGAGTAATCTTTTAAAGAAAAACTTAAACACTTCATTCATAATTTTCCACACAGTTGAATATGATATATCCAGTGTTGAGTATGATAATCCATGTGCATTAATTTTCTATTGATCCAGTATGGTAGCTGCATCTATTTATCCTGTTGCTTTGTTCTTGTCTTGGTAATGATCTAGTATTTTCGAATCATGAAATTTTGTAAATTCATTATGGTAATTGGTTGTTTTTTTAATCCTTCGACCTTCATAATTTCGAATCATGGCATTAGTATTACCACTTTTTTTGATAATAAAATTTCAAGCAAGAATTATAGTTGTATGCTTCATTGCTGGAAAACTGAAAGTCCATTGGTTTAAATTGAAATTAATTTATCTTTAATGATTCTGGTTTATTGCCATGTTGAAGGAGGAATGGAAGGCAATACCTGCAGTTGTCTACCGCAACCTCGTGGAAAGTCTTCCTAGACGGGTCCTGGCTGTAATAACGGCACACGGCGGATCAGCATCTTAAGGTACGGCCAGACAGAGCGCTACGCGATGGACGCGATGGACAAAATAGGGTGGCCACACAGCGCTACACGACGGATGCTATTTTTGCTCCGATTTGTATACAATTATTTGAAGATTTATGTAAATAAAGAATGTTTATTACAATTATAATTATGCCAAATGTTTTTTTTATGTTTCATAGGATTTCGGAACGATATGGACTGAGGCTTTACAATGCCAAATTATTAAGATAAAGGAATAACTTGTTTTGATTTTTATTCCTGTCTTTTTCAAAGTATAATTTGAAAAATACAGGAATAAACGATGATACTACTGTAAATATTCTACTATAATGCGAAAAATTTTGACCTGAAAACTAAATTTGTGGGATCGCATTACAAGAGGGAAAAATTAGCGCTACAGCAACT
>JAHWFO010079969.1:130812-150831 GCA_023313115.1 Rhysida immarginata | reverse complement strand
TTTTTTTTTTTTTTTTTTTTTTTACAATTTGAAAAATGAATAACCTGGATGTATACAATTAAAACACTTCAAAATCTGATTCGTAATCGCCTCATCTTCAAAAAGTTCTTTTATGCAGTACAGATGGTGGTTTATTATAAAAGTTTATAATTAAATAATAAAAGGTTATTTAATTTTTAAGAAGACAAAAACAATCGCCTATGGTAGATTACGTGTACTTTCATTGTATGCTCATTTTTTGAAATTATTAAAGTACACATTATGTATTCATGCATTAAGTACTCTACTAAATATTCATTTGAACTTTAGAAAACGTTTTTGGACAATTTCAGGAGACAGAACATAGTGGCTGTTAAAAATTTTACTGATTGAAAATTTATTTCACTTTTCAACTTTATTGTTACAAATTTATTTAATGCCATGCCTATATTGTTCGATTATTATCAATAAATGGCAGCAAGAGAAATTATAATAAATAAAACTTGATCACAGTGATTTTTTTCCCCAATGGCGTTGCCATTTTCTTTTTGAGAATTCACTTTTGCATTAGCTTTTGGGGACGAAAAATTGAGAAAAAATGGGAATTAATGTGCTATATATCCTATACACTACATAATATACTGTAATGTGCCAGTATATTAAATATTATTTGCTAGTTTTCGTTTGAAATTCATCAGATCGAAGTTCGTTTTCAAATCGCCCCTCCTCCAAGTTAACTTTTGGTGATGGAAAAGTGGATAAGAAATTGAGAAAAAAAGCAAACTAATGCAATGTATATTGTTTAAACTGTATGATATCATCCACATATACTGTAATGTACCAGTATATTAAATATTTTATGCTAGTTTTCGTTTGAAATTCGTCAGATCAAAGATCATTTTACACTCCCCCTCTTCCGTTAGCTTTTGGAGACGTAAAAATGGACGGGAAATTGAGATAAAAAGCGAATTAATGTACCATATATATTGCATAATGCACTATAATATACCAGTATATTCAATGTTATACACTACTTTCGTTTGAAGTTCGTCAGACCCTCCTCCCTCCCCAGCTGTTGTAGAGCTAATTTTTCCCTCTTGTTTAATGCGATCCCACAAATTTAGGTGGTTTTTCAGGTCAAAATTTTTTGCATTATAGTAGAATATTTACGGTAAGCTATAAAGTTAAATTTTAACACACAGCCGTGTAATACTACCACAATGATGGAAAAAATCTAAAACTGGAGAAAAGTCTCTTAAAAACGTAGAAATTAATAATCTTTGTCTATATTTATGAAATAGACTTGTTTTATATTTGTTTCCTTGCATGTGTGAACAATCAGCCCGTGGTGTTTGCGTCAACAATTGGCTGAGTAAACAATGGTTGATGAAATTAATACATGCCGCAGCTGACGAAAAAGACACGCCCTGGCACTGAAAAGTCACCTGGCCATCTTAGTCCAAGCAACAATGTAATATTCATTGCTTCCATGTTGGATTTTAGCAATCAGTATTTTTTCGTTTGTTAGAAACAATGACGGTTAATCGTATTTTGACCAATAATAATAAGCCCTAAATTTGGCCGCTTGATGTTGATGTAACAATGTATACACCTTTTGTCCGCAGGCTTTCTCACTAGGAGGTGTTGGCTAGGGCCTGTCTTTTTCGTCAGGTACGAGGGTTGTACCAAAAGTAAGGTTCCCATATTTTTTACAAGTAGAAAACATTGTTTATTGTTATTAATTTATACATCGTTGAAAAGCTTACACTGTTGTCTATTTTTCAACATAGTCTCCATTTTTTTCGACACACTTTTGAAGACTGTGCTCCAGCTTTTGTATTCCTAAGTCGAAGAAGTCTCCCGCCAATCCGTTGAGGAAGCGTGTGCCGTGGGAACCTTCAGGAATGCGTTCAACAAGTTCACGGACAGTGACCCTCTGATCTTTCAGCAGCTCACTGTTGATCTTCTGGGCAATCGAATCCGAAACCGGTGGTCTTCCACTCCGTTCTTCATCGTGAACTTCCGTGCGACCCTCAGCAAAGCCCTGCACCATTTTCGGACGTGCTGAACGGACATGCACTTTTCACCATAAACCTCAGTCAGTTGCCGATGAATCTCCGCGGGCGGTAACTTCCTTGCGTGGAGAAACCGGATTACTGCTCAAACCTCGCACTTGGCGGGAGCGGTGATCAACACTTCCATCTCTGACGGCTGCCAAGCGAACACTGAGCGCCGTAGCGAATCGCTCGAGAGTGGGCTCGAGAGTGCGGGAACCACTGCGCACGGCACTGTTGTCGGATTTAGCCTAGCACCTTCCCTCGACGCTGTAGCTCACTGGGAACCTTACTTTTGGTACAACCCTCGTACAATGCTTGCCTTAATGATTCACGTTTTAAGGGGGATAGTTATAAAAAGTGATAAATAAATAAATAAATAAATAAATAAATAAATAAATAAATAAATAATCATTATTATTTCTTTTTTCTTATTAAAATCTTTGGAGAGATGTAAGAAATTATTCTAAAACAAATAAGAGAATACAACTTCTAGGCGTGCAGCTGCTCAAGCTTTTGCTGAAAATGTCTAGGTACTTTTCCTCATGAGCTAATAACTGGAGAAAATTTGTTTTTCATATGGTTTTTGCAATTTAGTAAATTCCTTTAGAGAAGTTATAGATAATGTTTATCTAAACATATTAGAAAATTCTAAAGATCTCAACTGATTGTGTGAGATTCCAATCCTTACTGCTAAAACTGATACTATCAATATAAATAGCCACATTTAGGACATGATTCCACGCTCTATGACTGAATACCACTCTATTGAAACAGTCACATGTTGATGAGAGATGCTGATGAGGCTGTAAACTGAGTTCCTTAACTTTCTCAATCCTTCTATTAAGTATTTTTTTAATATAGACAGAAATAAATCAATACCCATAGCTAGCTTTTCTTTGATATTTTAAAATGTTAAGGATGTAATGTCGAATTTTCCTGGGTGAACCCAATTGGACACAAAATTGCAGTGCGATCATTTAAAAGAATTCTTTACGTTTTTCCAAAATTAATATTTACTTTATTAAGGCTTTTTCGTTTATATTCAAATTCAGATATTGCAAAATTTCATCAAACAAACAGCCCGAGCAATGCCGGGCAAATCAGCTAGTATTTTATATAAAGTGCCTATTCTCATCTGTTATTCACTGGTAAATCAGCTCTGTAGATGAAGCTATTGCTTTGAAACGTGTAAACTCTAACAATAAACCAGGCGTATTGCTTAACATCGTCTCTATTACTCTTATTACCTCTATTTTCAACTAATTTAGCAATTTCTTATTTTACAAGCACCAATAGTAGATTTAGGAGAGTACATTTTAATTTGGTGTGAAACTGAGATACAGGTTCGGATGGTTCCCTTTTAAGTGATGCACTCTTGTTTGCATTGTGCACAATACCCCAGGAACTTCATGAATCCTTGCCTCAATAACTTTAGGCAGTTTCCAAGACAAAAAGAAGCACAGCATAGTATTAGGGTTACAGGGAAAGTCGACCTACATATTTAAGGATGTTATTATTTACGTTGTTGCTGATAGATTTGACCCTATAACCTACAATCCAAAAACTAACCGTTTTCTATATATGTGACTTTTAAATAAACATTTACTCTCTGCAGTCTGGGGCCGCTTTCTCTGTCATTTTGCGTTTGATTTGACTACTTAACTGAGAGTATTATACCTTTTTGGATAGTTAAAAAGACGTAGAAGTTAATAAAATAATTTGCAGGATAACTTCCATAGAATTTTTTTTAATTAATGTACTTCAAAGTTGGGAACACTTACAAGGGAACCCCACATAGCCTTATTTTTTTTTGCGTGCAAGCGCATCGTGGAAGCAATAGCGTTATGCGGCAGTGGAACCTCCGGAAGTGTGCAGAGTTCAACAAATATGGCGGTAAGAGGGAAAAACAAAATCGTTAGCGGCGGTCGCCAAAGAATTGCAGTTAGAGCACTGTTATTAAGCATAAAACCTGAATTTTGCTGTACGATTATTCGTCTGGATATAATTTATAAGATGAGGTAAGGATCCAAATTTTATTTAAAATTTTAATGCACCACGATACATACCCCCTCACCAACGCAACGTGTTACTCGACGTTTCACATGAAGCCAGCCCCGTGTTTGATTACTGAATTACTTAATAAAATTAAATAATAAATTAAAGAAATGGTTATTAATTACTCTACACATTATTTACTGGAAGGCAATTAGCTAATTGTAATAATCTATTTTTAAAAACTAAGTTTGTTTAGAAACTTGAGAAGCCATTCAATTGTCATCTCCTGCTGTCTACTTCCATTGATTTCATGTGAAGTGGATTCGTGCTTGTTGCTGAGTAGTGGAAGAAAGAAGTTCCGTTACGCGCTTCAATACACACACACTCCATGACTCATGACTGTGTGCTCAAATTTTTTCGTTTTCGTGGTTTATTTTGAAAGAAACAAAATTTTGCACTCTTATTTTGCACGCATCTATTGTAGCTTCAGATGAGTAACATATTTCAATTTGTTGGAAATCTGTGACATACATGTTCGAGGGATTCTCTTGTTAGTGAAAAATCTACATGCAAGTTGTTTCAAGTTTTATTATTTATTTTTATAAACTGGCATACCCCCTACGTAAAAACAGCAAAAAATTGGACCCTAGAGTCTGGAAATTAAAAAAAAAGTTGAAATTAGAGCAAAAAATGATATTTTTTTCTTTTAATTTATAAGTCACATATCTAGAAAACTGTTAACTTTTGGATAGTAGGTTATCAGGTCAAATCTATCAGCAGCGACCTAAATGTCGTCCTTAAATATCTAGGTCAACTTTCCCTGTAACCCTGTATATTAATATGTGAACGTTGAAATTGGGGAACATTTTTGGGGTTTTTATCATAAAAGGAGGGGGAATGAAACTTGTTTCATTCGAAAGGTACTGTGCCTAGAAGCACAGAAAAAAACAATCCTCTCTGACCACAATTAGCCGAGATATTAATTAAAAACCTATAGCGATGGGATGCTAATAGATACAGATGGATGGCATCCTATGTCCATCAGTGAGAATTCAATTCAATTACAGTGTTTGTTTCAATCTTTAAAGTAAACGAAAAAAAATAAAGAACGCTAACGGGTCAGGTTGAAAGGCAGAATAGACAGCGTAATAGAAATTATGTCGCACAGGTCGAAATCAATGATGATAATTCTATTGTTTTGAGAGATGTATTTCAATAATATTCGTTTACACAATTGGTCAAATTTCGAACACAGGTGATACTAGAATCTATTAAAGTCTGCAGTGTATAATATTTCTATAAAGCAGTGCATCCATATAATTGGTTTTTATTCCAATTAAGAAAATATAAAATTTAGATTGTCAACAATTCTCATGACCATTTACAAGATTATCCATAAATTCATTGTTGTAACAATATTCATTTACAGGGTGTTTATGAATTCCATTGCCAGACATGGAGAGTTGGTAAGTAAGGTCAAAACTAACAACTATTCTGAATACCATTTTTCCCACAAAAACGTAAACGAGTTAAAAAGGTGTAAAGATCCCGACCAACCCCTGTGAATGCTGCACTGCACGGGGCCCACAGCTGCATGCAAAGCAGGAAATTAGCAACGAAAGCACTAATTAGTGAATCAGAACACACGGGTGATCACATTCCTCATAGAGTCCGGGTGATCACACGGGTGACCTGGCAGAGTCCGTAAAGTACGTACAAGTAAAAGCACCACACATGCAAAGATCTCAACATGAATTGAGTTCGCATATGGAGAGATGGCATATATGCATCTGTTGTACGGTCAGTCTCATGGCAATGCACGAGAAGCTGCAAGGCTCTACCTTGTCGTGCAACATTTGTGGCGATTGACCGGCGCTTACGGGAAACGGGACAATTTCTATCCAGCAGGCATGACGCTGGTTCTCCAAGGACTATGCGAACACGACATGTCGAAGAGGACGTGCTGCAAAGATTTACAGATAACCTATCCACAAGCACCCGTGCAGTTGCACATGATATGAGCATCAATCACACGACTGTATGGAACATTCTGCATGAGCACCGACAAAATCCTTATCACAAACAGAAAGTTCAGGCTTTGCGATGTGGAGACTATGTACCACACGTGGAATTTACTGAATGGTATCTTCAGTATATTACTAATAATCCTGCATTCGGCACACTTACATTATTTTCAGATGAAGCATGATTCACCAAGGAGGGCATGTTAAATTGCCACAACAGCCATAGTTGGGATGAACATGACCCTCATGCCACACACATTTCCAACCATCAAGAATGCTTTCATGTCAACATTTGGGCTGGAATTCTACATGACCAGATTATCGGACCACATGTACTACCTCCAAACCTGAATGGAGAGCATTACCTCACTTTTCTTCAAGATATCCTGTCTGGGCTAGTGGAAGATGTCTTTGAAAGTCAGACGGCAGCTGTGGTTGCAGCACGACTGAACACCAGCACATTTTATCTGGGCCATGCGTGAGTTTCTCGATCAAACTTTTCCTCAACGTTGGATAGGTAGTGGTGGCACCATTAACTGGCCACCGAGATCACCGGATTTAATGCCGCTGGACTTTTCCTTATAGGGTCATTTGAAAAGCCTGGTTTATGTTACTGCAGTAGCCAGTGTTGACGAGCTGAGAAAAAGAATCTTTGTCACCTGCAGAGAGGTTCAATAAAGACCAGAAGTGCTTGAGAGAGTGCGACAGAACATGCAACTGAGATGCACGTCCTGCATCATGGCCTAGGGCCGCTTCGAACAGTTGCTGGAATTGTAATAACCATTTCTGCATTTGAACAAATAAATTGTCCGGAGCTGTATGTCATGAGTAATTTTTCAATACACACGCATAGACTCTTTCTCCATAGGACTGCTGCCCCCAAAAGTTTACTTGTGCACTAAAAAATTTTGAAGTTTTGAAATCTGACTTCGGATTCTTAAAGACCATTAAAAAGTAGAATAGGAATGTCTGTAAGACCCACTCTTTTTGTGTTCATCGATAAAATTGGGTTCAAAACTTTAAAAGTTCCACACTTTCAGGCCTCTATCTCCTAAACAGTTGGATCAATTGAAAAACCACCAAGAATAAAACTTTTCTCGAATATTGTGTACAATCTGAATATACCATTAAAAATAACTGTTCCTATTTAAGATTTCAAAGTTACCCCCTCTCCCCAGTCCCCCTCACAAGGGGGGGGGGGTAATTTTTTAACTAATGAATTTCCCCCTGCGAAAGAATTCACTTTTGATTTTGGACAATTTTTCGTACAATGCTTAGTTTCCGAGATATTCAGTTGTCTCAAGATAAATGCCTCACCCTGTATAAACTTAGAAACACTGATAAGTATGGAAGAAAATGCAAAGCACAGGGAACTTGTAGAGAGTAATGGGGATTAAATTTTTGAGAGGTATATCTACAGTCCATTCAGCAAAAGAAAAGTTGTGTCCAGGTCTGGAAAATAAAAATTATCCAGTCAAATTGACTTAAATCCATCCTAAATCGCTTTGATTAGCTAATTTTGAAAATCATAACCTTGACGTAGTTTTTCATTTGTTGGATAGACTACAGACAGTTACTTAAAATTAATTTTTAGAAACTGATTTGTGGTATAGTATTTGTTTATGAATTTTTGACGATAAAGTTTCTGATGTTGAAATTTTTTATTTGGTAAATGTATCCTTTTGTGACTTAATATATATACGTATAAGATGTGTCCAAATAGAAAGGAGAAAACTGTTATATCTAACGAATATTTTAATTACAGAATATTTGGCGTACAGTTCGTGTAACATGATGCCTACACATAATTGCCTTTGATAATGATGCACTGATCTCGGAGCTTAAAAAGTGAATGATGGCTTCAGTGTTGAAACTCCTGGGTTGCATGCGGATCCTTTTTTCCACGCTGTTCTGCACTTCCTTGTCGCAGGTGAACCGATGGCCTGTCGGTTAATTTTTTTTAAGGGGTCAAAAATATGGGAGTCACATGGAGATGATGTCGGGGCTGTACGGAGGATGTTTGAGGACTTCCCATCGAAATGTTTCCAGCAGGTGGAGGGTGGTCTTAGCCACAAGAGGCTTAGCGTTGTCCTGGAGTAGCACTATCCATTTCGAGAGCTGCTCTCTGCGCTCGTTTTCAATGGCCTGTTTTGGTTTCAGCAACGTATTGCAGTACCGTTCAGCGTTAACCGTTTCATCCCATTCTAGCCAGTCGAGGAGTATGGGTCCTTCTTCATCTAAAAAGAAACTGAGCATCACTTTTCCTGCCTTCATGGCAAAGTGAGCTGTTTTGGGACGTGAGGAGCTGGGATGACGCTACATCTATCGACAAGCATATTTACCAACTTCGATTAGATACAACTTTTATACTGTGAAAGTCTCTTTTTCATTTGGGCACACCATATAGACCTTTTTTTTTCTTTTCTGCTTATCAAATTTCTATTTTTACAATTTACTGTGCACATAATAATCAAAGCCATCAACTCTTATGCCACCCCAATACTCTCCTACTTCTTTTGAGTCATAGAGTAGATACACACAGATCTTGAGGGACTTGAAAGGAATATACGTAAACTGCTTTCGAAGCTCTGAAAACTTCACCTGCACATAGCTAAAGCGGAGTTCACATTCAGCGACTTCACTGAGTGAAGCGTTTTCCCGAATCCAGGTGTTTTCTCATTTAGCGAAGCCGCGCGTGTTAAAATGCGAAGCCGTTTCTTCACATTTAGCGAGAACGAAGCGGAGAGCTAGGCGAACTTCCTTCTCTGCTTTCAGCCTGCGTCCCCCCCTCCCCCAGCTAGGCAAACTCTGCTCTGATTGGATGTTCGATGAGTCCTTCTTTCATCCAGTCTCCGTTGCTTTCTAGACATCGTGTACTTGTATATATTATATTTTTTTATTAGGAAAAATGATAGAAAACGAGGCACACGTGCACAGAAAACATGCTATCGGCGAATTTCAATATGACCGATTTGACTGGCGGAAGTGGGTTAGCAACAGTTGCTAAGGATTCTGGGACTGAAGAGATGCTCACTCGTAGCTGATTGGCTACGCATTAGGAGCGACTTCGGGAAATTCCAACACTGTTGGAATTCGAAAACCCATGCCGTTGTCGGCCCTAACCCGCTTTCCGCCGCGAATTCGCTGAATGTGAAACTGCTCCGGCAACCAAAATCGCGTCCAGTGCGCCAGATACGGCGATTTAGACGCGAAGTCGCTGAATGTGAACCCGCCTTAAGAAAGAACTTCCCCTGCCTCAATAATAGATCTATACCAGAAACAGGCTCACTCAGAATTCTTTTACTCTAATAATACACATGACCAATGCACAAAGCAATCTGAAAGGCATATAGAACACCTGCAACATTCCTACAACATGCACTAAACTTCAATTATGGATCGAAAAACAATTTCATGGTCGATATCCTTCTGAACTCAATAGCTGCATGTCATAATGAAGACTATGCTCATTATGTTCGATGCTGAGGGCGTAATCCATAAAGAATTAGGTTCGCAGTACATCCTTATCGCCTTCTGATGAGTCTGTATCTGTGGAGTGTGATCGGCTTCCAATACAAATCATACATCTTTAAACCATGTGAATACAGTTTCATCGATATCTTGATAATGCCTGGATTTCGCCTACTTTTTCAATCCAATTTTGCATGAATTGTCTTGAATATGTTGGCGAATTGTCAGCTAGCAATGTCTGTATTTCTCTTTCCTAAAGTTTTTACCTAACGTTAAAGGAATTTGTTTCGATGCCATGGCGAATTGACTATCGAAACTAAAACAGAATTAGCCTTCAGTACAATAACCAAATACCCACATCCACATGGAGAAAGTAATGCAGTACACGATTGCGGAAAAGAAGAGAAAAAAAATTGCGATCCTCAATTCGTTCAACTGAGTGTGACAAGAATAGCTTGGAATTTACGGTTCAATTCATTAAATTGAAATTTTGTAACATTAGATTTCATAAAAGTGGGGTTTTTTTGTTTTTTTTCAATAACGAAGTCTCATGGGGTTCTTCTGGGACCTTACCCAAAATATGTAAAGCTGAAAACTATGTTAAAATGGTGTTTGCTGAAATGAGGTGTTAACTGTAATAAATAGGCCAATTTAATTGTGATTATTTGGGCAATCATTATAAAACTGGAATATAACTTAGCTTATTAGGTGGCATTTAAAATGTATTGACATTTGGAAATGCTTTGCTGAACATACACAAGTGCAGTAATAAAGCATTTAAATTTCCTAATATTCTAGTAATTTAATGAATCATTTTGTTGAAGCAAGCAAGTTTTTTATCCCAGTGATGAACAGCAAATCCTGCTTTAAAATGTTCATTTATTTTTATATCAATTTTAATGATAGTGTTGTTTTTTCCCCTTTATATTTCACTCAGTAAAAGCTTAAATTAAAGAGAATAGAATTAAGGGGCCTCATTAATTTTTTTTTGATTTCATTATTTTTATTTTCCTCCTAGGTTCATAAAAATGTATGAAATTTAAAAATGAGATTATGCTTCTCTTCCTAATGTTGTTTTAGGACATACCAGATATAAGTGGCACTTCTCTTGCCAATGCTACATTTAATTTTCTATCTGTTGGCATTTTTTCAAATTCTTCTCTATATTTGTGTTCCACTTTGGGAGGTGAGGGAGAGGGTTCAGCTTAGGTGACTGGATTTAAAAATCAGATTTCTTTTAACATTCTTTAAATAAGAACAATTAATGACATTTTGTTTTTATTAAATATTCTTTATTTTCATGATAGCAAAGATGTTTTAATTGCATCCATGCAACTTAGGAAAGCCAAATTCCTTGCTCTCTTAAGAAGCAAGTAATGCTTTTTTAAACAGTTTCTTTCACATGTTCTATTGTAGCAACAAAACTTTTTCTGAATATCTATAGTTACACAAAATGTAATAAATGTAATGGAATTTAGTTAATTTTGGCTTGAGGATACACACATGTAGGTTTCTTGGTTTCCAATGCAATCCAAACCAGTATAATGTTTAAGAGTAGATGATAATTTAATTCATGAGGGATATTAATCAAGGAGAAAAATTTTAAGAAGGGTCTTTGACATCTTTATGGGGGTTTGTATTGGAATATGATGGGATTATTTGGTTGTTAAATGAAACCTCATCTTTCAGCCTCAAATTATTTAAAGTGCAGTCAGGGATACTGCATTACTGTAAAAATTTTATGCTACCAACATATTTACTGTGAAGATTTAGAAGTTGAATTTGTCTTTTAAACTTATGTAATTGCAGTGGGATAAGTTTGTAATATAATTGCTGCGATTATAGAAATGGAATTTTAAAAAATGATTTTTAAGTCTTTTTATTATGAAATTTACTACCCTGTTTGTCATTAAGCAACTTTGTGAATCTTTTTTTGGTTTTGTGTGCTTAATAATTATTATCGTATAAGATGTTAACAGAAATGAAAAGAATATTATTGAAATTTTGCTATAAAAAAATTGCCTTTGCATGAAACCATGCTAATTAATGTGGTTTGATCTTAATTCTTCAAAATTGTAGTAGGAAAATTATATTATTGTAATTGTAGATCTGTAATGTAGATAATTTAAATCTTCCAACTAATTTAATAAATATTTATGTGGAATGGTAATAAACAGTGTCTAAAAGAGGATGTACTCTCATTGAGGAATTTAAATTTTTACTTTATTAATTGCTGCTACTTATAGAGATCTTTATTTGGTTGAGGTATTTTTATATCTATTTTTTTGATTTATTTAATTATCATCTTAACATTTTTAACTTTGATAAACTAAAATTAAATTAAATTTTTTAATCAATTTGATTCTGATTACAGTCGACCCAACATTTTGTTTCATATTATACGGGATTCGTATTATCCTAGAATGAAAGAATAGCATTCTGGGGATGGACTAGGGAAACAATTTGTATTTAACCGGATTCGTAATAACTGGGTTCAACTTTAATTCGTTTGCTTATGTTTCACAAATTGATTTGATTGTTTCTATTTTTGTTTTTGTTGTCAAGCAATCAAGAACTCTTGAATACAACTCAAAAAAAAATAATTTAAATTCAGTGATTTACAAATTAAGAATCCAACAAAGAAATGAACCAAAGAATCTTTTATTAAAAATTTCAGATAAGATTATAAAAACAGCAAAAACAAAATAGAAATAATCAAATCAATTTGTAAAACAACTGAAAGAATTGCCATAATTTTCAGTATATACAGTGAAATCTCCCATAGTAGGCACCTCTAATTAAGGGTCAACTTAACAAGTTCTGATCCCTTTGATAGGAACTCTTGTACTTATACCTCTATTTAGCAGACATATCCTGTAAAATATTCATGTGATTGGTAGACCCATTCTGAGTAATTATGTACCTCTTATAAGAGCCATTTTATCATTTCTCTCTAAGCTAATGGGAGTTAACACTGTAGCACTGCAATCACTATATAAACTCCACCGGATTCAGTACCCTTCACTTTACTGTTCAATTGTCTTTAGCACACTTCACTGTTTGTCATTCGGAATTTATCCTTTTGTAAAGACACCCAGCAAAGGTAAGTGAACGGTTTTTGGTAGCTTAATTTTTTTTATGGTATGAAGGGATGAAGTTAGGTTTTCATTAAGTTTGATGAAGAAAGGATTAAGTAATGTAAGTTTCTGAAATTGTTTGGAGAGGAATCTAGCGACAAGATTATTTAGGAGTTCATATCGTAAGCATTTGTGATCGAAGCCTATATGCAAAAATTTTGCATCGTTTGAACGAGAAAATTGTCCTGTGTTTGTACAGAATGATGTTAAAAGAAAGTGGACATTCTGAACGTTGCTGCAGGTTATCGAAAATTGTTTTTCAGGAGAGTTCTGGCTGAAAGCTCAGCTTGTAAAGACAGCGAAGAGCTGGCAAAAAAAGGTGTCCTTTTAAATAAAGGACACTTCTATTTAGCAGACAAAATTCATGGTCCCATTGGAAGTTTCACTGTAATACTCTGGGAGAGAAAAAAATTTAAAAAAATCTTCTAATAAATATTTCATATTCTGATAATAAAAACAATGAAAATAAGATTTATTTATTTATTTATTTTTAATTTGGGGAGGATGGTACTTATTCTTTACCTGTGTAAATTAGATTCATCTGACAGACTTTGAATTTTCGTTATGATGCGAAAAGTGGATAATTTCATTTTAGCAGGAATGAAAATGAAATTTAATTATGCAGTGAAAGGGTTAAGAATGAAATTGATTGATGAAAAATAAACTGTATTCTATACTCTCATTGATTATTTGAATGAGGATTTACAGCAAATTAAACTGAAAATGGTTGGGATCTTTTGGGATCATTGACAATTTTAATATAATAGTATGTAATATATTAAAATGTAACACAGAATTAATAATTAAAATTTGAAATTTTAATATAAATAATGTATACAATTTGAGCAAAACATAACTATAAAATACCTCTTAATATACCACAACATATTGTGGTAAAAGGAGGTATTTTATAGTTTTGTTTATCCACAGCTTTTATTCTTAGTAATCATTGAAAATCTTTATTTCCAGAGTGCACATACAGAATTCATAAGAAATTGATGGTACCTAAATTTTGTAATAGTTACGGACTCTTCTTATTTAAAGTGAATCTTTAGTCAAAAAAATATTTACTAAATGATGATATTTTTTTACATCTAAATCTCAAAACACTAGTCCACGTGAAAAAAAAATTTAATATCTACCTTTATTTATTAATAAACAGCATTTTTAGACAAAATAATTATAGCCAATGGAGGCCGCCATTGCAACCCGAATGCGCAAAGGAACACTGGAATATTGTGACGATAGGTTTGGCCTGCGCAAAACAAAGCCAACTAGATGAGAATGCACAGATGAAGCCGATCCAGCTATAACAAGGTTGGAGAGAAAGTTTATCACGATCAATTTTTTTTACAGCCAGCTGATCTTGGATCTTGCTTTTGCTGATGCCAGCTGCAAGTTTTGTTTGTTGTAGATCTATCATTACAGCCGTAGGCAATGCAGTAAACCATGTTATCAGCTTTAGCCATGACCACCAAAAGAGAAGGCCTCCACATTGAAATATAATACATTGTTTCATCATCATAGATAGTGCATTGTTATTCGTATTTCTACCAATAATAAGCCCTGAATTTGCACTGATGATGTAAAAATGTATTATGTTTCAATGCGGGGGCCCTGTCTCTTGGTGGTCAAGCTTCAGCTGCTCGTTCGAATCCAGTTGGTATTTTGTGCAGACCATATCTGACGTCTCAACATTCCCGTGTTCCTTTGTCTAAAAATGCTGTTTATTAATAAATAAAGGTAGATATTAACCCGGCGTCACTCGCGCGAGCGGTGTTTACACCGCACTTTTTGATTTTTTTGATATAGCTCATCATACAGAGGCGCTAGCTTGTGATAACTTCCATGTATTTCAAGTACAACTTATTGGCAACATATAGCGCCGGTATTGATATCATTCATTTTATCGAAAGTGAAGATTAAAGCTATGTTTTCTACGCTTGGTCTCACTTTGCGGTGCAAACACCGCTGCGCGAGCAGTCATGAAAGTAAATCTTTGACATAAACATGATTTCTTAAAAATCACTTTGAAAACACTTATTTTCTTCTAATTTCTATATGTAGTCATAAATTGCACTATCTTGAGTTATCAAATAAAATTGCACTGAGTTCTTTTTTTATCAAATAAAATCACTTTTAAAACGTGCGGTGTAAACACCGCAGCGCGGGTAGTGCTGTTATAAACTTTGGCGCGAGTGACGCATTCTCCGCGATCATGAATAAGTGATGATTATTTATGATGATGAATGAAAAATTTTGGCATATAGGAATTTATAAAGGTATAATAAATAATATTTTATGTTATGTTATCTCACTAAGTTCTTTTTTTATCAAATAAAATCACTGTTAAAAAGTGCGGTGTAAACACCGCAGCGCGGGTAGTGCTGTTATAAAATTTGGCGCGAGTGACGCCGGGTTAAATTTTTTCCTTGTGGACTAGTATTTTGAGACTTAGATGTATAAAATATCAAAAAAAAAATTTTAAAGAAACAATTATTTTAAAGAACAAAATTTATCAGTTTTGTTCTTTTTATTCTAGTAATTTTTGAGACAAATTAGAATTTAATCTATCATTAAGGAGGAACAATATTGAATTACTCTATTATAATAATGAAATTTTTGCCAATGCAGTTGGGGTTGGGGGGGGGGGGGGCCGAAAGTTGTATTTGGACCCATTGCACTTAGATTATAAAAGAATGGCTTTTAACTTTTTCAAAGGGTAGATGAAATCTTAAAGAAAATTTAAGACTGGTTAATCACCTAATACGTATTAAGAAGAAATTCTAAATTTTTCTCTCATATAAAAAAAGTTTCTCTGCTAAACATATTATTAATAAGTAACATAAGGTTATCCCGATTTGATAGTGTTCTGGAACATGTGAGGGACAGCTATGCTGAATGGTTAATATAGCTTCCAAATACAGTTTCTTGAAGGTATTTTTTTTTTTACCAAATGTCTATAGTTCAGATGAAGTGATACAGACTTTAATGTTGTCAGAACGAATTCCTGACAATATTCAAGTGACAAAGATCTCAAAAGTGATGGTGGAAGCATTTATAACTGTGTACATGCCAAGAGAGGGTATAATGGATTTAATCAGCTTTGAAACCTAGGAATTACTGTTGCTAAGTTTCAACATTTGTCATTGATAGAAATGCTAGCAATATACAAAATGGTCTTGTAAGTAAAACTGCTTTATCATTAATGAAAACATGTGGTGACTGTTTTTAACGTTGCACCTTAAGCCATTTAATACAACTATTTTCCTTTTTTTTTTTTTTTCTTTCTTAGTCATAATAATATGATGCCATTTCCACCAAAACTATCCAAAGAGGAACGTAGGCATTTATTTGAATTGAAAGTTCAACAAGAAGAGGCAGAAGAAGCACTCAGAAAGCAACATGAAGAATTTCTCAGGCAGCAACATGAAGCTTTAATGACTATAGATCCTCCACCCTCTGCTCCTGCTCCAGTATATTATGATCCAAATTTTCCGCAGTCGGCTTATTTTGATCCTAATTCTGGTGGTTATCTCGCACCCCCTATGTCTATGCCAGGTATATTATTTGATTTTTATACTTTGATTATCAAAGCCGGAATATAATGTAAATTCTTTTTATTATGTTACAGATGTGAATGTCCATAATGAATTTTTAAATTTCTAAATTCAGAATGTACATTTCATCTTTTTTCATAATTTTATTACAGGCTGAACTGTTCAAAGACTTCAGTATTTCTCAGTCATCAGATATTGTTTACTACCAATATTCTTTGGTATTTAGAAGATATGCATTGGAATTGTTCCTTTTATGTTCTTTGTATTAAATCTATTCTATATTGGTGGGAATATAAAACTTTTATTTCTTCCTTTTGTCTGTATTTCTTTGACTTATTTGCACATCATCTGTGAGAAACCAAACACTACCAAAAACAATATATATAATAATAAGAAAGAAATATGAATAATAAAGTTTTCTTAGAGAATAATCTTTTAAAAATTTACAATGATTAGTAATTTTTTTTCTTATGGAATAATTAGTTACTGTTAGCTGGAAACTTATTTGCAACACTAATAATATTGGTAATTATGTTCTTGCCTCTTCTTAATGTAAAAGATACTTTTTAGGTTTATGGAGGGCTATAAGCATTGTGAATAAGGTAAAAATTAATACATGGAGATTTGTAATTCACATAATAAAATAAGAATAGGGAGAAAAAACATGATCCTTAAAACGAAAAGGGGAGAAAAAAATCTTAAATAACATAAAGCATGAATTTTTGGGTTATTTTATTCCTTTGTTGCATTTTGTAAAAACTCTCAGGAGGAATTAGTGATCTCTTCATATTCTGTTTAAATTTAAATTCAGATCTCGTACTATATAGTCTAAATTTTGTCAGTTGAGATCATAAACCTGCTGTATTCAGTGAGACCTTTCACTCCTTAGGTGCTTTTTGAAGTTATATTTAATGAAGCAGTTAGCCATTGTTGCAGTACTTATTACAACAGAGGAGTGTGTTCTAATAGGGGATAACTATTTGTTAAAATTGTTTTAAAACTAGAGGAAAAGAGGATAGTCAGTTGAGTAAGTCATAATTTCTGTGAATGGCAAGGGTTAAATTATTAAATACAGATTTACACATTGCAGATTAGACTAGGCAGACATTTGTGCATTGGATACAGGCAAAGTTTGGTATTCTTTTATTTTAATTTTTAATTTGATTATGTATTATGAATAATAGGTTTTAAATGATTCTGAATTTGAGGATATTTTTTGAGCATGGATATGATTAAATTGTGCATGATGCTCTATTCCTTTTCACAGCAACAAAGCAGTGAATTTGTGTCGGACAATGACAGATTTGCATCAATATGCAACACGGGAAAGTAAAACTCGGTCGTTACTGAGTATATCCAACAAAAAAAAAATAATAATAACTGTGCTTGCCCATTTAATCTCTCAGATTTCAATTGTTAAATGCTGTTGCCAAAGAAAGTTAACACTATATTGATTGTTAATGACTGAACTCGTAAATTCAATTGGATACTCTTACTACAATATAGAAAAAGGGGAGAAAAAAGCCACGTCCTGGAACTCGAACCAAGGGCCACGACATTCCACCATTGCTGCTCTAATCATTTTATCGCAGACTGCCAAGCTGATAAAATATGTCCTTAAGGGGAGGGGTGGCAAAGAGGGCGACCGCCCAAGGCCCCACGTTTTATAGTCCTTATAATATTATTCAAAGCCCCGTGAAATTCAATCTACCCAAGGCCCTGCACCTCCTAGCGCCGCCTTTGTTAT
Organism: Rhysida immarginata; assembly: GCA_023313115.1. Taxonomy (NCBI): domain Eukaryota; kingdom Metazoa; phylum Arthropoda; class Chilopoda; order Scolopendromorpha; family Scolopendridae; genus Rhysida; species Rhysida immarginata. Next base: position 132,861 of record JAHWFO010079969.1, on the reverse strand, counting down.
GGGCTTCCATGAATTTGCAAATCTTGTGGTCCCTGGTTCAATTCCAGGTTGCAGAATTTTTCCTTCACTTTGCAATTATCATATGCTTGAAGAATATTTTTTATTTTCTCTGTAGTGGACACCTAGTTTTTTCTTTCATTGGACACCGATTATAAATACAGTTTTAAGATAAATATGACACAAAATTTTATTCTTGCAATGGATACTGGATAAAAAATGAAATCTGATACCTTAGTAATTGACTTTGTATCCTTTTTAATGCATTGTTGATAGAGCAGGAACACCTTAAAAAAAATCCCACAATTTTGAATGAAGTAATTATGAAAGTTTTTTAGGCATTGACATATTTGCATCGATCATGCAACACTACAAAGTAAAAGACCTTTGCATGGCAATAGTGCAGTCAATTTGTCTCAGACAAACTTGCAAAATATAATGTTAACATTGGATACTTTCCAAACATTAATTCTCTGATGTTCTTCTGGTCTTAATATCTGTGTTGGTCAAACACATGCATCAACCAAACAAGATTACAAATTTAATTCCCTTTCGCCCTGTGTTAGTTATATTTTTAGATTATCTGTATGGCCAGTCTAAATAACTGTGCCCAGGTCCAGATGCCACTCCCTCCCAACTCTTAAAGTTCTAACTATCCCATTCCATTTCCTTCCTAAGAAACTACAGAATCTTTGATTGTGTTCTTAAATGTAATTTTAGAATTTTTAGGAATGAATAGTCATTTCAGTTAATTTTTTTGCAGTTTTTCTTTTAGGGTTCAAAACAATAAAATGCTTCCTCAAAGGTGTAAGAATTTTCTTTTTGAACAAGACTTGGAGGAAATAGTTGCTATCAAAGTGTGTAAACCAGACAATCTATGCAATGTTTAGTCAATGTGTATAGAATACAATCTGGTTCCAGCCAAAGTAGGAAATGCAAATGTTTGGTTCATGTTTATTTTATGGTTTTATTAAGCTAAATTTATTCTTGTGTTTTTATTTTAGATACAGGGTGTTCGGAAAATGTAGGATAATAAGTGCCTAGCATGGTCCTATGGATGATAACAAACTTAGTTCCTTATGCAAAATGTTCAAAGCTCAAATTTTATGGGTCTAAACGTCACACAAAGTTTCTGCGAAGCTGGTGGAAAACGTCATTTAATCTCAACAATTGCCGCAGTCTTTTTGTGCCAGAGCGCAGTTCATTATGTGAAGTGCTGGTGCAGATGGTTCATAAATGACATAACAGCATCATTTTTTTAGACACTAAATTTTGAGTTTTAGACATTTTCGATAAGGAACTTTTTGCTTAGATTGACGCATATCCTACGTCAATTATTATCCTACATTTTCTGAACACCTTGTATATTAGAATACTTAGCCAAGTTAAGTATAATTAATGTTTTTACTTTTGGATATTACATTTTGTCTAGGCACTTTTTTCGAAGTCTGGATTGCATACTTTGATGGTAACACTGATATTGCACCTTATTTTCCAGAATGTCTTACTTTTATAGAATTGGGCGTTTTCCATCATTATATCTTTACATTGTACTTATATTACGCTTTTATTAAATCTTGATCTATTATTCAATTCAGGCTTCTCCACATTAATTGTAGGATTCATCATCAGTTAAAAAAAAAGCAGAGTGCCAACTATGTTGGCTTTATCATGCTGAAGCTTTCATCAGCTTTTCCAATGCAGATCATTTATTTAACATTCACTGAATGCTGATATCCTGAGAGCTAAGCATTCTACGTTTACTTTTTTCTGTCAGATTAATTTTCTTGGCATTTTTTTCTTGAATAAATTCATTAGATTTCAGAACATTAGAGGACTGGTTAAACCACTGCATTGTTGTATTAAGTGCACAATCAGAAACACATGTCGAGTTGTTTGTTGTGATTTTTTTTAGAACTTCCTATGCCATGCTCAATTTTTCTTTTATTGAACAGGGTATAAAAATTATCATTGGCATTTCAGTTTTCGTTTTTCTCCCTCTTAATGTCTTTAATATTAACCATAAAAAATTCATTATTTCATAATAATAAT
>JAHWFO010079969.1:78376-130802 GCA_023313115.1 Rhysida immarginata | reverse complement strand
CGTTGAAGCTCTCAGGCCAGCTATTGTGGAGGTTCAATTGCGGCGGACGGTGGTTTTATTGAATAACAATATGTATTTTCATACAAAAATGTAAATTGTATTAAAGGCTCTGTGGTATCTTGAGTGTCTGCTCCTTTTACCTGTGGGTATCACTTCGTTCTCAAATACCTGCCGCACCCTGTATTGCTATGCACTGCTGATGCGCAAATGTGGGTCAGTTGTATTGCTTACTATATAATGAATGCATTAAATATTTCTATGAAATGATGTGAAGAAACAAAATCTTAGTTAAACATTGGAATTCAGGTATTAATTTTAACTTTGAATCAAAATGTTAAATGCCAAAGAAATTAAAAGCCAGAATAATAGATTTAATTTAGAAAATTAATTTAATTTTTTCTGCTGTAATTAATAACGATAACTTGAATTAAAAAAAAAATCATCAATGAAGCTGAGGTAAGGATAAAACCAAGCATATATATACTTGCTGAAAGAAAACTTTCAGTATAGTGAGTCAAGTGATAACTGAAGCTTTTGTTTAGTGATAGCAAAAGGCATTAAATCAGTTACTGGTTTACAAGGAATGATTGGAATGCAAGCAAGAAGAGATAGTCTATCACCAGAAGTGGATAGATTTTTCAATACAAATCTGCTTTCCTGGCAGTACTTAAATGTTTTTGTTAATTCAGCAATCAATAATTGAAACGGTGGTCATGTTCTTTTAAAGACTGCCTTGAAACTAAATATTTTATATATGCCCAAGATGCCACTAATGTACTCTCTGCGTGAATTGTCTTAAATAACAGGCTTTCTAAAAAAAAACACACAATTTTTGTTGCATTATCAGTCGGGGAAAAGAGGCGGATGTTGATAATAGGATTTGAAAACTAATCATGAATCTTATTCTTAAACATAGACATTGTTTCCAATGATTGCTAAACTGTTTATTCTATTATTGTTCATTAGTACAGGGTGCTTTCTTCGTCTTGGAATTTGTTGTAGTAATTTTTTGTTTCTCAATTAAAAAATTATGGTAGTAAAATTTTAAAAATTTTCAAATTGGAAAGGAGATATATAAGAAATTTAACTTGACTCTAAGAAAAACTGGGAAACTTTAGAAAACATATTTGTCTAAAATTGTAATAATAAATTCATGGCCAAACCTTCGTATAACCCTTCAAGAACAGGTTTTTGTTATTTTTTAATGTTGATTCAAGTTATCTGTATCATAAGTTGCTGTATATATAATAGGGTGTGATACAAAATTATGAAATCTTTTATGAGTTTGTCAGCTGGGATAGTTTTTTTAAATTGCAATTTTATCAACCATCGAATGCATTTTACAAGAACTTTAGAAGCGATATTCCTTGTTAAGAGCTGTTATTTATACAGGTATCCCTCGTTAGATGAGACCTCTTTTTATCCATTTTCGCTGATGTATAAGTTAATATTTGTATAGGTGTATAATTGCAAAAAGGTGTAGAACTAGTAAGGTCCATTTTTGGAATCTTTTGCAAAGCAAACATTATGGCAAAAGAGATAATTGTAATCAAAATACTTCCAAGACTAAAAAACGGAAAAATGTCAGTAGAGAAGTTATAAAGGGTTATGAATGTAGTGAACATCGTCGTCAGGTTGAAGTTTGAATTAATTTTCTTTTAGTTCATATTGTTTATTATTAATCGAGAATCATCGATGGATTGTGTCGATGTATCCAGTTTTTTTAAATATCGAAACCTGACATCGATTTTTGATTGCATGTGCCATGCACTCAAATCCCCCATCGGTAGCCATGTGGCGATTGCCAATATTTAAAGAACATTTCAAATTTCATGAAGAGGATAATCTTCCACTGATGATACATGTAATTATATGCATCAAGATTTCATGATTATTATTTTATTATTTGATATTATTGATCCAGTTTTTAGATAGGGTTGACTGTAGTGTAAAATTAAATTTTATTCCTGATTAAATTCGTTTTTTTTTTTTGTTGAGGAATTAAATTTAAAAACTTGATAAATTTCTTCGATCTTCATATTGCTTCAACATACAATTTTAATTTGGCAAAAGAGTATATATTATTGAAATAAAAATTCATATTTTAATACAGTTTGGAACAGATTCTTTTTCTTTTTATATGTTGGATTCAGAGGATTGTTGAATTTTTTTTTTGTTTGTTTTTTATTGATGTAAATTTTTAATGGCTTAAAATGGTATTTTACTAGTTCAGCTTGTCAAGTTATCAAAATATGTATTGGTCCAGCCAACCAAGGCAAACAATATTTTATTTGAAAATATTTTCAATAGCATGATAAGATACATATGAACAGGGCTTCCCCTTGTCTTTATTTATTTATATTTTTTTAAATATTTATATAAAATTGCTTATAGTTTGGATAACAAATGTTACCAAGCAACCCTGTTTAGAATTCAAAATAATCTCTTTGGAGAATATTTAACTAAAAAAAAAAAAAAAAATTCATATATTGCCTTTGATCCATTTCTTAAATTATTTTTTGACAGAGCACAGTTTTTAATTTGATTTTCTGTAGACAATAAATTCTTGAATTATAATCATTTGAATCTGTGTACTTCACTGCCGCATACATAAAAATCAAATTTTGTATCTTAAAATGCAGATGACAAAATAAGTTTATTTATCTTAAACGACAATATGATAAATGAAATCTTATAAATTATGTAAGCTTATTTTAACCTTAAAAGATTTTCTTGAATATCCAGTATTTGATCAAATCCATTAACACATTCTCTTTAAAATTTAGTAGGCAATATAGTGCATTTACACTCATTATTCAGATGTTCTGAGATTTGTGACACACAAATCCCTTTTGGACCAGACACTGAAAATTTTGATGCTGTAAATGTAGTACTAGATTCAGACCAACTTATGCGAGTGCAAATCTGATATCCTCTGTTCTTTATCTTTTCGATACATTATTACAAAATTTAATTTTGGTGTTATTAAAAGTGATTTTGAATTTAGTCTTTACCTTTTGCTTTGGAAAATGCTGAGATGCAACAATTCTCTTTTTAGGAAAGCTTTTCAGTTTCATCATTTAAGAGCATATTTATTTTCCTGGGCTTTTACGTCTAGTCTTTTTTTTTTTTTTTTTCTCAATTAAAATGCTTTAGAACATAGGAGAAATTATCTAATTATGACCAATAAGGCAGTTCATTTCCATTTGTTTGAGAATTAAAAGCTCATGTATTTTTGAACAATTCTTCAAAAGATGAAGCTAAGAGGGAATGGCATTGTTTCACAGGCCATTGTTTACTTAAAATTTGTGAAAGCTTTAAAAATTCTTGGCATTAATAGCATCTTTAACACATTACAAATTTCACAGATAGTTTCTTCCTTCCTCCCACTCCCTAACAAAGCAAATTTAAAGTTTAAGTTGTATTGTTAGTTTCACATAAAACCATTGTCATTGCTTTTGTTTAAAAATTTGATCTTTCATAGATTGTATGGATGTTTGTTTGCTTTTATTGGAGTACTTATTAATACTTCAGTTAGTAAGGAAATTGTTAGAATAAAATTGAATCATTTGTTTAAAAGCTCATTTTAAGAAGGAAGAAAAACATTAAATTTACATATTGTGCAAATGAAATAAGGAGAAAGGGATAGAATTCCTGATCACTGGATATGAAGCTTTTTCTTGACAGCAAACTCTTAATTCCAAAGAGTTCAAATGGAGCCTATTAATTGAATAGATGTTTCCTAATTAATGCAAATACAAACAAATAACTTCATAACCGACATTGAAATTTAATGTATTGTGTGTTTTTCTTTCTTTCTTTGAATTCAGTTGTATTTAAAATTATTTAAAATCAGTTGTAACGAATCTGAAGATGTCCGAAAGGACATAAGTCGACTAATTCAAATTGAATAAAACATGGTATTGTAAAATGGGACTTTTTTTTTTTTGTTTTTTTTTAATTTCTTTCTTTGATTTGAATGAAATTTTGTGTTGGTCTTCTGTTGGTCCTCATTGTTTCATTGGCATGCATTTTGTATTTGCTAAGTACATGTATTAAGTTATACAATCAGGGCTGGATTTTCCTATAGGCTAACTAGGCTTCAGCCTAGGGCCTCAAGATCAAGAGGGGCCTACATTCAAATTGTTAGCATTAAAAATGGGAGGTGAAAGGGCCTCATAAGTGGAATAGCCTAGGGGCCTCTTTTCATCTAAATCCGGCCCTGTATACAATATTATTAACATTCCATAAAGTGAATGTATTCTATGCGATGTTGTAGTTTATAAAGATTACATGCATTTTTATATCATGTGGTCTCATACAATACATGAAAACTATCATAACTCTTATTAAAAAATGGAAAAGGAATTTGTAAATATTTTAGAATTTCTAGTTTGATATTGAAAACAATTACAAATGAATATAAATTCTTTAAATTAATGAAAAGCTACTTAATACAGTATACTGTTTATGTATGATGAAATGTTTTATCCTTGGTGTTTTTTGGATTCTTGTATATAGAAAAACGTATAACTGTAGCAGAATTAAAATAATGTGCATTTTAATTTAATCACAAAACTATATAGAAGAATAAAACTCATTATTTTATATATGATCTGACCAGTACAGTGCAATCGATTATACGAAGAAAACTGTAATTGCTTTGCTAAACTTGCCTTCTCAAAAATATTGATCAGTTCGAGACTTCCGTGGTCCATACAGAAAATTGTGGAAGCCTCAATCAGTTACAGTACTATTTTGCTGTAGTAAACACTGATTGGCTGCCAGTAAGTGATTTTCATGCTTTTGTATTCACACTTTTTCACTGGCTGTTCAAGTTCTGGACCAATCGGAACAAGGATTTCGACCTGAGTGTTGAAATGAGAATAGCTTGCCCAGGGAATGATAAATTAGAATGTTAATATGAAATATATGTTAATTTGAGGTATGTTAAACTGAAATATAGGAGGAACAGGATTTCAGCTGGGGATTTTAAATTTGAATGTTATTTTGAAATGTACGTTAAAGTAAGGTAAGTTGTAACGGGATTGTACCATATATGATGAAATATTGAATATAAATCCAATTTATGCTGCTACTTATTTCAAAAGATTAACATAAATTCATTAAATCTTTATGTTGGCACTTTAAAAAATGTATTTACTTATACAGTGGTACCTAGGCTAACAACAGCCTTAGATAACGATCTACTTCGTTAATGACAAATGGCCGTTAGGAAAAAAATATCTTTGATACTGAAGCAGGCTATGGTTAACGAAAGTTGATTTGTGTTTAATTTGGTTAATGTGTTTTCATTCATCAGCTGACACTAATATTGTTTGTCCTGCATGACAGCAAACCTCTACCTTCAGTGTAGTATCCAATTTTGTACTCAGCCATGCGTGATAGAACATTGTTAAACAGAGAACAGCCACATGGCACAACAGTGAAGCTTAGACATATTTGACCCATCACAACCAGCTGTTACTTTTTTTGATGAATTCCTCTTGATTGTAGTGTACTGTGCTTTATTTTGTGTGTTTTAAATGCAGTATATGATGAAAATGATTATTTACGTATTTATTTTTTACGAATAAATGATATATGCCATGTTTATATGACCATTTTAAGTAAGTTTTATCTGCATTATATCTTATAGGAAGTCGCTAACCAAGGTACCACTGTATTAAAAAGTATTAACAAAATTGTATACTTAACATAAAGGTGTTATTTTATTTACAAAATAGATAACTTTTGGTAAAATTAGTGAAGTGACATTGAAGCAACTGATTTTAAATTGATTTTCTTTTTGTTTCTGATCTCTTGCAACAGTACGAGAATACGAAGATTTCATGCTAATTTAATTATATTTAGTTTAATTTAAGTTAATGTTTGAAGAAATATTTTTTAAATTAAGCTTTTCCATATTGTATTTTTACATGCTTTGATTTTGATTTATCTTTTTTAATAGCTCCTGTGGAAGGAGGGCCACCACCCCCTGTTATAGAACCTTCTCCTAACTTTGAACCTGCTCAGCCATCACCTGTTTTATACCAACAATCAGTTCTTTATCAAGGCCAAGTAAGTTATATGTAACTTATTTTTGTGAATTCATATGCGATTTACTCGTAAAGCTAAACACGTAAATAATTCAGAAAATTATTTAATATTAGTAACATCGTAAATTATAAACCATATATATCCCCTAAAACAGTTTATTTATTCCTGCACTTGATTCAGTTCATTTCTTACTTCCCTTCCAATAGGATTCATCTCTTAAAATATCTATAGCTTTGAAACTTGTTTTAGCAAAAACTTGTAGTATATGGTAAATTGCATTGGATGTTCAATGGGCTTTGAAAATTTTGATGATACATAGTATGAATTTCTTTAATTTTAAAAAAAAAAATATCATTGCTGAAAAACATACTCTCATAATTCACAGAAGCTGCTTATACAAGGTGTCTCACCTAAAGTGAATCAATAGCTAACTTCTAAAATACGTCTGGCAAAAGTACTTTCAATGGAAGAATTATTGTACTTTAATGTGAGGGGTTTTTATGTGTATTCCATATCCAAAAAAACCGATGCTATTTTTGAATCTGGAAGTCAACTTTGAAATGTACAATAGAAACCCCTATTTTTATTAATGGTATTTTCAGATTGTACACAACATTTTGAGAAATGTTTTATTCTTGGTGTCTTTTGGATTTTTGAAATTCTGACTTCGGATTTCTAAAGATCATAAAAAAGTAGATTAGGGATGTCTCTAAGACCCATCCTCTGTCTCTTTGTCTACTTCGATAAAATTGGGTTCAAAACTTCCAAAGTTCCACATTTCAGTGCCTCTATCTCCTAAATTGTTGGATCAATTGAAAAACGCCAAGAATAAAATGTTTCTCAACTATTTTGTATACAATCTGAAATTACAGGGCGTTTCTAAATTATCTCCCATATTATACATGTTTATTACTCAAAAACGATTAGATTTTAACGTAATTTTTTTTTTTTTTTTTTTTTTTTTTATTCACAAAGAAAAACTCAAAACGTTTCTTAGCCTCGCATGAGTTGATAATGGGCGAGGTCAAAAATGCTAATATAGAGTTGAGTTAGAGAAGAAAATCATTGTTGCTACGACAGTCAACAATACGTTAACAATCGAGCAAAAATCAATGCTTCACCAACTCAACTGGATGTTTACATTTTTGACCTCACCCAATGACACACATTGCTGGCGCCTTGTTCAGTTTTTTGCAAGACGCAGTCAACAACGGCGAGTGTTCAAGAAAAAGCTCAATGCGTCTTATGGCTTGCGGAATTTAAGTCAATGATTACAGTTTAGAGAATGTTCGAAATAAAGTTTAAAAAGGATCCTCCAAATCATAAGTCAATTAAGCTATGACATGAAAAATTTTTAAACAAAGGCAGCCTGTTACACAAACAGGTTGCTGTTAGAGCTTCAGCGACACCATAGAAAGCAGAAAAGGTCAAAAAGGCATTAGATCGTATCCCTGTAAATCACTTCGCCAAGCAGCTCGTTAACTCGATATGTCAATGACATCTGTACATAAAATAGTGAAGCACCGCTTCCGTCTTACACCCTACAAAATCCAGATGATGCATGAACTGAAGCCAGATGACTGACCACAAGAAGTTTGCTGAGGATATGCTGCAAAAAAATGACAATGATCCCACCTTCCTTGAGGACATTTTGTTTTCTGATGAGGCAACATTCCATACTTCCGGAGCAGTAAACCAACACAACTGCTGCATTTGGGGCTCACAAAACCCCCACGTTCCAAGGGAGCATATACGCAACAGCCCAAAGGTTAATGTTTGGTGCGGTTTAATGCATGATTGAGTAATCAAAGCTTTCGTTTTTGCTGAAGACACCATTACCGCTGCAACGTACCTATATGTGCTGGAAAACTACCTGATTACACAGGTGGAAGAACTGCAGCCCAACACAGTCTACCAACAAGATGGAGCACCTCCTCACTGGGGCCTGCAAGTTAGGCAGTGCCTTGATACGAACTTTCAGGATGATGGATTGGAAGGGATGGGTCAATCCCTTGGCCCCCTCGCTCACCCGATATGAACCCTCTGGATTTTTTCTTCTGGGGATATGTGAAAGACGGAGTGTACAAGACCAACGTTGATGACATTGAAACTCTCAAGAACAGAATAATTGAAACAATCGCTGAAATCATGCCCAAAATACTAGCCTGAACAAGGGAGGAAATAGAGTTTCTCTTTGACGTCCTTCATCCCATAAATGGGGGGGCACATTGAATTTATTAAAGCATGCTAAGAAACTGAGTTTCTCTTTGTGAATAAATAAAAAAATCACATTAAAATCTATAATGTTTTTGAGTAATAAACATGTATAATACGCGAGATAATTTAGAAACGCCCTGTACTACGAGGTGCATTCAAGTTCTAAGGCCTCCGATTTTTTTTCTCCGGATTGGAAAGAGATAGAAACATGCGCATTGTTTTAAAATGAGGCCGCGTTCATTGTCAATACATCCCAGAGATGGCAGCACCGTATGGCAGATGGAATTTTACCGCCAGCGGCGAGAATGAGAACTGTTTTAGATACTTAAAATGGCGACGTTTTCCTTACTTGAACAGCGTGCAATCATTTGTTTTCTGAATTTGCGTGGTGTGAAACCAATTGAAATTCATCGACAGTTGAAGGAGACATGTGGTGATGGAGTTATGGATGTGTCGAAAGTGCGTTCTTGGGTGCGACAGTTTAATGAAGGCAGAACATCGTGTGACAACAAACCGAAACAACCTCGGGCTCGCACAAGCCGGTCTGACGACATGATCGAGAAAGTGGAGAGAATTGTTTTGGGGGATCGCCGAATGACTGTTGAACAGATCGCCTCCAGAGTTGGCATTTGTGTGGGTTCTGTGCACACAATCCTGCATGACGACCTGAAAATGCGAAAAGTGTCATCCAGGTGGGTGCGACGAATGCTGACGGACGACCACAAGGCTGCCCGTGTGGCATGTTGCCAAGCAATGTTGATGAGCAACGACAGCATGAATGGGACTTTCTTTTCGTCGGTTGTGACAATGGATGAGACGTGGATACCATTTTTCAATCCAGAAACAAAGCGCCAGTCAGCTCAATGGAAGCACACAGATTCACCGCCACCAAAAAAATTTCGGGTAACTGCCAGTGCTGAAAAAATGATGGTGTCCATGTTCTGGGACAGCGAGGGCGTAATCCTTACCCATTGCGTTCCAAAGGGCACCACGGTAACAGGTGCATCCTACGAAAATGTTTTGAAGAACAAATTCCTTCCTGCACTGCAACAAAAACATCCGGGAAGGGCTGCGCGTGTGCTGTTTCACCAAGACAACGCACCCGCACATCGAGCTAATGTTACGCAACAGTTTCTTCGTGATAACAACTTTCAAGTGATTCCTTATGCTCCCTACTCACCTGATCTGGCTCCTAGTGACTTTTGGCTTTTTCCAACAATGAAAGACACTCTCCGTGGCCGCACATTCACCAGCCGTGCTGCTATTGCCTCAGCGATTTTCCAGTGGTCAAAACAGACTCCTAAAGAAGCCTTCGCCGCTGCCATGGAATCACGGCGTCAGCGTTGTGAAAAATGTGTACGTCTGCAGGGCGATTACGTCGAGAAGTAACGCCAGTTTCATCGATTTCGGGTGAGTAGTTAATTAGAAAAAAAATCGGAGGCCTTAGAACTTGAATGCACCTCGTATTAAAAATAGGGGTTTCCATTGCACATTTTAAAGTTGACTTCCATATTCAAAAATGGCATTGGGTTTTTTTAATGGAATACACCCAAAAACCTCCCATGTATAAGTACAATAATTCTTCCATTGAAAGTACTCTATCAGATTTATATTTTAGAAGTTGGCTTTTGCTTCACTTTAGGTGAGACACCCTGTATTGATATAGGTGGGCTTGCACTCTTCATCAAGCTTAGCAGATATATTTAATGGTTCTTTGCTTTTATGGAGCATAAAGAAAATTATTCAACAGTAACAAAGATCCCTTCCTTGTAATTCTTCAGTGGTTTTACAAAAACAAATGGGCATTGTCATAGATTACGGTAAGTAGAATGATAATGAAAACAAATTAAGTACTTCATTATTTTTTAGACCAAACTGCAGCCCAAAAACCTTCTTGTTAAATTCCTGCAATATCCATATGATAAGTACTTAATGGCACGCTTGTTCCACTTGACAAACACTTAAATAATTTTGTGTATGTTAAATATGTGGTGTGCCTACAGAATTGGCAATATAGCAGGTTTTCTTCAATACTTTCCTTTATTGAAGAAGGAGTAAAATTCTTGCCAACAAACTTAGTTCTTAACTTAAAGGACAATTCCCATCCAAAAACCATTTTTTTTCTAAATATTATATGGACTGAGTTAACTACAAAAATGATATTAAAATTATGCCAAAACCAAGTTTATATGTGAATTCTGTAAATCCAAGGGATAGCCATGTTGCATCAGAAGTTTTCACTTTGCGACGTCACAAATATGAAAATTTATTATACATGTGCTGGTTAATGCTTCTCAATGGGACATAAAAACGAGGCGTTCTAGAGAGACATATTTGTGGCGCAGCATCCGCTTGAGCCGGTGAATGGAAGCTAAGAGCGTGGCAAAATCGAAACCATTGATTTTTGGAACTTTGGAAGCCGGTTTTGAAGCGATTTATTAAGTTTTTGGAAAAAAAATTTTTTAGGTGGGAATTGTCCTTTAATAATCCTCTTATCTCGCTTTCTCTCTCTCTCTCTCTTCCATAGTTAAACTATGCAGCATTAAATAAGTTAGTGTGTGAATCGGTTCTTTTTGTGATCAGTCACGTGATTAGCTTGTTCCTGATTGGCACCAATTGTTAATATTACGTGACACCAAGTGGCCAATAAACAAAGAATTTGCTTTATTTAGCAGTAGCTCTCGGGACGTGCAAGTTGGATTATATATCTACATCGTGACTTCAACTTGAGTGTTCTTTTTGGAAAGTTCACGGTTTTTTTTCCCAAAATAAAGTTTTGATGGCTGTTTTGCCTAATTTTCGCCATACCAATGTTAGTATTTCTAGAATAAAAGATGAAAACAATACACGATATAAACAGTGTAAAGTAAATAAATTATATAAACCATTTTTAAAAACCTTTCATACATAAGAGGCTCTACCCAAAATATCCGAGAATTTGAATATTTGGCCAAATGAAAAACCAGTATGAGGTTCTGCCGCTAGATACTACTTGGTGTACCTTTCACCTGCTGCTCTGCCAAGTTTTGTAATTGTAGGCTCATTTCTTTTTGAGTTATTGTGGTTTGTATTGCAATGTGTTCTTGTGCTTCTGTGAATTTCCACATTATTCAACCTGGTCAGGCTGTCAACAGAAAGTTTTTGCTGCAAGGTTTTGAAGAGACTGAGAGAAAATTTTGCACACGTCTCGCTCGCTACAAAATTTTTTTTAATAATGGATGAAACTTGAGTATGTAAGTTTAGAGGGATATTTAAAAAAAAAACAACTTAAATAAAAGCTCTAGAAGCAGAAAAACATCATATAACATGATGTCAGGTGACGATAAAAACTTAGAAAATTGTATAAAAAAAAAATAAATAAAAAATCATTTGTGCCCGGGTTTGAACTGGCAATCTCAGATCTATGGCAGACAGATATAAATAAATAAATAAATAAATAAATAAATAAATAAATAAAAATCAAATTTATATATAAACCAAAAATTTTCTTTTAATTTTCAGTAACTCACAAATGGTGATTTAACATACATTAAGTGGGATAGGAATGTGAAACACAGCTAGATTTGCAAGTTATTGCCTTCTTATTTCTCAACATAATTCCTACTGTTGTCACTGCTTCTTGTCCCATTGTGATGTTCTACAATCCCCTGACAAAAGTATTAGACCACTACTAATATTATTAGAGGGTTCGGAAGAAAACATTTTATTTACACAATGCATTGGAAATGGAAAATAAAACAAAAATATTGCAAGAATGTACGTTTGTTCTTGTACATGTACTGCAACTTGAAGCTTACAAAATAAATATGAATCTGTATAATAAATTGATGAAAAACAACACTCGTAGACAAAAGTTTTAAACCACCTCATTTTGAGGACAAAACTATTAGGCCAGATGAAAAAATAAACACTTTAATACTTGGTAGGACCATCTTTTGCTATAATTACTGCATTTATTCTATTAGGCATTTGATGTACCAATTTTGAGCACATTTCTGCATGAATTTCTTTCTACCATTTCATAATTGCACACTTCAACTGTTCAATTGTGGTTGCTCGTTCTTTTGCAACATTTTTCTTAAGTAAAACCCACAAATTCTCAATAGGATTGAGATCCGGACTGTTGGGAGGTCAGTCCAAGCTTGTAATGCCACTCTTCAGTTTCCAAGCTTTCAATGACATAAACTGGTGACAAGAAGCGTTGTCATCCTGAAATATGCATGCATTATCACCAAACTTTTCCTCCATTGTTGATAGCAAATGATACTCCAAAATTTCTTGGTAAGGTTTTGCATTAACAGTTCCTTTCACCACGCACATATTTCCTGGGCCACTTGTTGTCATACATCCCAGGATCATGATTCCAGCAGGAAACTTAACACTTCCTTGAGGCAATCTGGGTGAAACTTTTCATTAGGTAGTCTCCAAACTTTATCACCAATATTGTCACCATAGCCAATACAACATCTACTTTCATCCAAAAAAAACCCACTGATTCCCAGTCCTGAACAGTCCAAGTTTGATGTTGGTTAGCCCAATGAAGTCTAATTTTGACTTTCCTCGGTGTGATGAGAGGTTTGGTCTTGGCTTTCTGTGATACGTATCCCATCTCATTTAGAGACGAATTGTTGTTTTGCTTGAAACGTGCACTCCATAGGTTTGCCATTCATTTGCAGTCTCTGATGATGAAGCACTGCGCATTGTTTTGCAGATATTTCTCAGTTTTCTATCTTCAGCCGTGGTCGTTGCACGTGGACGTCCACAATGTTTGATGTTTTTAATATCCCCTGTTGCTTTACACTTATTCAAAGTGTACAGTACAGCAGTTTTACTGACACCAAGAAGGCCTGTAATGTGTCTCTGTGAATAGTTTTCCTTTCCCAGTTCAACAATTCTTTTTTATGTCCCTCTACAGTTCTTTTCCACGACCCACGTTTTGTGAGAAAATTATTTCGAATAAGTGATTAACAGAAATTTTTTTCTTAGAAAAAAACAAAGCTACTTTACATATCAGTACAGTCTGATTGACATATCAGGTCTGACTCATTATAAGAGAGGGGAAATAATCCTGAATTGCGAGTATGGTTTAATATGGTGAGCTCAAATACTTTTGTCCTCAAAATGAGATGGTTTAATACTTTTTGTCTACGAGTGTTGTTTTTCATCAATTTATTATACAGATTCATATTTGTTTTGTAAGCTGCAAGTTGGAGTACATGTATTAGAACAAATACACATTCTTGTTTTATTTTCCATTTCCAATGCGTTGTGCAAATAAAATGTTTTCTTCTGAACCCTCCATTAATATTAGTAGTGGTCTAATACTTTTGTCAGGGAGTTGTAGTCCTTCCCCATACTTTCCCAATAGACCAATAGAAAACTGGGGTTTGCTGGCTGAGCCAGTTTTGCACTTTCAGTCTGTTTATTTGCGAAATGCTGGCTGTCAAGATGGCATTTGTGCAGACCAAAGAGATGGAAATAGCTCAGAAAAAAGCAAATGAGAAAGTATGGAAGGACTCTAGACCATTAATGGCACAAAAAGCATTAACAACAGGGGGAATTATGTCGAGAAATAAATGTTATGTTGGGAAATTCGACAAAAACAAGATTGTCCATGGCAGCACGAGTTTGGAATTTGACTTCGTGCTCAAACTGTAGAAAACTGGGTCTCACAAATATTTCAGAACCAGCTGTCATGTTAATACAACTTGTTACAGGAACGAACCGTCTTGTAACAAAATGTTAGTATTCTTCAATTATCCAGGTTAACTTCTCCCCTTGTTATAAATCCTATCTATTGATATAGCGATCTTTCCACCGTACTTCTCCATTACAAGGCTAACTTGAGACTGTTATTAATTTAATATATTGTTTTAAGATAGCCTTCTAACCATTGAAATTGGAAATTTTAATTGGACACACCCACTGCATCCAAAGTATAAACTTAATTTCCAAAAAAATGGTACAAAATTAAATTATTTACTAAAACAATGGGATGGCCAGATTGTAGGGAAAAGCTGTTAATATCCCATTAAAAACTGCACTTAATTGTCATCTTAAGCATAAGCCTAATCCCGTGCACTGATGCTTAACAAAATTTAATGGTGCTGAATAAGGTCTATAAACTGAATGCATACAGGTTATTTTCTAAATTTAGATAACCTTAAAATAAATCAGTTTCATAACTGATGCTCTATCCGAAAATTTGGTATACTGTTACAGTACAAAATAACTTTGAAATTATACCATATTTTTGGACAGAGATAGTATACTCTATTTAAGTAAAATTCCAACTTTTATTTTCCTGATTTATATTATTCAACTTTTGTTATAGCCACCACCATTTTTGGCACCTCCTGCTACACCAGCCCCTCCAGCTCCAGCTCCTCATTTTGTTGCACCACCTCCAACGCCTCCTATTTATTACCCTCCACAGAATATTGTGCCAAACCCTACAACTGGACCTCCAGCTGTTATACATCTACCTGATCAGACAGTAAGTTAATACACATCTGGTAGAAATTTATTTATGTTGTTAATTGATTATATGCTTTGGAAGTTTTGAAAATTAACATTTTTCTGACTTACGGAGCAAGGTAATCTAAAGTAACAGTTCAAGACCTTCCTAACACATTTTTAAAGTAACAATGTATAAGGATCACCCAAATGAAAATGAGACTTCATTTTTTTTAGTTGGTTGGAATATGTGAACATGTAGGAAGTAAGAATGTGACATGGGCTACATGCCCACTAGAGTATCCCAGTATGTCACTAAATTGTGATAACCCTGAGCCAAGAATATCCTTGGTAGGCTGCAGACTCAGTCTTCAACAATATCCAGACCTCAGTATTATAAGTAAACAAGTTAGCTTTGTAAACTTTTCTTCAGTGGCTCGAAGATATGATAGTCACTGAGCGACAAATTGTAGCTATAGGCGGATGGCCAAAGACACCCCAGCAGAAGCGCGATATTGTGTAACAGAATAACATCATTTGATCCATATACCAGGTTGCTTACTCTTGATGTCCATTTTAAATTTGTGTAACATTGTGCAATAAGTGCTTGCATTGATCATATAACCTGTGTCAACCAATCTAAAAGCAATTGTGAGCATCACTCTTCCAGGTTTAATGGAAGAATGGGTTGTTTTTAATCAATTGTTATTATCAATTTGGAGAGCTGGGATGTTACCATTCCAATACTTAACCATTTTGTAATCGGATTGAAGTGGTGGCACAGATTTTCATCTGCAGTTGCAGTCTTGGAAAGAAATATCACTCCTCTGCATGATGGTGAAAGCAGATGCTTCAGGACACATTCTTCTGGTCTCCTCCTTGTTGAGATGCTTGGAGGCCTATTTCATGCAAACCTTGCTGTATCCCAATTGTTGATGGGAGATGTGTTTTGTCAATCAGATTAATGTTTATCAATCTCGAGGGTATTGATTTATTCTTCACAAGATCGTCCATGGCAGCAATCAATTCCAGGTGATGGCCAAGTGCGCTTTGTTAGGTTTTTTTGCATGTGCTTCATTATCACATATCCTGTATAAAATTTGCTCACCATCTGAACACTATGCACCATGATAAGCACTCACTCTCATTTGAATCCTTTATATGACAAATTTCAGCTCCACTAAATCCTGCTTACAAAAATTGAATAGCTTCTTCCTGGGCTGTTTGCACGAATTCGTGTCACAATCAAATTGCTTGTTTTCTGATAAATATAGTTCCATTTACTAGAGCAAACATAAAATTCTGTTTATTTAAACAACAACACTGATTCAAGAATCTTTTTTATTTGGGCAGCCTTTACATTATCAGATTATTTAAGCTGAATACAAGATGGAAAAGATTGCAGCATACAGAGGGGTCTAAAAAAATGTATGTAGTTACACTTCAGCATAAATATATGTTTAACTACTGCAGTCAATTTAGATGCTCAAAATGTCCACCATTAGGTGGATCGGGGGGAGGGTGTAATAAATACAATGGAATGTGAGTACATGTTTTGAATCCCTCTGTATTAAAACTGGTATGATTTCAGTACACATAGTTAATATTCAGTATATTAGAATATAAGAAATTTTTTGTAATGAGAGGGATAATAATTAAGCATATCACTATTATAAACATAAACGGAGCAAAATAAAGTAACTAAAGAAAGTCTTCAAACATATCGCAATAACAAATAGGAAAAGGGAAGGAAAAATTCCGCAACTTCGACCAGGGACCATGCCTATTGCTGGACATGAACAACTGCTCTTACCAATCGAGCTACTGCGGACATGAACCACCAAGCTGTTACAATATATCCATACGGACTTCCATGAAGCCACCAAGCAGAGCAGGCCCCCGACTTGCAAATCGGGAATCAACCATACCCCAAACCATCAAATTAAATTGTTGAAATTCAACTCAACCCCAGGGAGCAGAATTTTTCTTTCCCCTTTTCTATTTGTTATTGGGATATGTTTGAAGATTTTCTTCATTTACTCTATTAAGATATTTAATTTTTTTTAATCAACTGTTATCAGGTGGATTTGCTCAAGGTGCAGTGTTCCTTACTGATTTTCCACAAAATAGGCAAGGACAATATTTTTGCTTCAACTTCCTCATTTTAACATTTGGATTTGCAGTCTTGTTATAAGCAAAGCAGCTTTAATTATAGATTAATTTTTAATGTTAAAAAATTAAAATCTCTATTTTTTTTTATTATTAACATTTAATTGACATTGTCATCCACAGGGAACGGTAAATTTTGCTACTCCCTGTCTGCGAGCAATGTCAGATTAAATTTTGGTTTATTATGCTATTCATCCACATTCAGTTCATTAAAGTGGGTGGTTAATAATAAATCATACATTATATTGTTAATATTCGATATACACAAAGAGCACCAGCTTAAAAAGTAAGGACGTATTGTAAGGCTGAACCTGATGTCACAGTACAAGGGAGAATCGGAAAGTAATGGGAATTTGCGGATCATAAATTGATTTCAAACATTAGAACGAGCCAAATTGTATTTTGTAAATTTTGCTCATTACCTCATTTTTTTTCAATATAAATCGTCGCATCTGTTTATGCACTGGTCCCAACATGCCACCTGTTTCTGTGAACCCATGTCAAGAAATTCGTTCGGCTGCTTGTAAAGCCATCGTCAGACAGTAGTTTTCGCTTTCTGGTTTGTCTGTACATAAGAGTGTTGGATGCCTCAGTAAGGATATCAACTTGTCTTTCCTTAGATTTGTTCGGCTGATTGTGAAGCCACTTTTGGGAAGTTGTTTTCATGTCATAACGTAGACTTTTACTTTGATTGTCTAGCCTTTGGGAAGGGAATCGCACAGAATAATGCCATGCATATCTCAAAACACCATTGTATCTTATCAACACTTTTTGTGGGCTTGAAAGCAGTTTGCCAGTGATGTGCATTTCCACACCTTATGAACTGTCCCTTACCTTGAAATTTGATTATCTTGCTTTTTATAATTGCTCAGATCTTAATGCCAGTAAATCTATTTTTTTCAAAACATTTATACTGGTTCAAGCATTTATTATCTGAACATTGAGTATTGCTTTCGAATTTCATAAACAGTACCGAATTTATTGGTGTACAGTACGAAAAAATTTGACATAAAAAACACCTATATTAAGATATCACAATGGGGGGGGGGGCCTAACATGAAACTTCGGACTGCACCCACGAAAAAATGAAAGGTTATAAGAAAGTTGAAAAGTTGTGAATAATTCCAAAAGTTTTTGGAAAAAGAAAAAATTATTTTATTACAAACTTTTTCCTAAATAAATAGAAAAAAATAAAAAAAAAAAAGCAATAAATGTTAATGTTATTTTAGGCTGCTTAGTCTAAAAATGTTTTGTATTTAAATCTACGAAGTCTCTCTCTCTTTTTTTTTTTTTTTTATTTTTTTTTTTATTTATTTATTAAATATTTCAGTCTACAAAGTCTCTTTTTTAAATATTTTAGTCTACAAAGTCTCCTTTTTTGATGCCCTACCATGTGCCGATCCCTGTAAAAGCATTTGTAGTTTTTATATTCCCAGATCAGTTGATGATGATATATTCATAAGTTGAATAAATGGGATTTGTACATTCACTGTAAATTACTGCATGAAAGCTCATTCGGTAGGGACCTAGTCAAAGGCAGTCACCAGAGTCCATGAATGTCATAACTGCTAAATCAAGATGCGGTCAAGTAGGGCCTTGTCCCCCTTTCGGGTAGTTTAAATAAAATATTTTTCCAAAATTTGGGAGTATATATAGTTTAAATAAAATGGAAACATTGTAGATAAGAGATCAATAACTACTTCTCATACTTTTAATTGTAATGGTTTTCAGTTCATAGAAATAATGAAATTTTAACACAAAAATAAAAATTGTGTGGTTTGACTAAAGAATTGATCAATCTTCCGTTTTTAACATTGTCTCTTATCTTTTTTGAGCCATCTCCAAGCATTCCTTTAAATGCAAGCTATCTCCTCAAAAAGCTTTGCCTGTTGAAATTTTATTTTGTTTTTCCACTTTTTATGTCCGCAAGGCAGAGATAAAGTACAGCAATCTCACGGAGCAAAGGTAAAGGTAGATTTGCTAAATTCTATCCAGCCTAACTTTGCGACAGATGTAAACAAAACATATCCCTCCACGTGCTCCTGTGACTGGATGAATCCATCAGGTGGCCTTAAATTCCTGGAAAAGCCTGGAATTTTATTAAATGGTTTTCAAGGCCTGGAAAAACACTATACAGTTAGCTTTTTCCACTGGAATTTTTTTATGTATTCTGGAAAAATTTATTCAAAGTTCATTTTGGCATTACATTGCAGAATGTGTAAATAAAAGTAGTAGTGAAGTCTTACGTCATTGGCTGATTGAACCTTACAACTTCCATGATCCAGGGTGTATATAAAAATGTAATTTCTAAAAACGACTTAATGCATCTTATAATATCGATCATGACAAAAACTGCATATAAATTGCTCTCTTTTTAAAGAAATAGGAAAAAAAATGCATGTCAGAATTTAGCTGCACTGGTCACATGTAATCAGTACTAATGCATTGTGACCAGCACTATAAAAATTATCATTTCTGCAACCACCATTCAGATTGTAAGTTAAATATGCTTTGTACATTGTACATCTTAAGATATCAATATGATTTAAAATAGACCATTGGTATTCCAAATGTTGCAACAATAGCTGACCATGGCTCTTGTTGTAATATAAAAATGTCATTTTTCTCTGAGAAATTGACCAGCACTCTAAAATTTCTAGCCAAATTTCTACTTGTATACTGCCCTCCTTTTTGTCTGAAAAGGTTCTAAAACATTTCTGGAAAAGCTTGGAATTTGAAATTGAGCAAAGTGACCAATCCTGATCCATGGAGCTTCTTCTGAATACACTTAACTTGAAAAGGCCATCTTTATATCTTTTAATCACTTCTGTTCTCAAGAGATACAATTAAAACTCAGTCCTACCGTTAGGGTTGATTAGTTTGTTACTTTCAAAGATTAAAAAATTATTTATTCCAATGAAAGCTAAAATTAGCTTTAAAAATAATTTTAGGAAGAAAAATATTTATATTAAAAAATCAAGCCCATAAACAAATGTAAATAATTTACTTTGTTAAGGGTGTGTTTGTTTATTGCGACGAAAGTCACTATGAATCAAGAAGCCATAAAAGTCCTCAGCCTGACGATTGCAAACGACTTCGTAAGAACGATTGCTTTCAAGCGGGCAATCGACAACGGCGATATATGCCTTCTAATGCTTGCAGTAAATAACGAAATGATAAAGCAATATTTTCATTAAATTATGTTTTCGAAATGATCGCTATTGGTATGAATGTTCTGTTCTGTTTGAACTAATTCTTTCATTTGTAATAATGGCATTGGCTAAAACGCCGATTGCCTTCTCTAATGCTAATACTGCAGAAGCTGACGATTGTTTTAGCTCGTTGATTTAGTCGGGCGACAAAGTGTAACTGCGTCAGCATCACTGGCAGTAGCAAACGGAAGTAGTTGGTCTGACGAGACTAAACAAATGCAGTCACGTTAACTTCATCGCTTTTGTCACACTAAATAAACACACCCTAAATTTATCACGAAATATATAACAAGGGATATCAATTGAAATTCACAATATTATTATTTTCTTTTTAAATATGGTGTTTTTTCAGTAAATAATTTACAGAATATAGTTGAAATAAAGGTGCTTAGGCCCATAGACAAATTCAAATAATTTACTTTATTACTTTACAATCAAGACACATGTTTTTTTCCCCTGCAGGGACCTACTTAATCCCTTAATACTCTTATACCGTGTTCACACTACAAATCTTGATCGTGATCAATTCGCTGTGCAGTGTGAACGAAACGCGATTAAGTGAAATCTGATCATCACGTTCGAAACGTGTGTAATTTCACAGGCGTTCCTATAACCTGATCAAATCCTTACACATGTTCAAAGCTGTTCAACTCCCAGAATCTAATGCGCTCGCCAAAGTTTTTCCTAATGGCGGAAAAATGCCGCTTCGCTATGTATTTAAGAGTTATACGAACTAATTGCACTGTCGTGCCATGAATAGTTAATGTAGAAGGAACTCTTATTTGTTCAAGAACATCGGTTATGAACCAAAACAAGAAAGAAACCAAGTTATTTTTATAATCTGAGAAGATTAGGTCGGCGGTAAAGCGTGCCTATCGCTAAAAATTCCATTGATACCATCTAGCAGCAAAAATTGTAACTCTAATCGTGGTTAAGGTTTTGCAATGTGAACGTACGGATTTGTCGATAAAGCTTGAACATGATTCACCTTGAACGTGTGTAAAATGATTATGATCAAGAATTATAGTGTGAACAAGGTATTAGGGATTAAGTAGGTCTGTTTTCTGTTCTCTTGTTCACAATAATTTTAAAGGATAAGTACCATCGGCACCACTAAAAATCACATGTTCTTTTTTATTTAAATTTTGTTAGTTCATGACGATTATAGTACACTTTCATTAATAATTTTCTATAAAAATCATATTCCTTAAAAATCTGTGATGAAAATGGCAAAATACGACAGAGCGAAAAACTGTGTCTGTCATGATGTCTAGCAGGCTAACACTTTGACGTCATCGGCCTGCTCCAGAATTCAGTAGGAGACGTTGGAGAGCTAATCTAATTACTTGTAATCTTCAACAGCGTAATTTATTTTTTAAGTAAACATACAAGAAAGAGTTTCCAAATATTATCTTGGCCATTTTAATTCATTTAATGACCTCTGTGTAAAGGAATGTTTATTGAAATGCGTGTAGCTCTAAAGTGAAGTCACGACCTAAATGATTTTACAAAAGGAGACGTTACATGAATGACATTGAATGATTTTGGAAACTCTTCTTAGCACAGTTTTGCTCATGGTTAATCAATCTGACATTGATTTGACCATGCCTTATAAACTTCGTTCGGTATTCGTGTGTAACAATTATGCATCATCCTTTTCTGCTCAAGTAAGAAAAAAGCAATGGGTAGATTTTTGTCAGACAGATATATGGAATCTCGGCAAAAGCAACAGGGTCTGCTCTGTTTATTTTGAAAGTAGTGAATATGAGGTCGATCCAATTGTTTACCAAAGAAAAAATAGGAAAAGAAACTATTCAAAACCACCACTTTTATCAGATGTGTAATTGTCCAAACAAAATAAAATGTTCAAAACTCATTGTAATCAAAATAAACAAATGAAAATACTGCCTGAAATTCCGTACAAAAATCAAAAAGATGCGAAAACGAAAAATTAATACGACATTTAAAAATTTTTCATTTTCGTCTATCCACTTATGTAATGGAATTTCTCAAGATTTTCGTAGGGAATTTCATGTACAATTTGCGTATGACTAAACGAGTGTGCATTTATCTGCGCATCAGCTCCCCGATTCATAATGGACGCCGAACTCTAGCTCCGTCGAAGAAACAGCTTGAACGTACAATGCATTTCGACAGCACAAATAACCCTATTAAATAAACAGGAATTACTAGTTAATGACAAAAGTTCTTGCCGTTTTCATGTTGCCATAAAAGGAAGTGATAGAAGATATGCAAAAGAGTGTACAGTGTGCTCCTAAATCTGTCAGGGGGGAGCAGGAAGGTTAGCACTGTTGGGCATTCATGTCAATCACATCTCCTGCAGAAGTGAAGACAAATGGAGGTATCGAAGGAGATGGTTAGGTGGGCTTGTCAGCACCAGCATCAAGTCGCCGAATGTGTGTTACGTTTGGGGATGATGCTGTGAATGAACGCACGCAAGGCATTGGTTCCAGAAATTCAGGTCGGGAGAATTTGCCTTTTTCTGATGTACCTTGTAGTCTAATATGTCTTGAGGGCTAGATGCCAAATGGCTCACTATGAGCTGCTATCAACTGGCCAAACCATCAATGGGGACCTGTACTCCCAGCAGTTGGAACATGTGCAACAGGCATTGCAGTAGAAGGAGCCAGCATTGGTGAATCGCAAAGGGGTACTCTTCCTTCATGGCAATGCCTGGCCACATGTGGCGCAGCTGGCTAAGGAAACCATAGAGCAGCTTGGCTGGGAAACTTTGTGTCATCCACCTTACTCACCAGATCTTGCTCCAACGGATTATCACCTTTTCCATTCTCTGGACAACCATCTTGGAAAATCCTACACCAATGATACAGTCCTGCGAAAGGCACTCACGGACCTCTTTATGTTTAAGACCGGCAAGTTTTATAGCCAGGGGGTTGATCAACTGGAGACACGTTGGCAGAAGGTGCTAGATGCCAATGGGGATTAGTTTGGGGACTAGCGATACAGTACTTTTTGTGTACATCATTTTGTTTTCTGGAAATAAAAAAGGCAAGAACTTCTGTGATTACCTAGTACCTACTGAAGTAGCTTAAGCAAAATGTTGATAACTAACTTTCGAATCGGCTGGAAAAATCCACTTTGAACAGGGCTGAATGCTGCAAGGGAAATAAATTTTCGTTCCGTAAAAATGAAAAGTTGGTTTCGTATGTACAGCGCAACTTGTTTGACGAAAACAAAAAATAATCATGAGCAAAAACGAATTTTTTATACGAAAAAATCGCAAATTGTCTATTATTTAAGAAACAGAATCAAAAATGTTTTATTACTGAAAAATTAATCAAAGACTTTGTAAGAAAATTCAAATTTTATTGATAAGCAGATAAAGAAAACTAAGTAGGAATAAATTATGAATGAATAGAAACTAAGTAGGAGTAAATGTAAATATGCCATAAATATGTCTTTAGCCATATCTATACCTCCTACAATACTATAAAAGAAGGTACAGCTCGCATTTCAGCAGGCCGATGATGTCACGGGGATGATCACTCCACATTCAAAATGGAGCGCAACAGATTTTATGAAATACATATATAAAAACGATTTTTATATATTTAGAGAGATTTTTGGCAGTTTTTAATATTACTATACTTAATATTAATTAATTTATTTTCACTCTACATTATTAAGACAAAAATTAGTTTTTAAGTGGTCTTGTCCTTTAAGTTTGTTTTCCTGTTTTGTTTCTAGTTTAGCGACTTACATTTTTAAGTATGCCCTGAGTACATGGAAGTTACAAGACTCAGTCAGCCAATGAAATCAGACTTCAACACGTGCTTTTGTTTATATCTCTCGCAAAGTTAGGTTGGATATGGTATAACACTCATTGCTGTATAACACTTTCAGTAAATTGAAACTGAAAGTTCGATTTTTATGTTAGTGACCATTCAATAAACTGCAGATGGGACAGTTTTCAAACATTGTAAATGATGAGTGCACTTTCATTTTTAGAGATGTCACTTAAACTGATTCAATTGAATTCAATTATGATTTTTAGAAAAGTCTTAAAATTTGATTGTCCAATTATGCCAGCTTGCTTTTGAGAATTCACTTTTGAATTGGTAAGAAAATAGCAGATGCAAAATCAAGGAAAAACTGTGTGCAGTCTTGAAAGCTTGTATACATTCATTAATATCCAGAGAAGAAAATATAAATGGTCAGGAGCGGAGATGCTATAAATACAGTTTATAATCTGGAAATAGAATTTAGGAGCCAAGCAAAAAGCATGTTGCAATGAGCCACGAACAGATTCCTATTGTGTATCTTTTAAAATGCTTTTTTTTTTTTTTTTTTTTAATTCAGTTTCAAATTGGATTTTTCTTTTTATCTGAAATATTTTTTCTATCCTTTTGTTTTATTTTCTTCTCATGTAGCTATAGAAAAAGCTTAAAATTCACTTTCTTTTTTTTTTTTGTTTCATTCCTTTAAAGACTCCTGTCCCGGCATGGTCTCAAAGTCATCTCTTGTCATTGATAGAAGAAGCACCTCCTCCACCAGAACCTCCCAAACCAAAGCCAGTGAAGCTCCCACCGAATTGGAAAACTGCCAAAGATTCTGAAGGAAGGATCTATTACTATCACTCTGTTACCAGGTTTGCTATTGGATTCTCAGTTCTTTTTTAAATGCCGCACCTATCTAAATTGTAGTGGAGGGGGATCATAGCGATGAAAGTTAACTTCCACTTTCATAAAAATTAGAAGTAAACTGCAATTTAGAATCTGAATTTTGGTCATCTGCAGAGAAAATAATTAGTTTGTCAGAAGATTGGGGGAGGGGATTATTCACTCCATTGCAGTGAATAAT
The DNA here is from genome assembly GCA_023313115.1 of Rhysida immarginata. NCBI lineage: Eukaryota > Metazoa > Arthropoda > Chilopoda > Scolopendromorpha > Scolopendridae > Rhysida > Rhysida immarginata. Next base: position 105,846 of record JAHWFO010079969.1, on the reverse strand, counting down.
AGTTAATTGTTTATTTCAAGTACATGATATTGCATATGTAATTAAAAAAAAAAAAAAAAAAGAACAGATATCTGAAATTAATACGTATGTATGGCACCTTTTTCATATAGTTATTTAATCCAGTTTTCTTGTATATTTTTTTTAAAAAGTTTAGATCAAATATAACATGTTTTGTTCACTGAAAAAGCTCTCCTTGACATAATCAAGCTGAAAATTGATTAGAAAACTTTCTAAAACAATTACACCACACATGCACTTTCATTATGTTTTATGTTGGTTTTTCCAACAATTATTCATGGTTCCTGAATACAGCGTGTTATATGGCTAAATATTGTAGCCCTCTATTTTATGTGATCAATGGGGGAACACTAGAATATTTCTCACAGAAGACACCAAATGGCGTGATTGGACTATACTGTCTAAGGTAGCCGTTTTTAATGTTAACCTATAGGAAAAACGGCAGATTTAATGGAATTCCTGGAATTATGAGGTGGGGAAATTCGGTTTTTAAAGATTTATAGAAATTCAATACCAAATGAAGATAGTTTAAAAAAATAAAAAAAAACTCGTTTAAGTGCCAGATAGATTTTCTTCAGAAAATTCGTATAAGAAAATTGCTCTTTTTGGAACATCATTTTGCTCAGTTATATAATTTAATTCCATACGAATATTTAGCCTGTCATTTTTTAATTTTAGAAAGCAATAGCTATTGCAAACGTTTAAATTTGCACTTTTGTCAATTTTTTATTAAAAATTTATTTTAGAAATTCATTTCAATTGCAAACAAAACCACGTGATTTGTTGTAAAACAGGTCCACATGGGTGTAGACAGGATTTATGTTGGGGGAAGGGGGAAGTCAAATACATATATGTGAGAAAAGTATATACTGAAAAATGCATCAAATACTAGCTCGATCTTTGCTGAATAAAGCTAATATCAATATTCCAAAGTTTTGCCATGTACATCTTATTTTCAGAAAAAAAACAAGTATTTTATATAGGCCCCCCCCCCCCGGGGGGGGGGGGCTGCTCACACGTGCAAACACTTTCAGTAGTCAAAAGACGTGGGGCCCATTGGGCAGACACTTTACGGAGTCCTAGATCTGGAAATTTTGGAAACGGACAAATGTCGGTCACCCTCCAGAAGGTGAGAAACAGCTCGAATGTTCTGCTCCGTAATGCTCGTCCGTGGGTGATGATCATGGCTCTCATTTTCAACCTCCTCGCGACCTTCCATGAATTTCTTATGTCACACAGAAACACGTGATCTTGAAAGTGTTTGATCCTCGAACTGTGACGTTAATCGGTGTAAAATCTCGGTCGGGTTTACATCCTCACGAGCAAGAAACTTTATAATAATACGTTGCGCAATCGACAGATGTACATTTTTCTCAGACATCGTATTGTACACTACGCTAGGAATGAATATAGGTCGGTCGTCTGCTCAAGTTCTACTGACACATGCACCTAACGCACCCTCCAGCTACAGCACGATCCAACCCATAGAACGCGCTCTACAACGATAGTCTCGTTTATATTTGATCTGTCCTTGTAATATATTATTAGGGTATTGTACATACATATGTATTAAATTTTCCCTTACCACATTACCACTTGGTTTTTTAGGACCCATATATCTTGCAAAAAAGATGGAGACAAAAATAGCACAATCAGCGAATATTGAGTACAAAACCAGTAGCAATTGCAGCTGTGCCACCAATCACAGATAGACATGACTAAATGGGCTACATATGCTTTGTGTCAACGCTATACTTGCTATCTGCCAACTTCATATTATGCTCAGAAATCTTTGCTTTATAATTGTAACTTGGGGGGGGGGGGGAGTCTTGCAACAGCTTCAGAATTTTATTGCCTTATCACAGTTGATGGATTCTGAAAACTGGCTTACATTCTTTATCAAGTTAAGAATTCAGTTTTATTTGTAGAATCTATAATATAAAATCTGGACAATTGTATGTAAGAACTGGTAATAGGATAACCCTTCAAAGATTTAGAATAGTAAACATTTTGACAAAAAACCTTTTAATTTTGTTTTATAGTGATAAATTAGGTTTTGAATAGTGATAAATTAGGTTTCACCTAATGTTGAGCCACTTTAATTTCTTGATAGCATTCCAATATTGTTCTTTTAATGTCTTGTATTAAATTTGTTTAATATAACTTTTGGTTTTCAGGCAAACTCAGTGGGAGCCACCATCATGGGATCCATCTGAGGAGAATGACATGGATTTAGGGACACCAACATACGATGAACCCAAGGTAAGTTAATTTTGTGTTCGGCTCACAGGATGAGTGTGCTTTCTACCCAAGTTGCTGCTGTTCTTTCTTAAAAGTTTCATAAATTTAATCTAAAGTTGCTTGCTTATTTCTGTTGTGCATTTTTCAGTCTAAAAAGAAATTGACAACTACAGCAGCAGCAGATACCTCAAGTGAACTGGTGAAGAAGATTAAGGAATTGTTTAGGACAAAGATGTCACAGTTTATTGTACAGTGTCTTAATCCATATAGAAAACCTGACTGTAAAATTGGTAGGATATCAAGTACAGAAGATTTTAAGCATTTAGCAAGGAAGGTAAGTTACCGTTTGCTTTTATTTCCTTATATTTTAATGTCTTGTCTGGGATTTATGTTATTCAGGAATAAAAGGACATTGTGATGGTGCAATCAAGCCTGAGACTAGGTTGCTAAAAATTATCACTTGTTTATAGAGGGTTGCTAGAGATCTATGGTAACAAATACTACATGTATATTCAAATGTGGCATATGCATTCATTTCACGTGAGCTATCACGTGGAATATTGTTACCATTCGAACAGTAAACTAAGAACATTGAGTTACACTATCGAAAATTGACAGCATTGGGAAGGCTACATAACTGCCCTTTCCGATGTCAAATCAGCTATTCAGAAATTTTAAAAGCTTGCAAGAAGCGAAGCTTTATAGTTTCCAAGAAAGGGATATCAAGAGTACTAAATAACATTGGCAAAATCACAAGCATCACCATTCCCGAGAGTAAAATGCAGGCCAATCCGAGACCATTCACTAACCATATTTCCGACATCGTCTGGAAAGTTCGGGCTCTCGTAACCGGATGTAACCCCCCAATAAATGGTAAACACAATAATCAACTGTGATTTACAACTGGAGAAGCGACACAAGAGCCGCACTCATAAATTGTTGCCATGCCATTTCAAGAGCAATTGACCACCAACTGCCATAAACTATATAAATGATACCTAGCAGATGAAAAGTGGAAATATGTGGTCACACTAGATGAGGTGTATGTTTATTTAAGCGACTGCAACAAGAGCCAAGCCATTTTTTACCCCCCAAGGGGTTCTAAAGACTTCAGAAAATGATACAGTGAATGCAAGGAAACATTTTCAAAAGGTTTCATGATCGTGGTGGGATACAACTACAACGGCAAGTTAACTGTACACAGAGTTGAGTCAAGGACCAAAGTCAATGCCATGTGCTATCAGACTAACGTTCTAACCACCATATTTACCCGTGACATCCCCTACTTGTACAGTACAGAGGTAAATAAAATATGGCTACACCAAGACAAGGCATCGAGCCACACCACCACGTCAACTTGCCTGTTCCTGGAACGCATGCAGTAAGATAGCGAAATCTGCTCCATTTCATTCAGCGACATACCCATCAGTCGCAGGACACTTTGCCTATGGGTTTTTGTGGCTTTGCCTATTTAAACGGGTCCTCGGAAAGAGATGATTGCGAATAGTGGTGGAGGGTCTTTGAAAAGTCTGTCAACTGGAGTGTTTACAAATTGATCTTGGTGTTCTGTGTTCCAGCCTCCTGCAATGCAAACTGCGATGCAGAACAATAGCAGTGACACATGGCTACCAGATTGAACACGCTTGTTAGCGGCAAAAGGAGTTTTCCACCTTTTCTGGCCCTCTGTAACTTGTTACCATTAGATCTCTAATAACCTTCAGAAAAATACTGGGTTATTGTTTTTTTACAAATTAAGTATAATTTTTTGTAATATCAGAACTAAACAAATTGAAAGGATCTGGTGGAACATCATTGTCTTACAGGACATATTTCTTAGTTTCCTCTAAAAATTACAATATATGTTTGTTAGATGGCACGGATTTTTGTCTGGTCGTCATCACTCTCTTCTGCTTCAAATAAATAAGAATGCAGTTATTAGGGTTGTGAATATTGCGGATTCTGATCAATGCATAGAAATGCACCTGTTTATATAAACACTGGGAATCAATCAGAATTCAGTTCTCAAATAATTTAACTTTTCTAGAATACATTTCTTGATTTTCTTGTAATATCCAGGATTTGATATTATAAAAAAAAAATGTATGTAACTGCTTATTTTATATAGAAATAGCAGTCATGGGGACAGAACCAGGGAAAAATGCAAGTGCAAAATTATGGTATAGTGAAATTCTACATCAAGCTGGGGAAAACATTCACAAAAACCCATCAGATGCTTTAACAAGTCTACAGTAATAATTCCATGAGCCACATCTTATTTCACAAGATCAGAAAGAGTGTCAAGATATCCTCAACTGAGCTGAGGATGAAACTTTCTTGTCAAGCATTATTATGAGTGATAAAAACATAGGTTTATGTCGGTCATTGAAACCAAAATTCAGTTGTCTCAGTAGGTTGGTGAAAATTCGTCTTGTCTGAAAAAAAGCACGCTAGGTTCACTCCAATGTCAAAGTCGTGGTAGCTTTATTATTATTTTTATTTATGCCATTGATGTTGTTCATCATGATTTTCCTCGCATCTTGGTCAATCAGTGAATCAGAGTTATTATTTCCAAGTTCTGAAATCTTTCAGAGAAAATGGGAGGAGGAACAGACCAGAACTTCGATGAAATTCGAATGGTTTTTCCATCATGACAACGTGCCAACTCATCGAGTGAAGTCGGTTCATGAGTTTTAACCAGATAATGGAATGACTATGCTTCCGCCCTGGAAGGCATTCCAAAACTGATTCAAAAGAATGTGGGACGAATCTGTATTTTGAAGGAGATAAAAAGCAACTGAATAAGTTGAATGAATTCTTTTAAAAAATATTAAGTTCCAGAATGTTTTGTACAGACCTTGTAAATACTTGGTAGGTTTTTATCAAGGTTATTAGAATAATAAGGTTGCGCGCTCAGAGCAGATCTCGCAACTTCTCACACAATCTCAAAAAGATCCCGGCGTGCTGTGACGTCATCCAGAGGCGAAGTGAAGCGATTAGCAAATGAATCTGCGCGAATTTCGGTTTGATTGAGGCATTATTAGGTATTTTCGTGGAACTCATGAGAGCTATTTCGGAATAAAATTGTTGCTGATACTGCCTACATCCTGGTCACAGTATAAGAAATAAGTGATCCTGATGAAGTGAATATAGAATAATTAAACTTTAAATTTTATTGTTCAAATGGTTTGCAACTGTGCAATAGCGTGTTGCCAGAATGAAGGAGAGGTGGAAGGCATTTAGTTCTTCTCTTTTCCCCAGGACTTTTTTGCTATAACCCTAAACATTGAATTTATTTTATTACTCATCTAATTTTTTATAGTTTCTTTTAAATTTGACTATACGAGAATTCTCTTGTCTATGAAAGCTTACGCGGTCAATTTTCATTTTTTCTGTTCGATTCAGAATTATTGATATAAACAGGAATAGATGAGACTCCTCATCTATTCATAACTTCATTTACTGTAAAATCAAAGTTCCAATAATATAGCGATTTTATAGTTTTATTTTAATTTTCAGAAATTACATTTCATGCAATTAATTAATATTCAATTAATTTCCGACCATTTTATGTAAAATTGAATTCATACTTTTTGTTTGCAATATACCGTCGTGATTGTATCGTTTTAACTTCAGTATCTTGCCTCTGGGTGACGTCATCAGCTGTGCTTGAATTCGACCAATAGGAGGGAACCTTCTTGAACGCGCAACCTTATTATTCTAATAACCTTGGGTTTTTATCACATAAAAATGGCACTAAAATGAATAGATATGCCTATGAAATAAGCATAAATTCTATTAAAAGTCCAAGTTTAGGTAAAACTCTGTCAAACATTAAGTGCAAAATAAAGAGTGAAAACTGTGGAAACCTCGATTTGTTTGGACACCTTTGAAAACTAAGACAAGCTTTGATTATTTTTCTGTCATCTTGTCTGATGTACTGGGCTGCTTGTTGCTCTTCCCTTTAACAATCAACCCAGTCTCCAAAAAGGTTTCATCTTGGCATTAATCAACCTTTTATCTAAGGTTTGTGTACTGTAAGTTAACCCATTTCTTCTCTGAAGAGTGATCAATGATTTGTTTTGGCAAGCCATCCTAGAACACTGCTCCACTTTCTCTATGGTGGATGCCAATGTTTTGCATGAGCAGTTTCTGCAGTAAACAAATACATTATGCAAGAATTAAATGGGTGTTTTTGATGTAATCATTACATTGCAGTTTCAGATATTAAAAAAATCTGTATACTCAAATCATGGTGGTTCTCAAAACCATGATTGCTATTTGTTTACTGGAAGCCCAACCTAAGATAGAAAAAAAATACTTATACAAAATTATTTTCAAGAGGCTGTTTTTCCACAAAATCTTCAGGCCACTCAACACATTTGTCATCATTCTAGCAATTTTAATTTGTTGATGTGATGGAAGTCCATTCTGGTAGTGTGCATCTTTCAATGTACAGCTTCTTTCAGGTTTTCATCAGACTTGAATTGGTGTCCTCTCGGGCCTTCCTATGATGTCACTTACATTTTCCAAACGTTGATGAACTTTTGGAATTTCAGTGTTCTCTTTCATGAGAAATTCTGTGACCGTGCATTGTTGGAATATGCAATCTTGTCAATTATTGGGGGATTCTTAGTGAGGCTTAGGTCTTTCCAATTCTTTCCAAAATAGTATAAATTTTTAGATGTCTTATGGAATGCAACCATATACAGGGTGTCTCACCTAAAGTGAACCAATAGCAACTTTAAAATATAAATCTGACAGAGTACTTTCAGTGGAAGAATTATTGTACTTTTATGTGAGAGGTTTTTATGTGTATTCCATTTCCAAAAAAAAACGACACCATTTAAATTATCGGTTGAAATGTGCAATGGAAACCCCTATTTTTAATTGTATTTTCAGATTGTACACACCATTTAAAAAATTTTTTATTTGTAGTGTTTCTTCAATTGATCCAACCATTTAGGAGGTAGAGGCAGTGTGGTGTTTGAATTTAAAGAAAAGGCAAAAAACAAATTGTTCCTAAACACAATGGATTATAAAATGGATAGTGATGTTTTTATTTGAACATAACATTTTTACAGTAATGCAAAATAATGGTTGTACAATAAATGTTATAATAAATGTTCAATCATGTTCTTCTTGGTCTGTGCACATCTGTAAGAGATATTGCAGAGACATTTCTTAATGCTGTATCGTTATCTCCTCTAATGCATTGCATGCAGCTCAGATCCTGCACTTCAGGTGTTTTTTTTGTTTTTTGTTTTTTTTAATAGACACACTGTCACCTTTTGTTTTTGTTTAAATTGATGAACAATTTCTGCTTTTTGCCTGTTTTTTAAATCCAAGTACACCACACTTTCATTGCCTCTTTCTCCGAAATGGTTGGATCAATTGAAAAAACACCAGGAATAAAACATTTCTCAAATGCTGTACAATCTGAACATGCCATTAAAAATAGGGGTTTCCATTGCACATTTCCATGTTTGGCAATGGCACTGGTGTTTTTGGAAATAAAATACGGTACACATAAAAGTACAATAATTCTTCCATTGAAAGTACTCTGTCAGATTTGTATTTTTTGAAGTTGGCTATTGGTTCACTGGCTATTCATTACCAGTTCTTTGTAATTAAAGAGTGATCATGGGTTTTCGGTACTGTTCTCGTAGATTTTTAAGAGACATTTTTTGAATAAAAGTTAGCATAAGCATGTTGTCCTATTTTTAAATTAATCAAAGGAAACATAATTTATGGGAAACCAAGCCATGCAAAAGTATCCTCACCAATATGGAACCACCATGTTGCCTTATTGATAACTTCACTTCCATCAGAACCATGATTTGTTGGATCACACAGCCCGTTTTTTAGTCTTACAAGATCCACATAACATCTTCATGAGCTCCGGTGATGCAGTATCCAATGTTGTTATATTAGCAGTGATGCTGTGATAAGTCTTCCGCTGTCATAACCCATGATTTATAGCACACCACACAGACTTGCTGGATGCATGCATACATTAAATGAGGGAAGTGATTTCATGTGGGTTATCGGTTAAATTGCCATTGTTGGAGAGCATTTGTGGTCACCACTGCATTGTTCATGGTAGGTGATAATGCCTTCTACAAGGTATTCTCTGTACACTTGGGACAGCATAGATTTCAGAATTAAATTCCTGAATAACCTCGGAAATGGTATTCCCCGTGCATTTGGGCATCTACTATTACGATACATTCAAACTCTGATAGTTCTTGTTGCCTTGTCATGATCAAAACGACAGGGATACAAGTAGATAAAGTGTATATAGGCACAAACCATTGTGTGCTGTTTTGGGTTAGTACATGTCATCATGTGTAGGTGATCGCAGTGTTCTGTTTGCATTAAAGCACTAGATTAGGAAAATATGGCCATTTTGGTGCTTATTTCATGATAGCTACTTATTGCTTTGCAGCAAGTTATTGGCTTACTGCATTTGAAATTATATTTCGTTAACATAAAATATCGGGTTGTCCAGAAAGTTTTTTCTGGATTGAATTTTTATTTTGAAAGCAAAAAATATGTACAAAATGATTGAATTAATGAGGATAGTACTCCCCATCCAACTCTGATCTTCTCCCAACGTTTTGGGAGCTTTTCAATTCCTCCGCGAAGAACCCTAGGAACAAATCAACCTCTTTTTTGCACTCTTCTGCACTTTTAAAAATTTCACCCCAAAGATGGAGTTGGAGGTGGGAGAAAAGATAGTAGGATGATTGAGTTTAGGTAGGTGAATATAATTAGTGTAGTGATTATAAATATACTTTAATCTTTTTGGTTGGAAGCCAAATGTACAATAAATACTAAAAAGGTAACCTCCTCATCAATAAATAGAAGTGAATAGGAATAGTCATACAACGTCTACGAAGTGTCAGTATCACGCTGCTGCTTCGAAGCCAAAATGATGTTTAAGTGAAAAATGTAATGCTATTAATCGTATGAAGCAGGCAGTAAGGAATAATGTACCAATAATTACATGTACCGTGGAACCCCGTTGCTATAAAGAATGTTGAGCCGAATGCTGAATCTGAGATAGTAAATGATGCTTCCTTGTACTCAAATGCTTGTAAGGCTGTGAAGTAAATACCCAATAAAATCGTGATTAATAGTGCTTGTTTTGCCCGTGTGTAATATTTACTGTAGCCTTAAAATCCTTTTGTATTTCCAATAAATTGTTTCAAATAAATGTACAAATTTGTTTCAAAAACAGTTTATATTAAAAATTGAATATTCTATTATAAGCAATTTTAAATAATACAATTTTCTAGATAAAGAACAAAATCAACTTAATATATTCCTTATGATATTAAGAAACTTCAACCCTCATTCTTATACTTTTACTCCCGCTTTTACCTTCTACGGAATCGCGCTGGGGCACCAAAATGGCGGATTCAGATCACGTGATTGAAAATCCAATGAGAACACAGGATTGTCGGCAACTGGTAGAGGAAAAGAATGGCCGTACTTTCCTAATCTAGTGCTTTAGTTTGTATACTATTGCCCAGGAATGTTTGGCCTTAGAATGTACAGGGTGTCCCAAAAATGACTGATGGATTTTGAAAATCAATAAAAAAAAAAAACTGAATGCGATAGATATGTATCGTTTGCAGCCTTATGCTTAGAAAAATCGGGGAATTTTATCCCACCAAATTTCAAATTTAGTTAACATTTCTACCAAGAGATGTCGCTGCAGGCGATCTGTAACAGGTATAGTTAAAACGAAGTATTTCAGCTCATCGTCAAGCTGATAGCGTGTGCTGTTGAGATAGCATGTGCTGAAAATGTCATTGTTTAGTTTTTTGCAACAGTCCTTGCAACATCTTCATACCGGTTTTTATTTTTTCATAGTTTTCAGCGCCACCTGTGGGTGAAAATGTTAACTAAATTTGAAATTTGGTGGGATAAAATTCCCTGATTTCCTAAGCATAAGGCTGCAAACGAAACATATCTATCGCATTCCGGTTTTTTTTTTTTGGTTTTTTTTTATTTTCAAAACCCATCAGTCATTTTTGGGACACCCTGTATATACTGTTCCTTTCTAGAGACTGAATTTTTTTTTTTTTTTTTTTATTAATGCATTTGTGCATGAATATATTTACATGCTGCATTTAAAATTAGCAATTTTTTGCAGAACATTTTAATTAATGCATTGTAAAATTTTTCTTTTACAGTTGACACATTTTGTGATGGCCAAAGAGTTAAAACACTGTCGCAACATTGAAGACCTCGAGTGCAATGACAATGTTAAGCACAAAGCCAAAGACTTCGTGAAGAAATATATGTTAAAATTTGGTTCAACATATCGAAAAGCTGCCTCACCAAAAGATGATTGAAAATTCCATTTTCTACGTAGGTGATGAATTTCCTGTGTAAATTGAATAACTGTAAAATAAATGGATGATACGGTGATGTGCAACATGTGTTTGAGTAACACAACATCATGTACAAAGAGACTTCATTCTCTTAAAAATGGAAAATTGTGTTCATAAATTTTTCCTTGACTACTTGGAAAGGAAAGAAAAAAAATCACATAACTTGACGAAGAGTACAAACGTTTCCCACTCAGTGGATTTTGAGTGCAAACTCATCAGAAACGTATAATAATATGTAATTTTTATTCAGATCATACGTTTGTAAATTAAGTTCATGGACGGTGTAATTTATATCTTGAATTCCAGTGTAGCATTAAGTGATGAATTAAGCCAATTAATTCTCTAGTTTAAAAAAAGGAAAAAAATGAAAAAGATGAAATTGTACATATTGTGAATTAATGTAAAATGAAATTTGTAGTAACATTATTTGTCCCATGCAACAGGCTTTACTGTAGAGAACTATGCAATTATTTTAAAGGGGATTGCATTAAATTATAGTTTTTTTTTTTGTTTTTTTTTTAATATTTTTTGTTGTGTAAATTTTAAAATTTGGAATAAATTTTTATGTACATTTTTTATTGAAGGTTATTAAAATTATTGATGACTGATTAAAAAAAAAAAAAAAACAGTATTATTTGCAAATAGACAATGCATGTTTGAATCGCTTTATTTTTCATTGTCACTCGTCATTACTGAGGATTGAGGCAGTTAAAATTATCAATTTTGACCTTCAGCTTCTCTTGTAGGCTGACTGTTTTCAAGCTCTTTTAAGGAGTCCAAAGCCACAGAAATCTAAGGCTGAGAGGTCAGGAGACTTAATAGGGATGGATGAAAATGAGATTACTTTGATTCTGGCTATTTCTTTTTCGGCATAGAGGCCGATGAAGAACACGAGATTTGGTTTGACATTTTATTCTTGTGGATATATGGTTTGTATGCTTTAAAAAAAAAACCACCTGCAAACTGCTGGGGGGGGGGGGGTGTTCATTTTCAAGTGCTTGAAAACTTTGGAAAAACTAAAAGATGAGAAAGAACTTGAATTTTGTGATCTCAAAAAAAGTGCAAGAAGTTGAAAATTTTTTATCAGGAAAAAAAAAAAATACCCATCATCCATCCAGATTTCCTATCGCTCTTTATCGTAAGTTTGCTATATTTCCTATGTTCATCTTGACCATAGCATTATTCAGTGTACCTTTTTGGATGATGGAAAAAGTGCTTCCGAAGGTTAGGTCAGTTCCCTACATAGTTCTTTAATTCTGTATTTTTGGGGTCATCAGACATACACGAAGCCTTGATATCTTATCTAGCAAAATTAAAATTTTCTAAAACCATGCAAATTTTGATGGTGGACCTAGTGTCTTTTTAAAGTTTCATAGCATGCTAGAAGAATATTATCTTGAGAAATATAACAAAATTTTTAAATATTGGTACCATCAAAAGTCCTTTGAGTTGACATGATCGTTGACTTTCGAACCTTTGATTGTCCACATTGCTCATTAAAGAAGTTGATGTCAGTAAAATGTATATACAAGGTAATATTAAACTACCAGTATTTTTGTGGATTTTGTTTTCTTTTTTTTCAGTTAACCAATGTACACAGTTGCTGGCTTTACAAGTGTACCAGTATTTGAATCCCAAAATTCACAAGCCGGTTGAAAATATAGAACTTGGATTTTCTGCAGAAAGAGAAGTGGGGTCCTTATATGCCTCAAAAAAAAAAAAAAACCCCACTGACATCTTTTTTGCAAAAGGTTTCTGATAAACTTAACAATAAAGCTATTTGAAACACCTTTTAGATAGTATTGCCAGGAATTTATCCTGTTTAGTTCCCAGGAACATGACTGATGCAAAAAAAGAAGTGTTTATACTCTGTCCAACAGAAGTTTGATGGGGCGTGTCCAATTAAATTTCAGCTTTCAATTGTTTAGGCATTGTTGCAAAATAAAATTAACAATGTCTAACAATTGAAATTAGAAATTTAATTGGACACACCCATTAAACTTTCATTGGATAGAATATAAGTAAAATGTACAAAGTCTTAAATTCCATGGTTAAAGCAAAGCAATTAATGAATTGGGTGCGAACAAGTTAATGGATTTCGATGACTATTTAGCTAATGTGGTTCAAAAGATTAATATTTTCCAGAGAAAACTCAAGAAGTCATGAATTGTTTTTTTTAGAAAATGAACATCTGTAAAGATAAAAATTTGTGGGACCTGTTTGAAATGTTAGTTCTGTGAAAAAAGGATTTAGTATTAACAAAAAGATAGAAGTTGATAATATGAACGAATTTTCAAATGTGAGTATATCAGTTCGACGTGGGGCAACATGATATTAAGATAAACACAATGCACACCTATATGCATGAAATAAACAGTGTCCCAAAAGGTCGTTTACAAACTTTACGTACTGGTCTTGTCAGCCATGACGAACAAGTTTTACATAGGAAGTTGTGTCCGAAAACGTGACCAGCCACCACGAGAAGGCAATGTTCGCAGCCGTATTAGACAGTGGAAAACGGGATCATTTCAGGCGGGACGTTGCAGGAGCATTGCAGTGAATGGACAGAATTTTGAACATTTTCTGTAACCATGGTTCTTAAGTTTGTTTTTGTTAATAAAGTCATGTTAACTTTTTTGCATGTCGGTCACGTTGCTGTAGCACCCTATGGTTTGATTTTCAAACACGACTTCTATATAAAACTTGTTCGTCGTGATCTAATAGACCAGCACGTAAAGTTTGTAAATGACTTTTTGGGACACCCTGTTTATTTCGTGTATATACGTGTGCATTGTGTCTGTTATCTTAATATCATGTTGCCCCATCTCGAATTGATATAATCACATATGAAAACTCATTAACATTGTCAACTTCTATCTTTTTGTTAATACTAAATCTTTTTTTCACAGAATTAACAGTTCAATCAGGTCCCACGAATTTTTATGTTTACAGGCGTTCATTGTCCGAAAAAACAATTCATCACTTCTTGGGATACCCTGTATGGCAAAAATATACTGGGTGAATAAAAAATTCCGGAACGGTCTAATATCTCGAAAAATACACCTCTTGCCAAAAAAAGAAAAAATACGTGTCAAATATTTTTTGAAAGCTATTTAATGATGCAAATGGTTGGATCAATTGAAAAAACACCAAGAATAAAACATTTCTCAAATGTAGTGTACGGTCTGAAAATATGGTTTCCCATTTGAAATTTCAAAATTGCCACTAACCCTACCCCCTACGAGGGGTGCAGGGGGATAATTTTTGCACCATTAAATAGCTTTCTAAAAAATGTTTGACACGTTTTTTTTTTGTTTTTTTTACAAGACTTATATTTTTCGAGATATTACTGTTCCAGGATGTTTTATTCACCAAATATGAAATATTTTGAAGATCAGAAATTGATCTCACCTCAGAACAAGAAAAGATGTTTAGAAAAAGATATCAAGGCTTTGATAAAGACTGCAAATGAATTTGAAGAAGAAAATAATGAATGACATCGATATGCAAATTAATAATTTAAGGAGATATGCTAAAGCAAAAGAAGAGAAATAAATTGAACTTGCCAATGGATTAGACAAAGGAGAAAAATTCACTAAATGACTTTTAATTTTGTAATTACTTTTATTATTATTATTATTATTATTATTATTATTATTATTATTTATTTATGGCATTATGTATGTGTGGTTTTAATAAATCCTTAAAAAGTGTTGAGAAATTCTGGGAAACTCCTTGAAAAACTCTTCTTCTCAGATGTATAAGCCGTGGGATATATACTCGATAAGAGTCTGTACTTTAGAGATGGAAAATCTCTTGACGGGTAATTGGGTCCATTACCTTCTGTTGGAAATAAACAGAAATGACTTGAACGTTAATAGCTATCTCGTGAATCTGAGCTTATCATGAGCACCATATGCAACTGCAACCATAAACCATTGGAAAACTACTTCTTGCATTGGTTTTTGAAAGTATTCTGTTCTTTGCCATCTTTGTGACATTAATGAGTAACGTGTGGATTATTGTTGTCATTGAAGTGTACGTAAACTTCCTCTAGGGTAACCACTCATTGTTATCTGTCATGTGTAAGGTACAGTTTGTAAAGTTTTCTGTTTTTGGTGAAGCATTTGTGGATGTGCCCTTCTATTAGACAATGACCAGGAACCTGATACTGCAATTTCAAGTTTTATCAAATGATGCATCTGATACTTCTTTGAGGCATTTTCAGCTTTTTGATCATAGGTGGGTTTTCAAAGGCACCGTAGCTTTAACTCTCTTCACGTTGGCTGTGTTATGGGTAGATTGGGGTTTATTTGTGGTTTGCTTTCCACTATGACCCCTCTCTTAAGGTGGTTTGTTTTTTGTTCCTCCAAATAAAATTTTGAGGTTACAGAATTTACAATAATTCAGTTAGAATAACGATGAAATACAGAGTGATTACAAAAGAACTTCAAACTTTTAAAAATTTATTACATAAAAGCTATTCAGAATATAGACACACCACATACGGATTCGTAAAGAAAAACTCTTGAAGTTTATTGTGACACCTGTCGTGACACGGCATACATCAATGCGGTAGTCAAATTCGTCCCAAACCCGCATTAACATGTCTCCATCAACTAAACAGGTGGTGGCCTTACAGTATAACAGAGGGACATCAGGAATTCCAACTAGTTTCGCCATTTATTCCCGGCTTTGTCAAGGATATACAGCAAGAGGCATGCAAGCCTTTATATATACAGAACAGTGATACAAGTTAAGCAATGAGCGTAAATACATACAAGAACCAATAGGATAAAAAGCAAGGGAGCCAATGAAAAAAAGAACGTAATGGCCAGTAGAATAAAATAGAATAAATACAATTTTTTTTTTAAGATACACAAAAGAGAAGTTGTACAGAGATGGTGCGTTTAACGCGGACCGAAAAGAGAACATATCCGGTTGTCCGAAGACAAGTGAATTAACATTAAAAAAAAAACAAAAAAAAAAACATAATAAAATAAAGGGGAAGAAACTAACAAAAAGCAGAAGAAACATAAAATAAAGAAAACGAGAGAAAATCATAGTAGATCAGATAAAGAGCTAAGTATAGCAAACACGTTAAAGTCCGTCTGGCAATTGAGAAGCAAGTGTGGGGTGGACTTCTTGGCCTTTAAAGACAGTGCACAGTCCAACTAGTCACTAACCATTCCTTCTTAGCGTCGTCACCTTACATCTCCTTTCGGATCCAGACGGTTTGTTTTTTTTCCAAAATTCTTATTCCTTTTCTGTCATTCCTTCGTGATTGCTCTCTCAGCATAATATAAACAATTTCTCTCCGCGCTGGGAATGATAGCCTAATCATGTTCCCAAGGATTTTGAAATGTCAGAGATCACGTAAAGATGCTTCTTAAAATCGAAGAGAGATCGCGAAGGGAAAAAAATTGTTGAATTTCAAAAATTCAAGAAAGAAAATAAAACTTAATAAAGAATTGGGTACAACACAGATTCGTTAAAAGAATACTGTATGTCGCGGCGGTATTATTTGTACCGTCACAAATGTAACAATTGTTGTTTATGGAGAGAACTGTTTGGATGAATCAAAGATGAGTATATGGTCTGGATGATTTCGTACTGGGTAAACATCTTTGGAGGACGAGCCAAGGCCTGGCCAGGCAAATTGTGTCATCACTCTGCGAGTATTGCAAAAGAATCTTCACGGAGGCTGAGATTACTCGTCTGATGAATGTCAGTCTTGGCAATGTCCACGAACATCACTCTATAGTCTAGCAGTATCATGAAATGTGTGCATAATGGGCACCGTGCTATCTAACTCGAACTCGAGCAGAGTATAGCTGGCATAAAAACATCTTGACCAGTACCATCAGGAGAATAATGGATTTCTGCAGAGATTAGATTAATTTGTTTCAACTCAAATGACCATCAATAACTTTGTGGCAGCTATTTTTGTAGACTATACTAAGGCGTTTGACAACATACCCATTGCGCTTTTACTATACAAACTATCTATTTTCTTTGGTGTACGAGGATTACCTCTATTATGGTTGACGGATCTTTTAACAGGTAGGAAATACTATTTACAACATTCCGGTAAGTCTTCTAATTTATTGGTCAGAAACCTTGGTGTGCCCCAAGGTTCAGTACTTTCTCCTCTTTTATTTAATTTATTCTTTAACGATCTTGCATTCATCTTTCCTACTAATAAATCTATCTTCTATGCCGACGATACTACACTATTATTTTCCGGCCCTGATATCTCAGAATTATTGTTAATGATGAATACTGCAATGTGTAACTTATTACAATGGAACGAAATAAACTCACTAACAGTTAACGCGGATAAATCCAATGCAATGTTCTTTTTTCAACGAAATAAACGAGATATACCGATCTCTCCTCTGATACTGTACGGCAATCACTCAATAGTCACAGTCAGATCTTTTAAGTATTTAGGACTATCTCTAACCCACGATCTTACTTGGAATTCACATATTGACAATCTAATAATTAAGCTAAATAAAAAACAAGGCGTTATTTCTAGGCTCCAATTTTTTACCTAATGATATTCTTCTTCTCCTTTATTTTACCTGGATCCATTCTTCTTTATGTTACGGGATTGTTTTTTGGGGTGCCACCTCCCAATACAACTTAAAGCGAATTTTGAAGCTCCAAAAATGGTTCTTACGCACACTTACTAAATTGCCGAAAACTGCATCGGTTTCTCATCTATTTCAATCCTTCCATATTTTAACTATTAATCAAATTTACTTAATTCAGTCTTGCTGTTTCATTTATAAAGTAATAAATTCCTTACTTAAAATTACAACCCCAATTACAATCAAGTTATACCAAGACACACATTCTTATTCGACTCGGAGCGCCGATAATATCCGTCTCCCATATGTAAATCGTGAGTACCGTAATCGCTGTATATCAATTAAAGGTCTAGGAAATTGGTCGATCATTCCCAAGGAAATACGATTAACCTCACCATACATAACTTTTAGGAAATATTTAATTCGATACGTTACTACCTCAATAAATTAACATCTTTAACTAGATTATGTTAAGGTTCTGGTACTGGTTTATTATTTACTCTATCTTCATATTGCTACTAATCATGTTATTAAGTATATTGTATGTTATTAATTGCTACGTCATTTTTAAGTCTATACCGAAACCAATCACTTTTTTGTAAATATCATTTGTGCCAATTAATTATAACTTTTTGTTTATATTCTAATGGATCTGTATTGAGTTACATTTGATTTTTTTTTTGTTGTTGTTGTTAACGTTCTGATTAGATTGTTTATTTATAATTGTTTTACTAACCCAATTTTGTTTTACCTATTGTTCCGTAATGTGCCCACTTGGCCTAACTTGTCGGTTTTTTACCATACTGGCCTTGTTGGGCACTATTGTAACTTTTTTACCTAACCCAAATAAATAAATAAATAAATAAATATTGTAACCAGTGACGAGTCGTTGCGTGACTATTATGACCAGAAGCTCGTCATTCCAGTGTGCAATGGAAGCACAGCGCTTTACTGCTACCAGGTGCGTTTTAGATGAACTAATTGCAGGGAAAGTCATTCTGACCGTCTTCTATGACCACCAGAGTCCATTTCTGAGCGAGTTCGCTCCCCGTGTCCACACCATTAATTCAGACAGCTCCACGACAATTCTGGAGACCCTGCGATCAAAAACTAATACCTGGGCTTCCTCTTCTGCAGAGCAAAGAAGATTATGGATACCACCACAGGCATGCTTCAAATAGGAGGTCTTAGAACATCTACCCTACAGTCCCAACCTTTCCCCGTGCGATTTTCCTACACTCGTGTCTAAAAAGCTAAACATAATTGTAAAAAATACCATTTAAAGGTTCATATCCGGAAAAACGACAAACGTTGGTATGTAAATATCATGCAAATCAATTAGACTGTTAAACCAATGTCAATCAGATTATCTCAGAAATGCAAATTTATCCAAAGTGATCAAAGTGCAATAAATACGGTAGAGTAAACCATAGAGTCAAATTACCTAATAAGGCAAGCCGTGCTAGGAGAACTCCTTTTCTCGTTGATTTTGGGTTTAATATGGACCACAGATGCCAAATTGATCTTGTATGAAAGGCAGAATAATTGGAAGATTCGAAGCAGGACAATCACAAACGAAAAGCTCCAGAGAATTAAATGTTTCATAAACTGCGATTTTCAGACTTTAGAGCTTGTTCCAAGACACAGGAGACGTTACACGCCGATCAGTGCCAGATCGTCCAAGGATTATAACCACTCAACGGGATTTGCTATCAACTGCAAGACGTCAGAGGACCCTACCTTCCAGGAAGTACCTAACGAGCTTGCAGCCGCCTCAGGAACAAGAGTTTCCAAACAAACAGTTTACCGGAGGTTAAAGGCAGCTGTTTAAAATGGAGTAGAGAATATCGTAACTGGACTTTGACCTTAGCTTACAAAGCGTTTCTCGTCACACCACTATCTGGAGAGAACGTGGAACCTGTTATAATTCCAACAACATCAAGGAAAAGGACTTGTATGGCAATGGGTGAGTTATGGTTTGGGGAAGCATCATGCTAAACGGACGCGAAGAGCTCCACATCTTAAACAGAGATACATTCTCGGAGATACAGAGACGAAATACTGGAAGGTCATGTTAGAAGTTCAGAAATGCTGTGGGTCCAGATATTATTCTCATGGGCGAAATTGGATGTCCCCACAGAGCTCTACTGGCGGAGGACTTTCTGCAAAGTGATGATATCCAACGCATGGAGTGGCCACCAAGGATATTAACTCGATTGAGCATGCGTGGGATCCACTAGGTAAACGAATTGCATGCGGTCAGTCTCCAGTAATGTCCATCTCAGAGAACAAAACTGCTTTTCGCCAGGAGGGAATTTTTTTATCAACCAAGCTCTTCAACAACCTCATTGAAGCCACGTGTACGGCTTGTGTGGCCGCTAGGGCTGGTCATATCTCATATTACGGGAAAGTGATGCTTACAGTCTTCTGGGATCACACCAGGGCATATTGCTTATCACATTCCGGGAGCGAGAGTAAATGTAAATGCAGACTCCTACTGTAACATCGTCATGAAACCTCGTAATGTCGTTCGACACAAGAACTCCTCTTCAAAGGTGCTGTTATTGATTGATAACGCGCGTCCTCAAATTGCCATCAAGGCAACTGAGATGCTGCCAAAGTTCAACTGGGAATTGTTCGAGCATCCTCCTTATAGCCCTTACTTTCCTTCAAGTGGCTTCCATTTGTTTGGCTCCAAGCTGTATGAAGGGAATTCACCACCTGGTTCAGACAGCAGCCCAAAGAATTTTATGATGCTGATTTTGAGGGGCTTGTGAAACGATGGGATAAGTGCCTCATTGTACAGGGAAATCACGTGGAGAAATAAAAGTAATTTTTCAAGTCAGTACTCTTAAGGCTCAAACCACAGAGTAAACACTACTCTGTTGCTCAAACACATCTACACGGAAACTGCGCGCACAGATTTCATCCGACAAAAAATGCGCACGACGCGTGCGACAAGATTATAGACACACTTGCACGGAATTCATCCGACTGAACGTGCTTATAACCAATACCACCTAGAGAGAAAGCCTGCTCACGGAAAAATCATACATTGTTACATCACTTACGGTAGAAACGAGGCCAACGAGAGACAGGCCAGGGCACTCAAAAATCACATGATCATCGGGGTCCGGCCAACAATTCATCCTTCATTGTCTCCATCTTGAATTTTAACAATCAGTATTTTTTCGTTTGTTGGAAACAATGAAAGATGGATTGTTGCCCGGACCCCGATGATCATGTGATTTAGAGTGCCCTGGCCTGTCTCTCGTTGGCCTCGCGGTAGAAATTACAGTAGTTGATGTAACAATTTCTGGCTTATTATTGGCATAGTCTTTTAATCCCCTGGTCTATGCACAGCATTGAATTCCATTGTTTTAGTCCAACAATTGGATTGCTGTATTTACTGAAGAGTCGTTTTTGCCCCCTCTCTTGAATGAATTTGACTACAGCTCAAACATAACAATGCATTTTAACGATCGTACAACGTAACAAAACTGTCAGCTACTATTACGTGTTCAGCAACAACGTAACATTACCTGACAGTTTTGTTACATTGTGCGATCGTTAAAATGCATTGTTATGTTCGTGGCCTTCGAGATATTAGGCCTCTGCATCGCCTCTCATTTCAATGCTTTCCTCCGTGCCCACGGCCTACGAGATAGTAAAAGGCCTGTGCATTTGCCCCTTTTTGAGGCCAGAATCGGGAAACATGCTGTTTTGCGTTTTTACCGCTTGGCGCGCTACTTCATGACATGTTTAATGAATTGTCTGCATTACTGCGTGTAGTTTTTTTTTCAGTTTTAATCATGTTTCATCGATTTACAGCTTTTTTTCGATGAATAAAATGTAATTTTTGATCATTAAAATAATTTTTCATATCAATAACATATAGTTTCGTTCAAAAAAACGTAGTCTCATATTGAAAAATAAACATTCACATCAATAAAATAATAGTTCATATCAATAGAATAATTTTTCACATGAATAAAACGTAGCTCACGTCATCAAAATGTAAATTCGTTTCAATAAAACGTAATTTTATTTCAAGAAAATGTAACCTAAACTTATCTTCTTATTCAGCAGATTCTTATGAAAATACAAATCATTTTCATATAGTAAGAAAAAAGTGAGTGCTCAATTATACACTGTTATATTATTCTTATTGTATCTTATTTGTAATACTTTTGTTCATTTTAGAAATAAAATTATATATAATGTCATTATAATTCAATATATGAATAATTTGAATTTTTTTTACTGTTACTGTAATTTTTCAATAAAAATCTGCTGAGTAAGAAAATCAGTTTAGATTACATTTAATTAAAAATGTTACACTTAATAAAAGTTACTGGTTTTATTGAAAGGATATATATTAAGAGAAGGACGAGACACAAGAACCCTGGAATACAATAAATAATAGTTATTAATTAAAAAAGTTATTTTGATTTTGATTAATTATTTTTGTTTTTTATATCTTATTTTTTATTTAATTTGTATTTTTAATTAATAACTATTATTTTTTGGTTTTATTGAATGGCACCCCTATGAGTTGTTGTATTAGCCTCTTTCTTGCAGAACTCTTTCTCCGTGATTTTGAGAACAAAGCCTGTAAATCTTTCCCTTATTTTCCCGCAATTTGGTACAGGTACTTCGATGATGTATTTGCGGTGTTTGACCTTACTAATCATACCTAGACCACTTCTTAAACGAACTAAACAAAGTCTCACAATTCATTAAATCCACGATGGAAATTGAGTTTGATCACAAACTATCTTTCCTTGACTTATTGATAAATAGGGGAAACAATAGACTCTCCTTTGAAATTTATAGGAAGCCTACTTTTGTTCTCGCTTATATAAACAGCTCCTCTAACCACTGCTGTACACAAAAACTGACTGCTTTTCAACAAATGATTAGAAGGCACACTCACTACCCATGACCAAACAAAAAGAGGAAGAGATAAAGAAAATACGGCAATTCACAGTGGATAACGGATACCGGCCCGACTTAATGGATGCCTTGATCAAAAACCAAAGGAGACGGGACTTCATACGGGATGCCAGAACCTTTGGACCTGAGAGGGAGAGGCCTAAATATTTGGTACTTCCGTACAATAAACCCTTGGTACTTCGCCAAGAGGTTCGGCGTCAAAATCATTTATAGGACTCCACATACCCTAAGAAGGCTACTGGGTTCTCAAAAGGACAAGATACCACAAGAATTTAGTTCAGGTATTTACGAACTGAAATGCGGCTCTTGTCCTGGCGTTTATATAGGCCAATCACGACGAAAGATCGCTAATCGGCTAAAAGAGCACTACCAGTTGCACAAGAACCACAAACCAGAATGTTCTGGTTTTGCTCTACACATCATCAAGACGGGCCACGCTGCAATACCAAATAATTATCGAATTCTGCACCAGGTTAGTGATCAGAGGAACTTAAACTTCCTCGAATCACTAGAAATTACCAAAAAACGGACTGGAGAACTCTTGAACTCAGATCGAGGTCTCATGGATCTCTCTGATTGGTCGACCTTCTGGGAAGTCATCAAATAAGGACGGTTTTTTTCTTTGTAATTTTTCTCATTGGTTTGCATCTCTCTCCGTGTTTATTATAATTGTCCCTATTGGTTCTTATACTATATAAATATTGGTGTAAACTTATTATCAATTCACATCTACCGATCAGGAGCCTCACATTCACGGACATTAATTCATAGATGGTATCCTACTCTCAGATGGTATAGATTGGAGACGGAACGTTAATTGAAGGCACATTCTCTTAAGGTCAGCGGTTTTTTTATATCCTATGCTTTAAGGCTGTATTTTGTACAGATCTTATTCTGGAAAAGCCCTTTTCAGGGCTAGCAGTCTGACTATTCTATTATTTTAAATTTTATCATAATGCCAGACTCAGGCAAAGCGTTAAGTGGCATTGCAAGCCAAAAAACAAGTGATGGTAAATATACGCATGGCGAGATATATAAAGATGCCTGTAAAGATTACAGATTCGAAGCTTTTGATGCTATAATTAAGGATAAGCTAGAGGTTTTGCGCCAAGAAATGTGCACTAAGTATGATAACTTACAAGGAAAAGTCGAGTCACTAAAAGGGAGCATAGCTGAAATCCACGATAAAATTGCTAATATGAATGCTGAAATATCTGCAGCACGTAATGAAGCCAACAAGAACTTTAATAAGTTGGAGCAGTTCCTCAAAGATCAATTCTCTGCTCTGTCAATGAAAAGTAATCAGCCTACAGGTGAAACATCTGACTATCTAAGAGACTCTTGTGAAATAGAGAGTGTGAATCCTCAGCCTATGGAAATTATCCCCTCCGGCTTAGGGAGTAATGAAAACGATGGCAAAGACCCGATTAGTACAAATCGCAAACGGCTATACAATGATACGGATAAATGGATACCTGCAAAATTTAAAAAGGCTAAAAAAGGGTTGAAAATTAACAACATTAAGGATGTTGTTGATATAAATGATACAATCGCTGTTGCTTTTCGAGAAAGCAAATCCGAACAGCGAAAAAATGTTGAAAAGCCAAATACCAAGAGCAGCTCCTATATTCCGCCAATCATAATACGTACTCACGGTCAGCCAATCAAGCAAATCCTGGGTGAGATTCAAAAGCATGTGGCGATTAACCAAATTACTGTACACACAGGCAGAGCAGAGACGATCAAAATAAGGTGTCATGATGAGGAAACGCATAGTAAATTGGTGTCTGGCATTAAGGCTGATAACGTGCTAAAGATTCAGCATCATCAACTTAAATCGGAAAAAGTCCTCAAATACGTTATACGAAATGTAGACGTGACCTATGACCTTAACGATTTTAAGGAAGACCTGAGAAAGTGATTAGGCTTAAAAAAGCCAAAGGATCAATAGATATGCCCATGATTCTGGTTCTGTTATCAAACACTGAACACAATAAGACACTTAAAAGTGTGACCCGCATAGGGCCCTTAGCTGTCAGTGTTGAAATGTTTCGAGGTAATAAGAAACCTTTACAATGTTATAATTGTTTGCGATTTGGCCATGTATCTGTGGGTTGTACGGAATCCCCCCGTTGTAACAAATGCGCTAAAGATCATCAGTCAAAGGACTGCCCAAATGTTAAAGGACAAGATCCTCCAAAATGTATTCGATGTAATGGACAACACACCTCCAGTTACACAAAATAGGCGCATTCGGCGGCGCTCAGATCTGACTCAGATCTGAGAGAGCAGCGTTCGGCGAGCACTTTGGTACTTCCGCCTGAGAAGAAAACGTGTTCGGCACGCAACGAATCTGTCAGATTCTGAGCTCAAACGCTCAGCAAGCTTTTCTTTTTCTGAGTGCTCAGATAGAATATGGCGGCGCTCATTGCGATGCGAAGCTATCAAAAAAGCTACGAGAGCCAAATCATGGCGATGCCCAGTGTACCCTTTCCTCCCTGGCCTTATGGTATACTCTTCTCGCGATCGAATATTAATCATGCTGAGTTGTTCATTTGTTGCAGATTTTTATTTCATGTACACTAAAATTAGTAAAACCGCCGTTTCTTCTCAATATTTGTAAAGACAGTAAAGCCATTTCTTTCTGAGATAAAAGCGCGTTCGGCAACAGTCACTCAGACGCTCAGAAAAGCAGTCAGATACCACGTGACAGTTCTCTCAGATCTGAGCCAGATCTGAGTGCCGCCGAATGCGCCTAATGTCCTAAATATCCGCAAGTCAGGAGAGTGCAAAGTCCTAAAGTGTCCCCGGAGATTTCCTATGCCTCAATGGTCTCCAAACAAGATAAGAGCATTAACGTGAATGATTTTCAACTAATGTATAAACAAATTGGCAGTGTATGCAATTTGTTAAACGAACTGGGCAAGAAAATGCCACTGATGAGTGGAATACTTACGAATAAACACTGACAGTATGGCTGATCGATGCTATTCTATTACAAATCGAGGTAAACTTCGTTGTGTAATATGGAACGCCAGGGGGGTCCCCCGGAGGCGTATTGAGTTTTACAACTTCCTAACCCAATGGGATATAGACATAGCATTTCTATGTGAGACACACTTAAGGCCAGACCGCGACTTCAGGCTACCTGGTTACTGTGTCTATCGTAAAGACAGAATTCTTTCCACTACAGTAAAGTCCCCGTCAGGTGGGTCAGCAATTATTATTAAGAAAGGCATTCATCATCGGGAGGAACCAAGACTATATGGGAATGGAAGCTGCCTCTGCTATCATTACTGATGCCACACTGGGAGAGGTGAAAAACTAGTGGTTTATATAATGCGCCCAAGCATAAATTCGATGCCAATGAGCTTGACGAGCTTTTTTTCGGGAATATTCCCGTTATTATGGCGGGAGACCTGAACGCTAAGCACTCGCACTGGAATTCAAGATGCCATAACCAAAACGGTGTCCTTTTGTATGGCTACGTGCAAAGGCAATCTGATATTATTGCAGTAGGCCCTGTGGATGATACATATTATTGCGATCATTCTCCTTCAAGCGATGTACTTGATATTGTGTTGTTGAAGGGCTTCTACAAATTATTCAGTATCTATACTGTCAATGATCTATCCTCAGACCATAAACCAGTTGCACTAAATTTTGACAACGTAAATATTGACCTCAAAGAAGAACTGAGGCTCAAACAAGACTGGAAGTTTTTTAGAGAAATTCTCAAAAACGATGACGACCCACTAAATAACGTACATAGTACGAGCGACATAGATACTAATGTGAAAAGGCTTACTAAACGTATAAATGCAGCTATTGACTCTAGTGCTTCACCCTTAGAGTCGAAGCGAGCTGATCACCTTGATCTCACACGAGAAATCAAAGAATTAATTGAGCAAAGGAATAAGGTTAGAAGGCAGTGGTACCGAACTCGTGATTCATGGCTTAAGACCAAGTATAATAGGCTCACTAGAAGAGTTCACGAGGAGGTAAAAGCACTTCGTAATGACAGGTGGAGCGATAAAGTTAAGAGTCTGTCGACCCACTATAACTATTTGGTGCATGGTTCGAGCCTTACAAAATAATAAAGCCATTAATATCCCACCGCTGTTAGCCCAAAATGGCAAATTCATCACGAATGATGATGATAAAGCGCAGCTTATTGCAAGCTCACTTTCAGAACAGTTTGTCACGCCTACTGATGGTCGGCAAATAGGACTTGATATGTCTGAGAAAGTAAAATCCTGCATAACTGGCTTCTATAATATTCACGGCAATGAATTCCCAAAACAAAGCATTGATATAAATGAAGTCCAAAGCATCATTAAAAATTTAAAAACGAGGAAAGCTCCAGGTAAAGACTCTATTAAGAACAGTGCTTTAAAAAATTTACCTCAAAATACAATTCAAGATATTGCAAAAGTGATTAATGACTGCTGGAAGAACACTTACTTCCCAAATGCTTGGAAGCAATCAGTTGTCTTAAGCATTCCTAAGCCAGGACAAAATCCTGCAAATCCTGTTAGCTACAGGCCCATCAGCTTGTTACCATCAATCTCCAAAATCCTGGAAAAAACAATTCTCAAGAGATTCATTGAGTACTGTGATGCCAACGATCTCATCCGCGATGAACAATTTGGCTTTCGCTCAAACCATTCCTGCCAACTCCAAACACGGAGGCTCGCAGCGGATATCAATGAGCCCCTTAATCTCTCTATGTATTGTGGGGTCGTTTTCCTCGATGTACACAAAGCCTTCGACCAAGTCTGGCACGATGGTCTTATTTTTAAAATGATTATGGATGGATTTCCTCAAGACATAATTACTCTGATACACTCGTTTCTCTCCAACCGGTTCTTTCAGGCCAGAGTTGGAGATAGTCTATCTCCTATGTATGAAGTAAAAGCTGGTGTCCCACAGGGTTCAGTCCTGGGGCCAGTATTATTCAATTACTTTATGCGAGACTTTCCAAGTCCTTCCAAATGTAAGCTCTTTTTTTACGCAGATGACGCTGCTATACTGACCTGTGCTCGTCAACCAGCCGTAGTAGTCTCGCGGCTGCAGAAGGCTCTAAAGGAGTGTGAAAGCTGGTTTAGCAAGTGGAGGCTAAAATTGAATGTAGACAAATGCAAGGCGATGTTTGTCTCCAAGAAGAGAAAGAGATCATTAGATTCTCTAACACTATATGGCAAAAAACTGGACTGGGTTGAAACTTATAAATATCTTGGTGTTGTTATTGACTCTA